>SKCR01029799.1:0-361835 GCA_019454045.1 Zanthoxylum bungeanum
GAAGCGACTTAAAAGGTAAGACCTGATGGCACCCTTTGTTATCTTTTATTTTTTCGTCCTGGAAACGGCATGCTCGGTTGGACGTGGAATACGTCCAACCGGGTATGCAAAGTCCTATATTAAAAATGACCGAGTTCTTTGGCCACATATTTATTGTTCCGTATTTATTTCGCATTATTAGTCTTTTATTATTTTGCATTTAATTTCCGTTTATTGTTGTTTTATTATTCCGCATTTGTTTTGTTCTCCTCGGTTATTTCTGGTCATAAGCATTATCTGTTGGGTTTCTACTATAGTCCCAAGATCGATTTAAGCATTTAAACATGTGAATACAACAAAGAAGTATGGCGGAATCATACTTACATTGATCGGTTTTTGATGCGATGAACACAAAAACTTTTTGCTCCTCCATGAAGCTCTCGGCAATGGGTCCCTTTTGTGCTCCTTGTTGAATCTCCAAGCTCCAAGCTTTGTGTGTAGATTCCATGCTCAAGGGTTTGTTTCCCTATTACCTTTGGATGACTCTTTAGTGTGCTTGCACTTGGAAAAATTTGCCGCAAATCCTTCCTTAAGCTTCTTGACATTCTCGGCCAAGCCAAGAAAATAAGAAAGAGAATAGCCCTTGGCCAAAACTAGAGAGGAGAGAGGAGGAAGATGAAGTTGTGTATTGAGTTTTTGATTTTTCAAAAACAAATACCAATTACACTTTCCAAAAAATGTACAAGCCATTAAAAGCCTTCCATCAACTATTCACATCAATCAATGATGACAAGCATCACTTCACTCAAAGTGATGTGACTTCCATCACTTGATTGACTAGTGATTTGACGCTTGATGTGACTTGTGGGCCCCACTTGATTCGAAATACGAGTGGGCCCGCAAACACTCCCGGGCTCGGGTTCGCTAATTCTGAATTAACGAATTTTCCGTTCCGACGTAATTAAATCAAATTTAATTAAATAATTATGCCTAGCAAAATTGTTATTCACGTCGCTAGCGAATTAATTCTAAATTAACTCGTTCGCCCGAATTAAAATCTAATTTTAATTCCGCGTCGAAATCTAATTTCGTATAATATATCGAATATATTATTTTATCGATTAATTCCAAATTAATCGTTCTCTTTCTTTAATTAATATTTTATCCCAGATAAAATAACTCTGTAATTAATCTTAGATTAATTTTCTCTCTCTATTAATTAATCCCCGATTATTAATGTGCGAGTCATACGTCATCGGTGAATCTTCGGGAAGCGACCCATGAGATCCCCGGATATATTAGCAGTAAATCCGGTCGTCGAACTATCCGAACACGTACGTACCTAGTACTACGTTTTTACCGATTTACAAGACATGGTTGGCTTCTAGCAAAGCACCGTGCCTACCCAATTCTCCAGAAATATTCTTAAAGGAATATGTAATCTATATCAGGCGTAGTCTACGTAGTATTGCGTATTGCGATCCAGTATCGGATGTCACGTGCTAGGCCTGGGGCTGGAATTATGTATGCCCCTCCGAAGCACATATCGGATCTCTGGTAACTAGTCTCTATAATCGGATAAACATAACCTAGTCATAATATCCCGATAGATGCAGCATATAAGAGCACTAGTTCCATATCCAACGTGATCATCATCTCCACTATGACTGAAGTGATACTTTCATCTTGACATCACACCCAATACACTACGATTCTCAATATACCCAGAAGAGGCGTACACAGAACCGGTTAAAGCCCTGGACGACCAAAACCAAAGTATATTGATTGTCGCAAGTACTAGCGGTGCAAGTCTCAGGTTAAGACCAAATACACCTACCCTGATTCGGACTTCCATAGACACATAGTCATACTACCAATGGAATTCTGAGGGGTCTATCCAGAACGAAGCTGTTTCCGTACCATCGGTAAACACAACCTCCTATTACACTTGCCTGAGTATCATATACCCAAATATATGAGAAATATGCTGTTATGCTCCCACAACGCGCACAAGTGTAATACTAGTCTATTCCGCATTATCGATGTCCAATCTCGATAATACTACGACTATGGATATTTAATGATTAAACCTTCGTGGATTGATACTGTCTTATATCATCTCAATCTGGTACTAATCAAAAGGACATTTTATCATTTATATATCTTGGTAATCTAATTACAAATGATAAAAGAGTAATTTCCTTTGTCACATAGTTAATTTGTACAACAACACCATGATCTGTACAAATAGTGATGATATGGGTCATAATTGTCCAACATTATCAAGTTTCATGTATGTCAATATTGGGTCAGTAATTGTGTATTGCTTCTCGTGGTATATCGGATGGAAACCCATACGTAAATTCTGTAGCCGAATCTGAATGGACGGTAGTGCGATCTGTACTTGGGATACAACTCCATGTACCGTTTGGGGAAACACTCATGCATGTGTTTATGTGATTATATATGTCATTTTTGTGATCCCGTTCGAACGCGTTATCAAACGCTACACGAACGTATGCATTCTGCCTCAGCCCGTTCGAACGCGTTATCAAACGCTACTCGAACGCGTACATTCGGGCTTATCCTGTTCGAACGCATTTTCGAATACTACACGAACGCGCTCACACTGGACAGATTCCTTCATCATGTTTTATGCATGCTTGTCTCTTTAGTTATTCCTTACTCCATCATATACTTAATTATCTCTCTTTAATATTTACGCTTTTACCGTTATTGTTTATTCATATTTCCGCATTTATCAACTTAATGTGTTCATGAGATTGCGTGATTGCTCTTATTTTATTTACTTCTATGCATGCAAACTTAGATGTAGGTTTTACTCCTATGTATGCAAACTTAGATATAGGTTGTATGAAAACTTAGATATAGATTGTATGCAAACTTAGACATAGGTTATTCTTGCATGTGTATGTTGCGTAGACTTGGTTATATTATTGCGCGAATCCGTTCATTACAAGTGGCATAAGTAAGGGACCATTTCGAACCCAACGGTTTGAGGTCTTCCCTTGCGAGGGGTGAGTGCGGCCTTAAATCATTTCCCAGTTCACACTGGATGGCGACTCCTTTATTCTCCAGTTTAGTCCCATGCGGGCTACTCCGTACTCCCGACTGGGCCGCGAGCCTGGAACAGTGTCGCCGATTTTTGTGTTCTACATCAGCTTTACATAACAAAGCTCAGCTCGATAAGTAATTATATTAGCTCAAGCTCGAATCATTCTTTACATGTGTTGTTCAAGCTCGATTCGTTAAGAAAAATAAGATCGAGCTCAACTCGAACCTGATTACTAAACGAACTAGCTTGGCTCGAGCTCGAATTTAAAAAATTCAGTTTTTGGATTTTATTTATTTATTTATTTATTCAAATTTTAAATAAATCCCTACGAAATTCAATTGTTTGTGCACATAATAATAATAATAAAAATACAGTCAATTTATATTTATATGATATGAGTCGGGTATATTTCAAATAATAGTCATGAGTCAAAACAAGCTAAATCGAGCTTTTATAATTCGATCTCGTTTATTAATTGAACTGTTATTTTCTAATTCGATTAGCTCATAAACTAATCGATTTCAAATCAAGCCAAATACAAATCGATTTCGAACTATTGATGAACTACTCGATTTATTTACAACCCCTATACTAGACTCTATGAAATAGAGGAATATGTTAGTCAGTGTTTCTAGAATGTTCTTCAATATTTAAACTGAAAATTCGACTTCCAGAATCCTCTTTTGGTATGTCTTTGCTTCAAATATATTTACATGGAGATTAAGATTTCTTCCACGACTTTTGACCGGCATAAACACACAAGTATAACGCAAGCGCACGTATCGTTCAAGTAGTATAAAAATATCGATCCCACGAGGACTGAGTATCTAATCTATTAATTTTATGAGGTCAAATGATTACTAGTATCTAACAGGTTGTTTGATTGATATGAAATGGTGACGATTCTAAATTTAAAAAACAAGTAAATAAAATTGTTCGAAAGTAGGTTTTAAGAAAATTCAATATTAAAAAAAACTATCTAGGGTTGTGATTTCTTCCAATATCATTTTAAAGATGAAGTTGTTATCTTGAAGTGGGGTAATATATTGATTTATTAACCTGGAACACTAAATTATGTGTAAGCCTCTGTCGATGGTCAGACACAAATACCCAGTTTAACCCAATTGAACCATATGTCTATGTCAACCAAATTATCTGGATTCATTAAGTTTAAGTTCCAATTATGGCTACCCCCGCCCGACAGGTATATGTTTATCCTGTAAGGAAATCTATTAAAGGGTTATCTATCCTCAAGGAAGATCGTGGACTATTGAGTCTAAGGTCTTAAACTTAAAATCTCTATGTCTAGTTCATTTTATGTTTCCCAGTTCAATTTTATTAATGACCAGTTAATGAAAAAGCATTAAGATTAAGACTCAATAACTAAATCTTTATATTACCCAAACTATAGTTTAACCCCTTATAAACCGGTGATATTGGATTTCATCACAACCCCAGATAACTGGCTTAGTTACGACACATATTTACGGGTAGTAAAAATTTAAATAAAATAAAAGACATAAAGTAAATTCTGAAAATTAAATACTGAAAAGTAAATTGCTGAAAAGTAAAAAAGTAAAAAGTAGAAGTAAAAAGTAGAAAGTAAAAAGTAAAAAAAATAAAAGTAAATTACTGAAATTAAATAAAGTAAAAGTACAATAAAAGAAAATGCTGGGGTTAGAGGATCAACTTTTATTACTACTATTTTAGATATCTCCCTTAATATAATATATTAACTTTGCGTGATAATTACCAACCAGCCATATAGGCGGTATCCTGATTAAGTCAAATTGATAATTAATTACCAACCGACCAACCAGGCGGTATCCATACTTAGTCAGGTTAAAACCAATTTATAATTAATTTCCAACCGGCCAATATAGCGGTATCCTCATTAAGTCAGATTTTAAATAGTTTATATTTTATATTTAAGGGAGATTAATCTAGATAGCAATAATAAAAGCTTTACCTTTTACCCCAGCAAAGGGGAGTTACCTCTTCATTGCTTGAAAAATAAAAACTGCAAAAGTAAATAAAGAAAATGTTTGTGCGTAAAAGTAAATTGCGGAAAGTAAAAACTGAAAAGTAAAGAAAAGAAAGTGCGAAAGCGGAAATTAATTACTGGAAGCTGTAAATAAATAAACAAGATACAATCTTCTTATTTATTCATTAGGAATTTCAAAGAAGAAAGTATGAATTTTACAAATGAAATGGCTTGGTATTTATAGGCAAAATTTTGCCTATATCAAATCATCCATCAAATTCTCCACCAAATCCATTATTAATTTCTCCACTAATTACTCCACCAAATCCATAATTGCTCCACTAATTGCTTATCTTGTTTGGTGTTGATTTGATAATTTTTATTAATTATTTATTAATTTATATTTTGCTTTGAAAATGATTGATAATGACTTTAATAATTACACATCACACACTTCTGGATGGTTCATCAATTTCAGTCATGAAATATTCTGAATTCCAAAATATTTTCTCTTTCAAAGTTGTAGATCTTTGAGTCTTCTTTAATATGGCACTTGAATCAGCACAATCCGATATCTGAGTAAAACGTTATGCCCAAAATACGACAGATGCGAAAACTGGAATTCCCAAAACTGCACTTCGTCAAAACGCCCTTTCAAGTTTTCAATCTCCAAAATTAATATATCAAGTCCAATAATTGCCCTTATTTGACCCATATTTCATCCTAAATGATTTCATTGAGACCCGATATTATTTTATCTGCAAAATAAACTAAAACACATCAAAACGTTCATCAAAACCGAGAAACTAAACAAAATATTAAGTTAAAGGGGTGGTAAATATTGATATATTTTCCGCTCATCACACCCCCAAACCTAACATTTTGCTAGTCCTCGAGCAAAACAACAAAATAAAAATAAAATTAAACTAAGCCACTTTCGTAGGGATCACGGTTGCATTTAGCATATGCAACAAGCCTTTAAACCTCTAGGTGTCCCTAGTGGACGAGTTATAGTCTCGTGAGGGCTTACAGCAACGATACCCACAAACATTTTACAAAAGTAAAAAGATAATAAAACTAATGCACACAAAAGCAAAAAGACAAGAGAAAAGAGAATAAAGAAGTTAGTGACTAATCAGGTGAAACTTCTACTTCAAGTTACTAATTGTTTTCTTTCCTTCTAAATTACCGAATAAGTAAATTCTCCGATTATTTTTACCATTCTTCATATTCACAGCCAACAAAATATTAAACAACTCATTTTTTCCCACAACAGTCATAAGTGCAGTTGATAAGAGAGTAATATTTTTGTCCTAAAGTTCTATCAGATTTCACACCTTTTGTAGCAATGGAATAATTTTTCTCATTTTTCTGAATTTTTTCTTTGATTTTTCACTATTTTTTATTTATATACAATATCTTCCATCTATATAGCGAGTGTTGGGTCGGTGACTCCCAAACCAGTTGGCTTTAGGGCACCAGGTGTTAAGACACCCCTACGGACTTAATTACTCAGACTTCAGATATATATATTTTTGCAGCATCTTCGATCCATGTAACGAGCTTTGGGCCAGTGACTCCCAAACCAGTTGGCTTTAGGGCACTAGGTGTTAAAACACCCTTACAGACTTAATAACTCGGATATCAGACGTTTTTTTTTTTTTTACTCCATTGCTTTTTGAGATGTTTCCTCCAATTAAACTAGAGCACTGAATATTACAAACTTTTCAATTTTAGCTCATGTCCGTATGTTACTATATATGTTGATAATATTTGTCAACTGAGCATATGAAGATCCATTTTAGTCAATTTTATGGAGAATTCACAAATTAAATAATTCAAAATGAAATAAACAAAAATTAACTTGTTTTGAAAATAGGCTTGAGATACGTATCAGGAGTGGAAACTCCTTACTCAGCTATCTTTCACCAATTTCACCTTTTTAGTCAAAATAAAAACACAAAAACACAAAATATTTTTGTAATTTTTCAAATTTTCCAATTTTTTTGTATTTTTCGAAAAATTTTGGACTAAAAATAAAAATAACACACAAACTAAAAATAAGGTATTGATCAACTAATTCCCTCCCCCAAACCTAAATGAGAAATTGTCCCAAATGTCTTAAACAGTAAAAGGAGAGTTAAGAAGGTCGTACCTGGTTAGCTGAAATCTACAGGAAATTAAAGGTTAAGATCCAGATTAACACGACGCCTCTTACTACGATCGTCCTCAGACCAATTTATCTTTGAAAGGATGGGGTCAACTTGTGGTTCATAGGCTATGAGTTGGTCTATTAGATCCGGAGCAGTTCTGGCAGTACAGAGGAGTTCTTTTAAAGGTTTTGACACGAACCCATTTCTCCGAGCATCATCAAGAAACACACAAAGAAAATCATAAAATCCATCAACGTTGAGCAGTCCAAGCGGTTTCTGGTGTACGTTCAGGTTCGCCCAAGATAGCACAATAAAAATTTCCTCCAATGTACCCAAGCCACCTGGCAAAGCGATAAAAGCATCAGCACGGTTAATCATTTCTATCAGTCGTTCAGACATACCTGGCACGATCAGTTCCTCTCCGTTTGATGATCCAATAAGATTTGCCTCTGCCAAGGGTTTTGGGATGATTCCCAAAACATGACTGCCTCCTTCCTGTACAGCCTTTGAAACGATCCCCATAAGTCCGAGATTGCCTCCGCCATATATTAAGTGCATATTCCTTGCAGCTAAGACTCGACCCAATTCTTGTGCTGCTTCTACGTATTGTGGTTTAGTACCAACACTACTACCGCAAAACACACAGATGTTTTCAACTCGTCTTCTTGAAATGGCTTCCATGTTTTACTCTGGATGTCTTCAAAAGTGCAATGATGAGTTGAATTTATAATACCTGAAAAGGGTGAGTAAAATAATAGCACTAGTACCTACCAAATGACAATTATTAGTTAAACAAATCATGATAGTCAAAAAGGTCTGGATCCAGTCGGAGAAAATAAAAGAAAACAACAAAACAAATTACAATTATTAGGAAAAAATAAAGAGATATAATATTTACAAGAAAAGTAGCGGCTTGATCGACGTCTATGCGTCAGGGACAAGCTTCCCATCTAATTTTCTTATAAATTGGCAAACATGGTCTTTTTGAGTCAGATTCCCAAGACTTAACAGTTGTCTTTCTTTTTGAAATTGTGTATGTAATTTGCGAAAGGCTATGTGAACATATCCAATGGGATGCGTCTCAAGAGTTGAAGATATATCATCTAAAGACTCCTTACTCAAGCCATCCCTAATGAATTTAATTTTGTCTTCGCGATTATCAGACATCATTCCTAAAGAACGAAAACGAGTATTGCAATTCCATCGTGCACATTTGTAACAAACACCCATTTGCTTAGCTCTACGTTTCTTTGCATAGGTGCTTCTTCCAAAACCAGGCAGATGTGAAACAAAAGAGTCAGAAGACTCACCTTCCAATCGGACCCGTGCTTCAATTACCCAACGAATGTCATTAGGAACACCATGGATTGTCAGTAACCTCATCCGTTCCAAGCGAGCTTTGTAGACTTTCATCAGAGATTTTTTAGGGAGAGAAAGAAATTGCTTGTGAAGATTTGCGAGAGCTTCTTCCATCTTGAAATGACTTAATCTGCAAAAATTAAACACACCAAATCACAATATATACACAAATTACATGGGTTGCCTCCATGCGAGCGCTAAGTTTAAAGTCGTCAGCCAGACTTGACTTCTCGAACGTTAAGCTGGATCTGAAAGTGTAACACTTTCTTTTTGTCGCTCAAATGATTCTCCCCAATAGTGCTTGACATGCTTATTTTTAACCTTGAAAGTTTTGTTAGCGTCAGGATCATGTATCTCAACGGCTCTATTTGGTAAAACTCTGGTGATCACAAATGGACCTGACCACCGTGATTTTGGCTTCCATGGGAAGAATTTTACCCTTGATTTGTTTAACAGTACTTTCTGCCCTGGTTCCAGTTGTATGCGCACTAACTTCTCATCATGTCTTTTCTTGCCCTTTTCTTTGTACAATTTGGCATCCTCAAAAGGCTGATTGTGAAATTCCTCCAATTCGTTGAGCTGGTGGAACTTTTTCTCTTCTGTTGCTTGTAGTGCAAGAATTGGCTCTTTCAGTGCAAAAGATGCTTTATCTTTAGGCTTTACAGGCAATTGACATGTTTTAAGTTTGTCAGTAGAACTTTGTCTTTCATCAGAGTTCTGAATGGTACTGTGTATCACATCAAGTTTGAAACATTCCTCCTTCTTTTCATCATCTGGGAAATTCATGGCCTTGAAAACATTGAATGTTACTTCTTGGTCCTGTACCCTCATGGTTAGTTCTCCTTTTTGTACATCAATAATGGTTCGACCTGTAGCCAATAATGGTCTCCCGAGGATGATTGGAACGTCTGCGTCTTCCTCCATATCAAGGACAATAAAATCTGCTGGGAAAATGAATTTGTCAACCTTGACCAGCACATCTTCAACTACACCTCTCGGAAATACGAGCGTTCTATCAGCAAGTTGTAGTGAGACTGAAGTTGGCATTGTTTGTCCAATCTGTAATTTCCTGAAAATAGAAAAAGGCATCAAGTTAACACTCGCACCTAAATCACACAAAGCCTTACCAAAGTTATGTTCTCCTATGACGCAAGGAACAGTGAAACTGCCAGGATCTTTCAACTTCGGGGGAAGTTTCCTCTGAATGATAGCGCTGCATTCTTCTGATAATGCTATTGTCTCGTAATCTCCCAATCTCCGTTTTCGTGAAAGAATATCTTTCATGAATTTGGCATAGGTGGGCATTTGTTCCAACGCTTCTGCAAATGGAATGTTGATATGCAGCTTTTTGAAGATCTCTAGGAACCGGGAAAATTGCTTGTCCAATTTGTTCTTCTGAAGACGTTGAGGAAAAGGTGGAGGTTGAGTGATCTGTTTTTTTTCCTTTGCTTCTTTTTCCTCCATCTGTTGCTTTGTTTCTTTTGGAACTTCCTCAGCAGCTGTTTTGGCTCCAATATCTTTGTTGATTTCAGTACCGCTTTTTAACATGATGGCATGACATTGCTCATTCCCCATGTTCCTTGGATTTGGCTCTGTGTTGCTAGGAAGGGTACCTGGCGGTCTGTAACTCTGAGCATTTGCCAGTTGTACCATTTGATTCTCCAGTGCTTTAATAGAAGCAGATTGACTTTGAATTAATGCTGCTTGGGATTGAAACATAGCATCATATCTTGCTGCTTGAGAGTCGTGTTTTGCTTCTATCTTTTTCAAGTGGGTTAACACTTCTGTTATTCCTGGTTCATTCGCCTGCTCCTGGCTTTTGTTCTGTTGTTGGAATTCAGGTGGTGGATAGTTCTACTGTTGGCCTGAATTGTTGCTCCATGAAAAATTGGGATGATTCATCCACCCTGGGTTGTAGGTGTTGGAATATGGATTGTTCCCCTGTCTGTTGAAATTGTTGACATAATTAACCGTTTCTTCATGTTGGTTCGACTCTGGTGCTCCTCCATATGGTGAACTTGTGGATCCAGTGGTAAGAGTCTCCATGAATTTGCATATCTGATCCAGCTTGGCGTTGACTGCTGTATTGGCTCCACTTTCATAAATTCCTGCAATTCTTTGGATCATGCTCCTTTCTGTTGGCCACAAGGAATTGTTGTTGGCCATTTCTTCGATTAGGTCCCAGGCTTGATCTTCTCCTTTTGCCATCAAGGCTCCTCCAGCAGCAGCATCGATTGTGGTTCTCATTATTCCAGAAAGCCCATTATAGAATGTTTGGACTTGAAGCCATTTTGGAATCTCATAATGAGGACATTTCCGGAGCAAATCTTTGTACCTTTCCCAAGCTTCGCAGAGGGATTCTGAATCTTGTTGTACAAAGGATGTGATGTCATTCCTCAATTTTCCGGTTCTGGCTGGTGGAAAGTACTTTGCAAGAAATTTGGTGGCTAAAGTGTTCCAAGTTATGATAGAACCTGCTGGTAGTGAATGTAGCCAAGCTTTAGCTCTGTCCTTCAGGGGATATGGAAAAACTCGCAGTCTCATTGCTTCTTTTGATGCTCTGTTGTAGTTAAAAGTGCCGCAAACTTCCAGGAAGTTACTGATGTGGGCATTAGGATCTTCAGTTGCATTCCCCCCGAATTGAACTGACTGCTGAATCATCTGAATGCATGCTTTGATGTCACACGCATTTGCTGGTAAGGGAGGAAGTACAATACAGGAAATGAGTCTGTCAACCACCGGAATGGTTCTGTCTCGAATGGGAATTGGTGGTGCAACCTCCAACGGTTCAGGTTCCATGTTGACTAAAGCTTCTTGGCCTTCTCGCTTTTCCTTCTCAACTGTCTGATGGTTCTTTTAATTTCTGGGTCAAGCGATCGGAGTTCAAAGCTTCTGGTTCGTCTTATGTAGTTTCTGAAAACCTGAAACACAAGAAAACAAAAACAATAAGTAAAAAGAAATTAGATACAAGTAACGTATCTAACCCCAAAATTAATAGTGAAAGATAAATAAGTCCCCGGCAACGGCGCCAAAAACTTGACCGGCGTAAACACACAGTATAACGCAAGCGCACGTATCGTTCAAGTAGTATAAAAATATCGATCCCACGAGGACTTAATATCTAATCTATTAATTTTATGAGGTCAAATGATTACTAGTATCTAACAGGTTGTTTGATTGATTGAAGAAATGGTGACGATTCTAAATTTAAAAAACAAGTAAATAAAATTGTTCGAAAGTAGGTTTTAAGAAAATTCAATATTAAAAAAAACTATCTAGGGTTGTGATTTTTCCAATATCATTTTAAAGATGAAGTGGTTATCTTAAAGTGGGGTAATATATTGATTTATTAACCTGGAACACTAAATTATGTATAAGCCTCTGTCGATGGTCAGACACAAATACCCAGTTTAACCCAATTGAACCATATGTCTATGTCAACCAAATTATGAATTCATTAAGTTTAAGTTCCAATTATGGCTACCCCCGCCCAGACAGGTATATGTCTATCCTGTAAGGAAATCTATTAAAGGGTTATCTATCCTCAAGGAAGATCGTGGACTATTAAGTCTAAGGTCTTAAACTTAAAATCTCTATGTCTAGTTCATTTTAAGTTTCCCAGTTCAATTTTATTAATGACCAGTTAATGAAAAAGCATTAAGATTAAGACTCAATAAATAAATCTTTATATTACCCAAACTATAATTTAACCCCTTATAAACCGGTGATATTGGATTTCATCACAACCCCAGATAACTGGCTTAGTTACAACACATATTTATGGGTAGTAAAAATTTAAATAAAATAAAAGACATAAAGTAAATTCTGAAAATTAAATACTGAAAAGTAAATTGCTGAAAAGTAAAAAGTAAAAAGTAAAAGTAAAAAGTAAAAAGTAAAAAAAATAAAAGTAAATTACTGAAAAGTAAATTACTGAAATTAAATAAAGTAAAAGTACAATAAAAGAAAATGCTGGGGTTAGAGGATCAACTTTTATTACTACTATTTTAGATATCTCCCTTAATATAATATATTAACTTTGCGTGATAATTACCAACCAGACATATAGGCGGTATCCTGATTAAGTCAAATTAATAATTAATTACCAACCGACCAACCAGGCGGTATCCATACTTAGTCAGGTTAAAACCAATTTATAATTAATTCCAACCGGCCAATATAGCGGTATCCTCATTAAGTCAGATTTTAAATAGTTTATATTTTATATTTAAGGGAGATTAATCTAGATAGCAATCATAAAAGCTTTACCTTTTACCCCAGCAAAGGGGAGTTACCTCCTCATTGCTTGAAAAATAAAAACTGCAAAAGTAAATAAAGAAAATGTTTGTGCGTAAAAGTAAATTGCGGAAAGTAAAAATTGAAAAGTAAAGAAAAGAAAGTGCGAAAGCGGAAATTAATTACTGGAAGCTGTAAATAAACAAACAAAATACAATCTTCTTATTTATTCATTAGGAATTTCAAAGAAGAAAGTATGAATTTTACAAATAAAATGGCTTGGTATTTATAGGCAAAATTTTGCCTATATCAAATCATCCATCAAATTCTCCACCAAATCCATTATTAATTTATCCACTAATTACTCCACCAAATCCATAATTGCTCCACTAATTGCTTATCTTGTTTGGTGTTGATTTGATAATTTTTATTAATTATTTATTAATTTATATTTTGCTTTGAAAATGATTGATAATGACTTTAATAATTACACATCACACACTTCTGGATGGTTCATCAATTTCGGTCATGAAATCTTCAGAATTAGAAAATATTTTCTCTTTCAAAGTTGTATATCTTTGCGTCTTCTTTAATCTGGCACTTGAATCAGCTCAATCCGATATCTGAGTAAAAAGTTATGCCCAAAATACGACAGATGCGCAAAACTGGAATTCCCAAAACTGCACTTCGTCAAAACGCCCTTTCAAGTTTCCAATCTCCAAAATTAATATATCAAGTCCAATAATTGCCCTTATTTGACCCATATTTCATCCTAAATGATTTCATTGAGACCCGATATTATTTTATCTGCAAAATAAACTAAAACACATCAAAACGTTCATCAAAACCAAGAAACTAAACAAAATATTAAATTAAAGGGGCGGTAAATATTGATATATTTTCCTCTCATCAACTTTCTTTGAAAGCAATATTGTAAGGATTAAATTGAAAGTATTTTTTAACTTTGCAACTTGTTAAGGAAGGAGAGTCTACGCGCAAGTGCGAAGTGTGGAATATAACAAACTAACGAAGAAGAAAATTATTTGACCAAAACGAGTGAAAGAATTTGACTACTTGAGAAGCAAGTTCATATCCTTATATAATTTTATTCATCTATAGTTCCATGTGTGTAGAGTTGGTAATTTTCTCTGTCACTTATCATCCCAATGGGATCTTATTTGAGACAAGATTTTGAAAATAGGATGGGACAAAAAATATCTTGAAATTTTTTACAGAATGGGACGGGATGGAACACAAATGTGACAAGATTTTAACAGGATATAACGAGATATAGAATGAGACTGAGATGATTTTTTGTCCCAAAAAAATAACGAGGTGGATTGAATTATTTTTTATCCCGATTATATAATCTTGTCTCATCCCATTGTCATCCCTACATGTGTGTATGTATACTCTTTTTTATAAGGAAAATAAGCATAACCCTCCTCTTGTTTGACAAAACTCATCAAAACCCCTCTTATATTTAAAAGTAAACAAAAACCCCATGCCTTCCAAAAACTCTCTAAGAAAAGCTATCATGGAGGGTTGGCAGAAATGAAAAAATCCCGAATCCCAATCGGGGTTCTGTCTCATTCGATCTGAGATTCGAGATAATTTTTCATACCGAATGAAATTTCTGATCGAAATTCGAGATGATAATTCCGACCTTAGCTCATACGGAGTAAGGATGCCCATGCACAATGGTTGAGACACATACAACTCAGTTGGGGTAACCGTCCTCACTCAACATAAAAATTTATTAAAATTTATCTTATAAATTAATGAAAATTCTAGATTTTTAATGACATAATTTTACTTTACTCTGCCTAAATGAAGAATTTCTATTATCTTTTTGTGAAAATCAAATTTTCCCTTTATTCAATTGATTTTTTCACTACGTAACTACCAATACAGAAATAAGAAACCAGTCCATGCATGAAGTTTGGACGTAATAAGTTACTATTTTGCTCATTTGATATCATATATTCATATTAAATAATATCTACAAATAATTTGTAATTTTGGATTGTAAAAAGAAAAATTTTAAAAATGAAAGACACGCAAACTAGTCAATAGCTTTCCCTTCTCACGCAGGTATACACATACATACAAAAACAAGTAAATAGTAGGGACACAGTTTAGGCTAATTTAAGATTACAAAACTCTGAAATCCAAATAATCTAATACAGCTTCCTTCATAAGTCCAAGACCAGCAAGTCTAAGGACCAAGACTAATAATGAAAGCGATTGCCAAGTCAAATACTTAATGGCTATATAAGTAGTAAAAACTTATATAAGTAGTCACTCTTCACTTACCCTTGTTTCTTGCATAGCAAAAACTTTCATTTCCATTAATAAGAAATCAAATAGCTATTAGCTGTTACGTACTCTAGCTCTCTCTCTGTTTTATTTGAATGAAGAAATGGACTACAATCTTCTGGGATACAGATTCCGTCCAACCGAAGAAGAAATCATCTCTGATTTTCTTGATAGAAAGATGCGTGGCCTTCATGTTCATGAAATCAACACACTCAATATTTGCGAGTTTGAGCCTTGGCAATTGCCTGGTAAGTACATTAATTTACATTATATTTATTAATGATCAGTGTGGAGTTCAACTTAACTAGCGGTTTTAAACTTATTATTAACCGATATTCAAGGTCCTATGCGAGTTTTTAAAATGGGTCCCTACCGATAAAATGACAAAAAATAAATATCATATTATACATTAAAAATTAAAATTTCTCTGAATTCTGGGGCCTAAAACTGACCTGTTGTATCGACTCTCTCCAAGGCTTCCTCTACCGATATTTCAAATTATTTTAATATTGAGAAAATATCTTTTAATAGGCTTTTAAGCACATCCATGTGCAAAAAAAAAAAAAAAACATATTATTGTAAATAATAATGTAATTGACTATTAATTTGTTTTGTTGTATTATGTGCAGAGCGATCAACATATCGGGATGATGAGGATTGGTATTTTTTTAGTGAAATTAATAAAAAGTCTGCAAACAGTAATCGTGCTGACAGAACAACAATGACCGGCTCCTGGAGAGTGACTGGTAACGATCGAAAAATTAAGGACCAACGCGGGAAAGAAGTTATTGGCATAAAAAAGAATTTGGTTTTTTATGAAGGTCGTGGCTCTAAGGCTCGGAGAACCAACTGGGTTATTCATGAATACCATTCCACAAAAGCTTCAGCTTATAAGGTATTATTTAACCTCTTGTTTTATAGTAATTACTTGAAACCATATTAGGATGTGAGTATTGAATCAATTATCATAATTTATCTAATATGGATTCCATTTATCTCTTGACATTCAATATTCGATATAAACTCCGCTAGGCTGTGAGTTCTCTTGAAATTCTTAGTATGCTCTGTGGATGCAGCTTTGACTGATCTTTCACATCATAAAAGATTTCTAGAGATTGAGAGTGTATAAAATTTTGCTCTCAATTATCAAAGATCTCAACAAAACGAAACGCTGCCGCAAGAATCAGCCAGTTTCGAAGCCCATCATGCTCTGTCGAAAGTTTTCAAGCCGTCTACACTGTTGATCGAGTCAACAATTGACTTTGACCATTGACTTTCGAAGTTGATTTTGACCAATTTTTTTCAGCGTTCCAGATTCGCCTACGTGATCAGAATTTTCAAATTCTGACTTATTTTAATCTATGGCAAATAGCGGGATGGCATTCTTTCAAGTTCCTACACTACACAACAATAACTACGACAATTGTTTATGTAATAAAGAAAATTATGTAATATCTAATATGAATAATTAATTCATATTTTACTTAAACCTATTTATTCAATATCAAATATTGACATAAACAAGTTGAAACTCGAGAAACTTTTACGAAAATCGTTTTTCCGTAAAATTACATAAAATGTGTTTTTGACCGAACTGACTACCCGATACTTATGGAAACTGCCCAGGTCAGCTCCAATGGTGTCAGGGCAGCTCATGGGCTTCCTGAACAGTGACAGACTCACTGTTTGGATAGCTGTCACCCGGTTGGCTCAAAATCCACCCAGTAACGCCGTTTTTTGCCGTTTTCGCTTATTTCAAGTCGGAAACACTTTCCAAAACTTTCATAAGACAACAATTTCATCACAAAATTTCAAGATATTTCAGGTCTGAAACAGTAAATGAAATTTCCAAAAATCATGCTTTAAATCCAATTTTTTAAGACTAAACCAATTAATCTTAACACCAAATCAAAGCTACCACACATAAAGCACCCAAGAATAATTATAGGTGTTACAAGAGTGGTTATATCACTCTAGAATGACAATTTTGATGTCCAACAACAATTTAAATAACTTGGAACAAAATTACATTAATTAGCTCCAAATCTACTTCACACTTGCCTCTATTTCTTCCAATTCATCATCAAAACCAAAAGGCCCCAAATTTGAACAAGTAAAGAAACCCTAGACATGTTCTAGGAACACAAGAATAAATAAAATTAATTTTCTAAGCTTAAGGAAGATGTAAATTACCATTTAATCACCAAAAACCTTAAGCATTTTGTAGGCACTGCATTTTTGCATATAAGCCCGATGATGAGTCTCCTATGGAGACACTACCTCTTTAGTTGTGAAAGCCACGGAAAACGGACGTTGGAAGGGTAAAGTTGGAAATTAGGATTTTGTCAGATTTAACTCGCTTGTTTCGCTTCGAGTTCGCTTGTTGAACCTCTATTTTTAAACACACCAAGCCCAATCCAAAATAATTAAAACATTTAAAATGCATGTCACAAATTAAATTAAAACCAATTAAATTAAACTTAAATTAAATCACATTCCTAAACTAAATAAATCCAATTAAATTAAATTAAAACACATGTCACAAATTAAATTCATTTCCCAAATTAAAAGATTCAAATTAAATTCCATAAATAACATTCCTAATTAAAATAAATCTCATTCCTAATTTAATTAAATCACCTACCAATTTAAATAAATCATATCCTTAATTAAAAAGAACAAATCAAATCAATTCCCCTAATTAAAGATTTTCCCTATCACATAATAATTAAAAATATCTCCCAATTAATACACAAATTCTATTCCTTCTCCAACAAGGTAAACCCACTCCCTTAGCCTATAAAAAGAACCTTTAACCCACACATTGAATCTTGGCTCATTATCACAAAATCAACCCTAATATTCTAAGCCTATTCACACACAATTTTGACTCACATTGCCTTCATAAACCCCTCACGCCCCTTGCCACGCATAAGCCTTTCACACATTACAAAACCTGCCGCATTTAGTCGCCCTCACGCCAAAATAAACAAACTGCCGAGCAACGCCACTTGCCCCATTCACGCAGCCACACCACCTACGCCATCAGCCACACAATTGTACCCTTGCCCTTATCACGTCCACAACACACTCCTAGCCAACACGCACAACAAACGCTGCCTATGCCCTTAGTTAAGCCTCACAGCCTCCACACCTTCACACACTGCCACCTAGCCTCACTGCCGCAAATCCCTTTCACACGCAAGCCCTGCACTGCCGAGAATAGCCCCTATCCACTGCTCAGAATTACCGTGACCTAGACCCCTTAAAACAGTCCTGAAAATGCCCTAAAACTGCACAAAAAACTGCACAAGACCCCCCTCAAAACCGCCTAAAAACAGCAGACAATACCCCTCCAAAACGCCCAAAACAGTCCCCTGAAACAACCAAAACAGTGGCCTAAAAATAGCAGCAAAACAACAGCGAAACGGAGTAAAGATAGCAGCCCGAACACCAAAACAGCGAGGAAAGACGTTGAGTTAGTGAACCAAAAGAGTTGTGGATCATTCACCATTCCAACGGACGTGTATCGCCCTTTCTTGAGACGACAAAAGAGGTTAGACCTGAGGGCACCTTTTTACTTTTTTATCTTTTGTTTATTTTATTTATTTTAGAAATATTATCGCATGAGAGTCGTTTGAGGAATGATGTGATTGTTGGATGAGCGGAATACGTGTTCCCTTTTGTGGTATATAGGATGGAAACCCGGACGTAAATTCCATAGCCGAATCTGAATGGACGGTAGTGCGGTTTGTACTCGGGATACAACGCCACGTACCACTTAAGAGACACGTATTTCGTCTCATCCAAACTTGTGTTTGAGCATGTTGTAGTTCGTAGGTTATTTATTTGTTATTAAAGCATGATTGGGTTGTTAGCATGTTATTTATCTTAAGCATGATTTAGTCGATAGAAAGTTATTTCTTTATGCATGATTAGGTTGTTTTCACATTAGGGACTTAATTTATATTTATGCTTAGATTCTTATTTATTTTCCGCATTAGATAATTGAGCATGCTTGTGTGATGATTGTATGTTATTACGTGTTTGCCATTATGAAAACTTACTTTGAAATATGCGAACTTAGATATAGGTTCTCATTGTTATTATTATGCATGCGGACTTTGGCGTAGATTACCCTTGAGCATGAATGTTGAATAGATTCGGTTAGTTTATTGCACAAATCATATCATCACAAGTGACATAAGTAAGGGACCATTCCGAACCCAACGGTTTGAGGTCTTCCCTTGCGAGGGGTGAGTGCGACCTTAAATATTTGTCCCGGTTCACACCGGGTGGCGACTCCATGTTATCTCGTACTCTCATCTAGGCCGTGAGCCTAGAACAGCGTCGTCAAGTTCTGTGTCCTACAGTCTGGTGACTCCACTGAGGATAAGAGAATTGGCCCCGAAATAATGTCTTGTAGTGATTGTAATTTGTTCTTTAGTTAACTGTGTCTACCGTAGGTTGAAAGGGGTTTAATCAAATGGAATTTTAAGGCTAGGTAATGGTTTGGTGTCTTCCTTCATTCACTACCTTTCTTTAAGGAAAAGCTGTGAAGGCACCTAGATAATCATCTACTTGCAGCCTACTGTGATGGACTAATTTGGAGGACTCGTTGTTTATTCCTGACACCAAGCGATAAGAGCCTAAGAGGGTTGGGTACTTAAGAGAGCCTCGCTCCACCCTCCCTCTGGGGAATCTACAATGGGAAATCCATTTGACAGTCAGTCACACACCATAACTCGTTGGCACGTACCTTAAGGTATAAAAAAGGTGCGCTCACTTGGTCGCTCGGACCCTTGAGTGGGGAGACCTAGTTGTGGGCAATCCTTCGTCGATGGGAGCTTTTATCTATACCTCTGTAAACCCGCGTATGAACTATAGTTGTAGGATCAGTAGAGACTATTCCTTTATGTTTTGGACCATTGTCATTTGGATTCAGTTGGACTTGTTGTCATGAGGTATGGGCTTGTTGGGCCATTTAAACTGGGACGAGTCTGTGCTTTATGGAAATCGGGCCAAAAGTTTCTAAAATGCTGATGGGCCAACTAGTGTAAAATTCTTATGAGCTTATATATTACATGCATCGCACGCATCTCATGCATCTCATGCATACATGCATCATGTTAACCCCTGTGTCTTAAAAGAGCCATCATAGATATCCGTCGGGTTAGGAAAAAGATGTCAAAGAAGAGTTTAGCAAACATGGATATTGGGGAAAAGGAAGCCGAGAAACAGAAAATTTTACGGCAATGATAGAAAGACCATGGTGGGCCCAAAAAAAGGAAAAAAAAAGAAAAAAAAGAAAAAAAAATGTTTGTTTTCAGTCCTTGATAGTTAGACATAAGTCTGATGATGAAACTGATTGCCTTAGGGTGAAACCTTAGAAACGATAAACCTTTTACGTGCTTTTATCTGATAATTTGAGTAATTGATCTATGTTAGACTCGTAAGCACTTGATTATGGTTCTTATCAGTGAAAACCTGAGTAGTTAGCAAAGTGACTAGTTGAAGAAATTGTAGGTCGGTGAATGACCGTTTGCTTAGATGTCTATCTTGATTTGCTGATGTTATGATGTGTGGTATGGTTGAAAATGAAAGAAAAGTCTCTAAAGAAAAGAATTGAACCACCTATAACCGATAAACGTGAAGCTACCCATGGGCGAGTATTATGACCACCATGAGGAGAAATGCTACCTTAAAGGGTAGGTGTGTTGAAAAAAAAAAGAAAGAAAAAAAAAAGAAAAAGAAAAGAAAAGAAAAAAGAAGTTCAAAATGAAAAGAAAAAAGAAAGAGACAAAAGTGAAAGAAAACCATACTACATTGAGCACAGAAAAGTAACTGCAAGCATAATTGAGACATCTAGGTTGGTTTGACCCATCGATCCCAATTTTTAGATAAAATCATTGAGTTGGCTTACCTGGGGATGAATCTGTAAAGGAACATTTGCACACACACACTTTGAGTCTGGCTTAGATCATTTATTCAAATACTTGGATTTGAGTAGCATTGAATGTTTTGAAGGTTCTCTGGTTTCAATACTGGTCATTCTTTGAGGACGATAATATGTGTAGCTATTGGGACTATTTCGTAGCATGTGATATAGTATAATGATATGGAATGCCACATCACGTGGTTCACCTTGACCTATTACAAGCAGCGAAGAGCGGAAAGCTAAATCAAGACTGGGGGCGACCAGTTTACCATCCCGCGAATAAGGGATATAACAAGAACTTGAGCCATGAGACCAAAGGAAACTGAGAAATCACCAGAAGAGAACTGAAAGGAAGAAACTGTAAGCAGACCCATGGGGTAACCGAAGACATCTGTAGACAAAGAGCGCCGAAGAGCACAAAGAAGACCTAACCCATCGGAATAGAAAACGCATTCATGCATACATGCATACACGTCATATACATGCAATCTTTGTCTTGTTTTTATTCACAGGTTTCAAAAGGGAAAAAGAGAAAGCGGCAAAAGGCCAACCAATCAGAAACAGCAACAGTACAATATCATCAGTTTTAGAAATGAATCAGTTTCAGTCTGGGGGTGAGGCCCACATCAGTATCAGTTTGGGTCGAGGCCTACATCAGTATCAGTCTGAGGGCGAGGCCCACATCAGTTTCAGTATGGGGGCGAGGCCTATATCAGTATCAGTTTTGGGGCGAGGCCCACATCAGTATCAGTCTAGGGGCGAGGCCTCAGTCTGGGGGCGAGGCCCACATCAGTGTCAGTATGGGGGCGAGACCTATATCAGTATCAGTTTGGGGGCGAGGCCCACATCAGTGTCAGTACAGGGGCGAGGGCCACATCAGTTTCAGTTTGGGGTCGAGGCCCATATCAGTATTCATTTGGGGATGAGTCCCAGGGTTGAGGCCCACATCAGTATCAGTTTGGGGCGAGGCCCACATCAGACTGGGGGCGAGACCCACATCATTATCAGTCTGGGGGCGAGGCCCACATCAGTATCAGTTTGGGGCGAGGCCCACATCAGTATCAACTCAGGGTCGAGGCCCACATTATCAGCAGCATCGGGAATGAATCCCAGGGTCGAGGCCCATATTGTCAGCAGCATCGGGAATGAATCCTATGGCCGAGGCCCACGTTGTCAGAATTTGGAATGAACCCATGGAATGAATCCGAGGGCTGAGGCCTACGTCGTCAACATTTGGAAAGAATCCGGGAATGAATCTCAGGGTCGAGGCCCACATCAGCAGAGTTTTGGAATGAATCCAGGAATGAATCCGGGAATGAATCCCAGGGCCGAGGCCCATATCAGTAGAGTTTTGGAATGAATCCAGGAATGAATCCGGGAATGAATCCCAGGGTCGAGGCCCACATCGTTAGAGTTTTGGAATGAATTCGGGAATGAATCCCAGGGTTGAGGCCCACATCACAAGCAGTTTCAGGATCCCAGGGTTGAGGCCCAAATCGCCAACAGTTCCCGAGAATGAATCCTAGGGCCGAGGCCCACGCTATTAGAGTTTTGGAATGAATCATAGGGCGAGGCCCACATTATTATCAGCATCAGTTTTGCCGGGTATGGCACTTTGGGGGTGAGGCCCACATTATCATTAGCATCAATAGCAGGCTTGCCGGGTATGACATTCTGGGGGCGAAGCCCACATTTGTTCAGTATTAGTTCTACCGGGTATGGAATTCTGGGGGCGAGGCCCACATTGGTTCAGTATTAGTTCTGTCGGGTATGGCATTCTGGGGGTGAGGCCCACATTGGTTCAGTATTAGTTCTACCGGGTATGACATTCTGGGGGCAAGGCCCACATTGGTTCAGTATCAGTTCTGCCAGGTACGGCACTCCGGGTATGGAGATATCAGATCAGTTTTGCCAAGTAGGGCACTCCGGATATGGAGATATCAGATCAGTTTTGCCAAGTACGGGACTCCGGGTATGGAGATATTACAGTAGCACTCCGGGTATGGAGACACATCATCAGTTTTGTTGGGTATGGCACTCTGGGAATAAAGCCCACATTCAGTACAGTTCGGGAACAAAGTCCATAGGCAGCAAATCGGGAACAAAGCCCAGGGGAATAAAGCCATATCTCAACACGGTTCGGGAACAAAGCCCAGGGGAATAAAGCCATATCTCAACACAGTTCGGGAACAAAGCCCTGGGGAATAAAGCCTCATCTCAATACAGTTCGGGAACAAAGCCCAGGGGGAATAAAGCCTCATTTCAATACAGTTCAGGAACAAAGCCCAGGGGAATAAAGCCATATCACAACACAGTTCGGGAACAAAGCCCAGGGGAATAAAGCCTCATCTCAATACAGTTCGGGAACAAAGCCCAGGGGAATAAAACCCTATCTTCACACAGTTCGGGAACAAGACCCATGGGAACAAGACCCACAATTCAGGGAATAAGACCCTCAACTCAAATCGGGAACAAGACCCACGGGAACAAGACCCTCAACTCAGATCGGGAACAAGACCCTCAACTCAGATCGGGAACAAGACCCATAAATCAGGGAACAAGACCCCTAACCCAACTTAAATCGGGAAAAAGACCCACGGGAACAAGACCCACAACTCAACAAGGGAACAAGACCCTCAACTCAAATCGCGAACAAGACCCACAATTCAGAGAATAAGACCATCAACTCAAATCGGGAACAAGACCTACGGGAACAAGACCCACAATTCAGGGAACAAGACCCTCAACTCAAATCGGGAACAAGACCCACGGGAACAAAACCCACAATTCAGAGGAGAAGACCCTTACCTCAACTCAAATCGGGAACAAGACCCACGAGAACAAGACCCACAACTCAACAAGGGAACAAAATATTGGACAAAATGACCCATATCGTCACTATTTGCACAGATCATTGTGTTGTTGTAGCAAATTAACTATGTGACAAGGAAATTGCACTCTCATCATTTGTGATTAGATCACCATAGATGTATAAATGAAGAGAGGTCCATATGATTAGTTCCTGGATTGAGATGATATGAGACAGTATCAGTCCACGAAGGATTAATCATTAAATATCCATAGCCGGAGTATTATCGAGACATGACATCGATAATGCGGAATAGGCTAGTATTGCACTTGTGCGCGTTGTGAGGGCACAACGGCATAGTTCTCATATATATAAGTATTGGATACTTATGCAAGTGCGATAGGAGGCCGTGTTTCACCGATGGTACGGGAAACAGCTTCGCTCTGGATAGACCCATCGGAATCCCATTGGTATTATGACTATGTGTCTATGGGAGGCCGAAATCAAGGTAGGTGTGCATAGTCTTAACCTGAGACTTGCATCGCTAATACTTGCGATAATCGATAGACTTTGGTCTTGGTGGTACAGGGCTTTAACCGGTTCTGCGTACACCACTTCTGGGTTATATAGAGAGTCGTAGTGTATTGGGTGTGATGTCAAGACGGAAGTATCACTTCAGTCATAGTGGAGATGATGTCACGCAGGATACGGTATTAGTGCTCTTAAGTGTTGCGCAACCATCGGGATGTTATGACTAGGTCATGCATATCCAATTATAGAGACTAGTTACCAGACATCCGACATGTGCTTCGGACGGGGCAGACACTTATCCAGCCCCAGCCCTAGCACGTGACTATCCGATACTGGGCCGATATACACAATACTTGGTATACTACGCTTGATACAGATCTATATATTCCTGTAAGAATATTTCTGGAGAATTGGGTAGGCATGGCGCTTTGCTAGAAGCCAACCTTGTCTTGTAAATCGGTATAAACGTAGTACGAGGTACTTACGTGTTCGGATAGTCCGACGACCGTATTTACTGCCAACATATCCGGAGATCTCATGGGTCGATTCCTGAAGATTCACCGATGACGTATGACTCGCACTTTAATTAATCTGGGATTAATTCGATGAGAGAGAAAATTAATCTGGGATTAATTACGGAGATATTTTATCTGGGATAAAATATAAATTAAAGAGAGAAAACGATTAATTTGGAATTAATCGGTAAATTAATATATTTGATATATTAAACGAAATTGGATTTCGACGCGGAATTAAAATTAGATTTTAATTCGGGCGAACGAATTAATTTAGAATTAATTCGTTAAGCGATGTGAATAGTGATTTCGCTAGGCGTGATCATTTAATTACGACGCAACGGAAAATTCGTTAATTTGGAATTAGCGAACCCGAGCCCGGGATTGTTTGCGAGCGCATTCGCATTTCGAATTCGAGTGTGGCACGCAAGTCAAATCAAGCGTCAAATCGCAAGTCACATCAAGCGTCAAATCACATGTCACTTTGAGTGATGTGACATTTGAGTGATTGATGTGAGTTGATGTGAGATGAAAGGAAGCATTAAATGCTTTGCTTTTTGAAATTGAAAATGGTAATGACTTATTTAATTTTTGGAAAATATAAATAAACCTTTTACATTTTTTCTTTTTCTAATTCATTCTCTTTCTCTTTTTTACGGTTTCTTGTGAAAACCCTTTTCCCTCTCTTTTCTTCTTCTTCTCCTTCACGGTTTGGAACCGTTTCATCTTCTCAAAATTTCTGGTTTGACCGAATAAAAGGGAAGCAAGGAAGAAGACTTAGTGCTAGCACACCATGAGTGATACAAAGGTGATAGGGAAGTGAGTTCGTGAGCTTGGAAGCTTGAAGCTTGGAGCTTCAATGGTGTCTCCCATGGCCGAACCAGTCACCACCGTGCAGCCCCATGTCGACCACCATACGCGCAGCTCACTGCCAAGCAAGGGAGAGCAGTTCGCACTTCATCTTCGCCGCATCCAACCGATCCATGTGAGTCTTTTCCGCACCTCATTTGGTTGTATTCAACTCGTTTTTATGCATGATTTATGATCCTTGGGACTTGATTGAAACTCAACAATGGTATCTTGAGCCATTTGTGCATAAAACGTTTTTAGGGTTCTTGAGCAAAATTTGGGGCTTTTTGATTTAAGCATGATTTTGACAAATTGTTTGTTTAAGAATGTTTGTATATGAATAACTTAGAGTTATATGTAATCAATTTGAAGAAAATTTAATTGGATTGATTTTCCCCAATTTGGTTATTGTTGGCCAAAACTTTAATTTGGGTAAACTTGATTTTGAGCATGTTTAATGAAATTGGATGATTTAGAATGCTTAAATGTTGTTTAATTGATGATTGATTAGATCAATTTGATGAAAAAGTGTTTGGAACAATTTTCCCCAATTTGCTTGTGATGGCCGAAAATATGAACCCTAATATTGTCTTGGATTTTGATTTTTTTTGTTCATTGGATGACTTGGAAATCATTTAGGGATGTTGAATTTATGTTTGATTGGGTTCAATTGGATTGAATTTGATTTGGGCATATTTTTCCCCTTTGGCCGAGACACTTGAAGCATGAAATTGGGTTTGATTTTGATCAAATTATGTTGGACATGATTAATTGATGTTAAGCATGATTAATTGGACAAATTTAGTGTTTTGGAAACTTTGATTTGGGTAATTAATAATGCTATACACTTTAGGTAATTTAATTGGAAAATTTGGAATTTTTGAAATTAAATTATTGGGCCTTAAAATTGGATTTGGGCTTTTAAAGTTGTTATTGGGTTTATTGGACTTTGTTGTACAAAGTTGGTTTGGGCCAAAATTGGTTGGATCCAATTAGGCCTAAAACCGCTTCCAAAAGGCCCAAATGCGACTAATGAACCTTTAACGTTTAATTGGGCCTAATGGGCTTAAATTAATTTATGGGCTTATGGGGTAACTCCCGGATTGGACTTTGGTTGCGGGTTTGACCCGAGTTGACCAAAAGTCCACGCCTCAAGAAATTAATTAAAAGCCCATTAGACTTAATTAAATTAATATTGGATATTAATCGGGCTTTGAGACCCGAAACGATTAATTTGGAATTTAAGTCGTAAAGGTTTATTTTATAAAGTGTAATATTTAATTTGGAATTAAATAATGAATTAGAATTAAATACGTATTAAATTGGATTTAATCATGTAATTTAATTTTATTTGAGAAATCGTACTTTGAGTACGTGTTCGCAATACGAGTTTGACTCGAACAAAATCAAATCTTTGTTTGAACATTGGATGATCACTAATTATCAGATTAATTAATTTGATTAGATTGATTGATAACATGCTTGTATGAATACATGGTTGTGATGTTTGAATAATGTATATCGTATGGATATTAGTCGGGTGGGGCGATTTTGGAAATTGTAATAAATTTGATTTATTAATTGGACCTGCGTGTCCAGCCTTATCACCTCCTATTCTTTGTATTCTCTTCTCACCTATTCCCCTCAATGTAAATGAGGTTTCTTTAGAAGTGTAGTGTAACGGGTAGAAGAAATATTTGTGCTAGCGGGAGAGAGAAAGTGAGAGATTTGATCTAGGATCAATGTGTAAATATCATCCGCATATCATTATATTTTATCATATGCGCTTTATTATGTGTTTAGAATGCATGTTTTAAGGGTGTATGATGATGAGACCTTAACAAAGATAATAAATTGGTTGCCAATTTGCACGCGAAAAACCCTCGTTAAATATCAAGCGTTTATTTTTCTTCCATTGAGTGATTCTTGCTCAAGATCCTAGATTGGCAGGGGTTGTTGGCCAAAGTCAAGCCCTTGTCCATCGAAGATGTGTTTTAATCACGAGGCTTTGTTCCATATCGGTGTCGTGTCCAAGTTGTGGTTTGTTGGCCAAAGTCAAGACCACTTCTTGTCCATTGACATTGATTACGAAGCTTCCATGTCAATGGGTCCGCGCTTGACTGGGATCACTAGGTTTGTTGTGCCAAAGCCAAGGCCTAGTTGATTCAGAGGAAAAAGGTTAGGGTATACATTCGATGTATAGGCATATATAAGATATATGTTTGGGACTTGGATGTCCACATACTGGATCTAGGAGTTGGATGAGATCCAATTGATCTTAGAGATCTACCTAGTTAATTATCATACAATTTGTTGGCCAAAGTCAAGATTGTGTGATATTTAACGGGATCCTAGCCCACTAGGAAACACGGTTTCCCGAGTACTCGACAGAGGGTTAGAGGCTCGACGAAAAATAGTGGGAGGCAAGAATTGAATTTGCAATACTCGTTCAATTACTCGCCATACGCGCTCATTCAAATTATTTCGTCGTAATATTAAATGTTAGTTGGACTAATATTTAAATTGTTGTTTTAATAAACAGTTGGACTGTATATACTTGATTATATATAATTGGATTATATTAATCAATATATTTGAATTAATTAATTTCAGTTTACAGTTGATTTTATAATTGGATTATAATCAATGTAATTGAGGTTAATTAATTTGGATTATATTTGATTATATAGTTGGACTATTATAATCATTATAATATATATAGTACCACTAATCGTTGATTAAATAGTTGGACTATTGTAATCAAGATAAAATTGAAAAGTTGGATATTTAAAATATAATATGGGATTAAAATATTTTAAATAATTTAATTTTCAAATTGGGAATAAATAATAGGTTACTTTATTTGATAAAATAACTTATTATACCTTAAGCCCAAAATTAAGCAAAATAAGTAGAGTATAAAATCTTTGGAAGATTTATGTGATGATGACTTTAGTGCTTAATTTAATATACTTGTCATAAATCTAATTTTAGATTTAAGAAGTATTAAAATTGCAATTTATAATTCTTGGAGAATTAATTGACTATTCTAGAGAAGATAAAGTCAAAGTTTGCAATTGGGCATGTAGCACGAGGTGCACATCATTTCGATATTCTAAAAACCCAAGGCTTGGCCTAAGGTTTCTGAAATATTGAAAAGGATAATTGACATATCCCAAAGTGACTACCATTTGGATATGGCAGACACGAAGGAATTAAAGAAAGGGCAAGGCTCTTACTTTGAAAATGTTTGTCTTAGTTAAGTTCACAGCTAGTATTGAAATTAGATTTTAAATACTTAGTGTGGTACATAAAATATATGTATTGATGTTCAGAATCTGCTTTGAGCAGGATACTGACTTCAAGCTGAGATTGCTCTGCGAATCGGAAGCGGGACGAAATTCACTGTTTCGACCGTAGATACCTAAGTTTAGGAACTACCCTTGGGGTGTACTTAAATTAGGAACTATATAATGTAACTAGTTTGACTAGAGACATTATCTCTATATCAGTGCTTAATCCATTGTGGATAAACCTTTATATTCTAGAACACTAAGTGTTTCATTATATAAAGATGATACTGAGATAAACACATTAATGTGAATAACAGAATTTATATTTTGAATATAATTAAAATCTCAAACATATAAAATGACAAATAAATAGCTCAAATTGATTTGATCAATAGAGACTTATTTGTGGCATTGTTGTCTGGGACACAATTTAACAAGACTCGTATATCCACACTTTTGAAGAGTGGGTACTAGGACTGATTTGACTATTCAAATAAAGTCTACGGATCTAGTTTGTTAGGTAAAGTACCTAAAACACTGTTTACTTGGTAATAGTGTAAGTGCCACCGATCTGTTAGCCCTATTCATGGTGAAGTTAGTGGGCCCATATCTAGCTAGGCTAGATGTGAACATGAATATTTCGTGACCTTAACGGATGTGGCATCACGTTATGGTTATGTGTTTCTTTTGAAGAACACAAATCGGAAACTTTTAGAGTTTCGACACGAAATAGACAAACAGACCGGCTATAGTATTATACCGTCACGGTAAGACCGTAATGGAAAATACTTAAGCAATAAGTTTCTTATATACTTGAAAGAGTATAGTATTCTTTCAAATGAGGACTCCTCCCGGAACACGTCAAAGTGACGGTGTGTCCGAACGGATTAACCGAATCATGTTAGACATGATAAGGCTAATCATGAGTCGCTCTGAGCTACCATTTCCTTCAACGGATAAGTTTTAACAGTGCAATAACTTATTTAGAATAAGGTTCCATATAATCTGTTTGACAGATGTCATATAGGATATATGAAGGGAAGAAACGAGGTTTCTCATTCCTGATAATTTGGGTATGCCAGGCATAACGTTTGGATGATACCAAACTAAGGACCCAAATTGGATAAGTGCCAATATAGGTTATCCTAAGGGAAACCATAAGTATAGTACTTATAAATCTCACATGAGAACAATGTGATTGTTGCTCACCACATGCGGTTTTTCCTGAGAGGAATACCGATATGCAGTGGTCAGTGGGAGGATAGTGATACTCGATGAAAATCGGAGTAAGTAATATGTTCAAGGCACGAAGTCCTTAATGGAACAAAAATAGTTCATCTATGATGAATCTATACCATTAATCTTCAAACACACAAGACACTCGTAGAGATCGGATAGAGTCAGAAAACAACCTAGGGTATGGGTTTCTGATCTAACCTCATAAAGATGTCAATCTTATGAAGGTATACCAACCGACTACGTTTTGAGGAAGTGATACAAGGTATCGACTCCCTATTATGGCAAAGTGCCATGAGTCCGGAATGGATTCCATGTTTAACAACTATTTTGGATACTAGTTGTTGTACCACAAGGCATTGTGCCTATGGTACATTAAACGTCTTCAGGGAAGACATACATGGAAGGCAACATACCAACGTACAAAGCCGCGGCTTTTGACGGAAAGGTATCGTTATCAACATTGTGTTAATAATGGTTCAACCTTTTACCTGTTGCCATGGTAAATCCATTTTGAAGATGCTTGTTGATAACTGCGTATTTCATTTATGAAATGTGTCAGTTATAGATCAAAATCGCTTTCCTGAAAAGGAAACCTTTTGGAGGATGCTTTGTTGGAAATTCTAATCCATGTCCCAAGATCAAAAGAGCAAACAAAACATATAAATGAATGAACAATATTGAAGTATGGCGGAATCATACTCACAAAGATCGGAATGCGGATGCGTTGATGAAACAAAAATTTTCTCCTTTGTGCAGTGAGGGTTTCGGCCAAACAGAAAAGAGAAGCTCCAAGCAATTTTTGATCCTTCCAAGCTCTAAGATTAGTTTCCCATAACACCTTTGTATGATCCCTTGATGGTGCTAGCCTTGTGTGTGATTTTATGTTCCAAACAAACACAAATTCTTCAAGTTTTTGCAACAAAAACAGAAAAGTGGAGAGCCCAAAACTGCATGTAGTTTCGGCAATGTGAGAGAGAGGAGTGTTATCATTTTTGTTACAAAAATCAATTTATATTTATGCCATAATATTTATTAAATTAATAATAAACTTATGACACAAATCATGCAATGGCTTAGAGTGTCAAACACTCAAACTCCATGCAAAACCATTGAGTGTATTGTACACTATCACCATGCAATGTATTAACAATTAAATAATGCATAAAATGACATGTGTCATGTGGGCCCCACACAACCCAAATGAAAGTGGGCCCACGCGTACTCACGCGTTCGGGTTCGATATTTCCGAAATACCGAACTTTCGTCGCGACGTTAATTAAATCGAATTTAAATAAATAATTGCGCCTAGCGAAATTATATTTACGTCGCTAACGAATTAATTCTAAATTAACTCGTTTGCCCGAATTAAAATCTAATTTTAATTTCGCGTCGAAATCGAATTTCGATTATTATATCGAATATAATAATTTTACGATTAATTCCAAATTAATCGTTCTCTCTCTATGTATAGTACTTTATCCAAGATAAAGTCTCTCCGTAATTAATCCAAGATTAATCGAGTTTGAATCATACGTCATTGGTGAATCTTTGGGAAGCGACCCAAGAGATCTCTGGATATGTTGGCAGTAAATACGGCCGTCAGATTATCCGAACACGTACGTACCAAGTACTACGTTTTTACCGATTTACAAGACAAGGTTAGCCTCTAGCAAAACGCCATGCCTACCCAATTCTCCAGAAATATTCTTATTGGAATATAAGATCTATAACAGGCGTAGTATACCGTAGTATAGTGTATACTGATCCAGTATCGGATGATCACATGTAAGGCCTGGGGCTGGAGATGTGTCTGCCCCGTACGATACATATATCGGACATCAAGCAACTAGTCTCTTTGAATCGGATAATCCTGACCTTGTCAGATTATCCCGATGGTTGCAACCATTATAGAGTACTAGTTCTGTATCCTGCGCGATCATCATCTCCATATGTCTGAAGTGATACTTCCGTCTTGACATCACACCCAATACACTACGATTCCCGATAAACCTAGAAGAGGTGTCACAGAACCTGTTAAAGCCCTGGACGACAAAACTAAAGTCTACCGATTGTCGCAAGTACTAGCGATGCAAGTCTCAGGTTAAGACCATATGCACCTACCCTGAAGCGGACTCCCATAGACACGCAGACATACTACCAATGGGATTCTGCGGGGTCTATCCAGAGCGAAGCTGTTTTCTGTACCATCGGTAAAACACAACCTCCTACCGCACTTGCATAAGTATCCAATACTCAAATATATGAGAACTATGCTGTTGTGCCCTCACAACACGCACAAGTGCAGTACTAGTCTATTCCGCATTATCGATGTCCAATCTCGATAATACTACGACTAGGGATATTTAATGATTAAACCTTTATGGATTGATACTGTCTCATATCATCTCAATCCGGAATTAATCATAGGGACTTTTACCATTTATATATCAAAGTAAATAAATTACAAAACGGTAAAAGGCAATTTCATTACTACATAGTTAATTTTGTACAATAATACAATATCATTTACAAAATAGTGACGCTATGGGTCATTATTCAAAATATAAAGACCATTATTTGCAACTGCAGTGCATATTTCTGCATCATTTTTATATAAATAACACCCAGTGTTTCTAAATACAAAAGTGTACCCATTTCGGGTTAACAAAGATACAGATATAATATTCATAGTCAAACTAGGTACATAATAACAGTCATTTAGTTTAAGTACATGCCCCGAGGGCAGTTCTAATACCAAAGTGCCCACGGCCAAAACAGCAACAGGAGTTCCGTTTCCAACTCGTAGATCAATCTCCCCTGAAGCCAGAGTCCTGCTGTTCTGCAGATCCTGCACATCAGTACATATATGAGAACCACAACCAGAATCAAAAATCCAATTTTTAAAACTAGAAGTAGCCATGTTTATTTCAATAACAAACATACCAGAGGTCGGTGCCTTGCCCGCCTTGATCTCCCTTCTGATCGCCTTGTTCATGCGGCAATCACGCTTCCAGTGACCTCTTTTGCCGCAGTTAAGGCATATGTCTTGTGACTTGTTCCTCGGCTTCCCAGAAGCCATCGGCATCTTGGCCTTGCCCTTGTTCTTACGCTTCTTCTTTTTCACCCCTCCAGTTGCCTTGGGCCCAACCCTTGACGTCTGAGAGGTCGATGCAAAGTGCGCCTCGCGCTTGTTGCCTTTAAGAAGCTCTTTCTCTGACTCCTTAAGAATGGACAATAGCTCTCCAAGAGTATCGTCCGTATCCATCAACTTGTAGTTGATGATAATCTGCTTCCAAGTATCGGGAAGTGACTGTAAAAGCATGTCTACAGTCAGCTCAGCCTCCATGACTATCCCCATCTTGGCCAGCTCATCAATGTCAGCTATCATTTGAGTCCCGTGGGCCTCAACTGAAGCGCCATCAGTCATACGGGAGCGAAAGAGTTTCTTCACCAACTCATACCTCTCCATCCGCTTATTAGTGCGGTGAAGATCCTTTAGTCTAGCCATCATATTATAAGGATCCAAGTCCCTATTCTGGCGACGAAAGTGTTGAGTCATGGAAGCAAGCATGATCGACTGAGTTGTATCACAATCATCGCTATGAGTTCTCCATAACTCCAGCTCAAGTGGCTCAGTGGGCCTCGGCCCGAGAGGTCCTGTATGGTGGTACAACAGCCTCTCTGCCCCAAGGACTATCCTCAGGTTCATTTCCCAGTCAGCAAAGTTCGTGCCCTTAAATACATTATCACCCATGATTATGTCTCGGACATTTCCTTTGTTTGCCATCTTAACTACGATAGTCCAACTATCTAGTTAACGATATATGGGTACAGTCAAACTGTTACAAGAAAAATAACATTTTATTAGTCCAACTAATGTTAAAATATTGACGAAATAAATTTTGTAAGCGCGTAAAGCTAAGTATCTGAATGAAATTGCAAATTCAATACTAGCCTCCCACTATTTTCTACAAGTCTCTAACCCTCTGTCGAGTACTCGGGAAATCCAATTTCCTAGTGGGCTAGGATCCGTTAAATAACACACAACCTTGACTTTGGCCAACAAGTGTATGATATTTAACTAGGTAGATCTCGAAGATCAATTGGATCCCATCCAATTCCTAGATCCGGTAGGTGGACATCCAAGTCCGAAACATATATATCTAATACATATGTCAATGTATCCAATACATTTTCCTAACCATTTCCTCTGAATCAACTAAGTCTTGGCTTTAGCACAACAAACTTAATGATCCAGTTAAGCGGGACCCATTGACATGGAAAGTTTCGTAATCAATGTCGATGGACAAGAAGTGATCTTGACTTTGGCCAACAAATCACAACTTGGACAAGACACCGATATGGAACAAAACTCTCATGATTCAACACATCCTCAATTGACAAAGGTCTTGACTTTGGCCAACAAACCAATGCCAATTTCGGATCTTGAGAAAGAATCACTCAACGAACGGAAGGAAAATCGCTTAATATTGTTTGAGGGATTTTCGTGTAATTGGCAACCAATTAATTTATCTTTGTTAGGTCTCATCATCATACACCCTTAAGCATGCTTCTAAAACATCATAAAGCGCGTAAAGTAAAGTAATAGCGATATACGGATGGATATGAACAACAACTTGTTCCTAGAACAAATCACTCCCTTCCTCTCCCCGCTAGAACTATTCTACTCTTACCCAATTACATAATACAATAAGAGAAACCTCATTTACATTGAGGGGAATTAGGTGAGAAGAGAATACAAAGAGACAATAAGAGAAAGGCTGGACACGCAGGTCCAATTTATAAATTCTAAATTTACAATAATTTCTAAAATTACCCCTTCCCTTCTATATCCATCCGATATACACTATTCATACATTACATCCACATTCATTCATTCAAGGCATGTTATACAACCAATCAAATCCAATTAATTAGTCTTTAATTAGGTGACAATACAATGTTCAAAACAATTGTTTGCATTTGCGCGAGTCCAACTCAATTTGAGAATAAATACTTATAGTATGAATTCACGAATTATATCGAACTACTCGTCAAATCCAATTTAAGTCGTATTCAATACTAACTTATATTTAATTCCAAATTAAATATTTACACTTTTATTGTGCTTTTATTTTATGATTAGATTCCCAAATCTAATTCTATCGGGTCTCAAAGCCCAATCAACATCCAATGTCCGTTTAATTAAAGTCCGATGGGCTTTCAATTTATTTCATTAGGCTTGGGCCTTGGTCAATGTGGGTCAAACCCAATTTCCAAGCCCAATAAGGAATCACCCTCATTTGCCATAAAAATCAATATCAAGCCCATAAGGCCCAATTAAACATAAAAGCCCATTTATTACATTTAGACTTAATGGAGTGATTTAGGCCCATTTTTGGATCCAATCCAATTTGCCCAAACCTACTTGGTCCAACCAAGCCCATTATGTCCAAAAATAATAGTTTTAGGCCCAATTCAAAATTAAGCCCAATTAATCAAATTTTAAGATTCCAAATTTTATAACTTAATTAATTAAAGTGTAATGTCATGATTAATCCTTTAAATCAATATTTCCAAAATATCAAATTAATCCATTAATCATATTTTTATCTTAAATACATGTCAAACATTATTTAATCAAAAAATCAAGTCTCTAATCTTCTTCCATGCATTCGGCCAAGGTGATGAAAAATTACCGATTTCGTTTTCAATCCAATCGAATCACAAATCGTCATTTTATGTTCGTTTAAAGTCATCCAATGATCTTATAAACAACAAATCATCATCTCCATGGTCTAGGTAGTATTCGGCCAAGCCTCTCCAAGAGGGGAAAAATTAATCCAATTTATTTTTCATGAAATTGATAATGTATAACATAATGTAACATACATTTAAGCATACTTAATCAATCAAAATCATCAAATCATGCTTCAATCAATTTTGCCCAAATATTACCCTAATATATTTTCATGCTCTTTAAGCTCAATGATACCATTGTTGGAAATTCTAATCCATGTCCCAAGATCAAAAGAGCAAACAAAACATATAAATGAATGAACAATATTGAAGTATGGAGGAATCATACTCACAAAGATCGGAATGCGGATGCGTTGATGAAACAAAAATTTTCTCCTTTGTGCAGTGAGGGTTTCGGCCAAACAGAAAAGAGAAGCTCCAAGCAATTTTTGATCCTTCCAAGCTCTAAGATTAGTTTCCCATAACACCTTTGTATGATCCCTTGATGGTGCTAGCCTTGTGTGTGATTTTATGTTCCAAACAAACACAAATTCTTCAAGTTTTTGCAACAAAAACAGAAAAGTGGAGAGCCCAAAACTGCATGCAGTTTCGGCAATGTGAGAGAGAGGAGTGTTATGATTTTTGTTACAAAAATCAATTTATATTTATGCCATAATATTTATTAAATTAATAATAAACTTATGACACAAATCATGCAATGGCTTAGAGTGTCAAACACTCAAACTCCATGCAAAACCATTGAGTGTATTGTACACTATCACCATGCAATGTATTAACAATTAAATAATGCATAAAATGACATGTGTCATGTGGGCCCCACACAACCCAAATGAAAGTGGGCCCACGCGTACTCACGCGTTCGGGTTCGATATTTCCGAAATACCGAACTTTCGTCGCGACGTTAATTAAATCGAATTTAAATAAATAATTGCGCCTAGCGAAATTATTATTTACGTCGCTAACGAATTAATTCTAAATTAACTCGTTTGCCCGAATTAAAATCTAATTTTAATTTCGCGTCGAAATCGAATTTCGATTATTATATCGAATATAATAATTTTACGATTAATTCCAAATTAATCGTTCTCTCTCTATGTATAGTACTTTATCCAAGATAAAGTCTCTCCGTAATTAATCCAAGATTAATCGAGTTTGAATCATACGTCATTGGTGAATCTTCGGGAAGCGACCCAAGAGATCTCTGGATATGTTGGCAGTAAATACGGCCGTCAGATTATCCGAACACGTACGTACCAAGTACTACGTTTTTACCGATTTACAAGACAAGGTTAGCCTCTAGCAAAACGCCATGCCTACCCAATTCTCCAGAAATATTCTTATTGGAATATAAGATCTATAACAGGCGTAGTATACCGTAGTATAGTGTATACTGATCCAGTATCGGATGATCACATGTAAGGCCTGGGGCTGGAGATGTGTCTGCCCCGTACGATACATATATCGGACATCAAGCAACTAGTCTCTTTGAATCGGATAATCCTGACCTTGTCAGATTATCCCGATGGTTGCAACCATTATAGAGTACTAGTTCTGTATCCTGCGCGATCATCATCTCCATATGTCTGAAGTGATACTTCCGTCTTGACATCACACCCAATACACTACGATTCCCGATAAACCTAGAAGAGGTGTACACAGAACCTGTTAAAGCCCTGGACGACCAAAACTAAAGTCTACCGATTGTCGCAAGTACTAGCGATGCAAGTCTCAGGTTAAGACCATATGCACCTACCCTGAAGCGGACTCCCATAGACACGCAGACATACTACCAATGGGATTCCGCGAGGTCTATCCAGAGCGAAGCTGTTTTCCGTACCATCGGTAAAACACAACCTCCTACCGCACTTGCATAAGTATCCAATACTCAAATATATGAGAACTATGCTGTTGTGCCCTCACAACACGCACAAGTGCAGTACTAGTCTATTCCGCATTATCGATGTCCAATCTCGATAATACTACGACTAGGGATATTTAATGATTAAACCTTTATGGATTGATACTGTCTCATATCATCTCAATCCGGAATTAATCATAGGGACTTTTACCATTTATATAACAAAGTAAATAAATTACAAAACGGTAAAAGGCAATTTCATTACTACATAGTTAATTTTGTACAATAATACAATATCATTTACAAAATAGTGACGCTATGGGTCATTACTGTCTAACATGCTTACAACATCCTGACGATTTTGTATAACCGACAAACAAGGTTTGCGGGTTATTCGATCCATGTTTGGATTGAAACGAGCATAAGGTTCTTGGAACTGACGTTTTGAAATAATCATAATGGTTTATGATTTGACTCAAAACGAAATAATTCTTGTGTATATAAGGAGGTTAGTGGGAGGGCACTGACAATGAAATTCCCATAAAGCAATTGGTGAAAGCTTGGCTTTCATAGATATTCTTTCATAGAAATTCTCCGTAGAATTCTGGGGAGTAACAACCTTTATTCAAGGAATAAAGATCTACTGGGATAGATTTGGAGTTGTTAACACTCTCTGGGAAATTGTACATTTAAAATGTACTTGATAGGGTGTCTCATACGCTTCGAGCATATGGAGTCACGATCAAGTCAATCCAAGTGATAGTCACTGGATTGAACATTAAGAACATCTGTTAGTATCTGAGAGAACTAAAGATGTTGTCTTAAACTATGGAGAAGGACAACTTGAAGTGACTGGGATCACCGCTGCAAGTTTCCAAACAATTAAATACTACGGTACTATAAAGTTTGAATAACGGGACAGTGAGCTGGAAATATTCCGAGCAAGACAACTGTTGCCGAATAAACAACAAATGCGGATTATTGCTGCAGCTGAGGCAGCAATAGAAGCCATTTGGATCGAAAATAAATCTAATTAGATTAGATATAGTTCTTTTAGCAGCTGAGCTAGGCGTCAGCACAGGCTAAGGAATTAAAGGTCTCGTCGACGATCCAGATATATACTTCTATATCATCTGATTCGTTCGGATCACACATCGTGGCGATGTGATGATCGTATAAATCGCGTCAGACGATTATCAAAAAAATCCGCTGACGAAAACCTTTCCTCAGTAATTTGAGCGAACCGTACATAGTTCGGGTGTGGGACACTTGAGTGACTAGCTATGTGCCAAGTGGGAGATTGTTGGACAAAATGACCCATAGCGTCACTATTTGCACATATCATTGTGTTGTTGTAGCAAATTAACTATGTGACAAGGAAATTGCACTCTCATCATTTGTGATTAGATCACCATAGATGTATAAATGAAGAGAGGTCCATATGATTAGTTCCTGGATTGAGAATGATATGAGACAGTATCAGTCCACGAAGGATTAATCATTAAATATCCCTAGCCGGAGTATTATCGAGACAGGACATCGATAATGCGGAATAGGCTAGTATTGCACTTGTGCGCGTTGTGAGGGCACAAGGACATAGTTCTCATATATATAAGTATTGGATACTTATGCAAGTGCGATAGGAGGTCGTGTTTCACCGATGGTACGGGAAACAGCTTCGCTCTGGATAGACCCCTCGGAATCCCATTGGTATTATGACTATGTGTCTATGGGAGGCCGAAATCAAGGTAGGTGTGTATAGTCTTAACCTGAGACTTGCATCGCTAATACTTGCGATAATCGATAGACTTTGGTCTTGGTGGTACAGGGCTTTAACCGGTTCTGCGTACACCACTTCTGGGTTTATCAGAGAGTCGTAGTGTATTGGGTGTGATGTCAAGACGGAAGTATCACTTCAGTCATAGTGGAGATGATGTCACGCAGGATACGGTATTAGTGCTCTTAAGTTTTGCGCAACCATCGGGATGTTATGACTAGGTCATGCATATCCGATTATAGAGACTAGTTACCAGACATCCGACATGTGCTTCGGACGGGGCAGACACTTATCCAGCCCCAGCCCTAGCACGTGACTATCCGATACTGGGCCGATATACACAATACTTGGTATACTACGCTTGATACAGATCTATATATTCCTGTAAGAATATTTCTGGAGAATTGGGTAGGCATGGCGCTTTGCTAGAAGCCAACCTTGTCTTGTAAATCGGTATAAACGTAGTACGAGGTACTTACGTGTTCGGATAGTCCGACGACCGTATTTACTACCAACATATCCGGAGATCTCATGGGTTGATTCCTGAAGATTCACCGATGACGTATGACTCGCACTTTAATTAATCTGGGATTAATTCGATGAGAGAGAAAATTAATCTGGGATTAATTACGGAGATATTTTATCTGGGATAAAATATAAATTAAAGAGAGAAAACGATTAATTTGGAATTAATCGGTAAATTAATATATTTGATATATTAAACGAAATTGGATTTCGACACGGAATTAAAATTAGATTTTAATTCGGGCGAACGAATTAATTTAGAATTAATTCGTTAAGCGATGTGAATAGTGATTTCGCTAGGCGTGATCATTTAATTACGACGCAACGGAAAATTCGTTAATTTGGAATTAGCGAACCCGAGCCCGGGATTGTTTGCGAGCGCATTCGCATTTCGAATTCGAGTGCGGCACGCAAGTCAAATCAAGCGTCAAATCGCAAGTCACATCAAGCGTCAAATCACATGTCACTTTGAGTGATGTGACATTTGAGTGATTGATGTGAGTTGATGTGAGATGAAAGGAAGCATTAAATGCTTTGCTTTTTGAAATTGAAAATGGTAAATGACTTATTTAATTTTTGGAAAATATAAATAAACCTTTTACATTTTTTCTTTTTCTAATTCATTCTCTCTCTCTCTCTTTACGGTTTCTTGTGAAAACCCTTTTCCCTCTCTTTTCTTCTTCTTCTCCTTCACGGTTTGGAACCGTTTCATCTTCTCAAAATTTCTGGTTTGACCGAATAAAAGGGAAACAAGGAAGAAGACTTAGTGCTAGCACACCATGAGTGATACAAAGGTGATAGGGAAGTGAGTTCGTGAGCTTGGAAGCTTGGAGCTTCAATGGTGTCTCCCATGGCCGAACCAGTCACCACCGTGCAGCCCTATGTCGACCACCACACGCGTAGCTCATTGCCGAGCAAGGGAGAGCAGTTCGCACTTCATCTTCGCCGCATCCAACCGATCTATGTGAGTCTTTTCCGCACCTCATTTGGTTGTATTCAACTCGTTTTTATGCATGATTTATGATCCTTGGGACTTGATTGAAACTCAACAGAAAACCCTCAATACAAATCAGGAACAAGACCTACAACACAACTCAATTCAAATCGGGAACATGACCCACGGGAACAAGACTCACAACTTAACAAGGGAACAAGACCCTCAATACAAATCAGGAACAAGACCCACGGGAACAAGACTCACATCACAACTCAACTCAAATCGGGAACAAGACCCACACACAACTTAATTCAACTCGGGAACAATACCCACTCGGCGGTTCGAGAATGGACCACCTCTCATCCACTCAGTTCGAAGCAACATGGCAAGTCAAGTGGCAGCTGGCGAGCCAGGTAAGTAAAAATGCATTGCATGTACTTTGATAGGATTATCATTGTCACACACTGCACAAGTCCCATCAAAGTGGGGGCGACTGTAGGCACTGTATTTTTTCATATAAGCCCGATGATGAGTCTCGTATGGAGACACTACCTCTTTAGTTGTGAAAGCCGCGGGAAACGGACGTTGGAAGGGTAAAATTGGAAATTAACATTTTGTCAGATTTAACTCGCTTGTTTCGCTTAGCGTTCGCTTGTTGGACCTCTATTTTTAAACACACCAAGCCCAATCCAAAATAATTAAAACATTCAAAATGCATGTCACAAATTAAATTAAAACCAATTAAATTAAACTTAAATTAAATTAAATTAAATCACATTCCTAAACTAAATAAATCCAATTAAATTAAATTAAAACACATGTCACAAATTAAATTTCTTTCCCAAATTAAAAGATTCAAATTAAATTCCATAAATAACATTCCTAATTAAAATAAATCTCATTCCTAATTTAATTAAATCACCTACCAATTTAAATAAATCATATCCTTAATTAAAAAGAACAAATCAAATCAATTCCCCTAATTAAAGATTTTCCCTATCACATAATAATTAAAAATATCTCCCAATTAATACACAAATTCTATTCCTTCTCCAACAAGGTAAACCCCCTCCCTTGGCCTATAAAAAGAACCTTTAACCCACACATTGAACCCTGGATCATTATCAAAAAATCAACCATATTATTCTAAGCCCATTCACACACAAATTCGACTCACATTGCCTTCATCAAACCCATCACGCCCCTTGCCACGCATAAGCCTTTCACACATTACACAACCTGCCGCATTTAGTCGCCCTTACGCCAAAATAAACAAACTGCCGAGCAACGCCACTTGCCCCATTCACGCAGCCACACCACCTACGCCATCATCCACGCAACTGTACCCTTGCCCTTATCAAGTCCACAACACACTCCTAGACAACACGCATAACAAATGCTGCCTACGCCCTTAGTCAAGCCCCACAGTCTCCACGCCTTCACACACTGCCACCTAGCCTCACTACCGCAAATCCCTTCCATACACAAGCCCTGCACTGCCGAGAATAGCCCCTATCCACTCCTCAGAATTGCCGTGACCTAGACCCCTTAAAACAGTCCAGAAAACACCCTAAAACTGCACCAAAAAATTGCACAAGACCCCCCTCAAAACCGCCTAAAAATAGCAGCCAATGCCCCTCCAAAACACCCAAAACAGTCCCCTGAAACAACAAAAATAGTGGCCTAAAAACAGCAGCAAAACAGCAACGAAACGGAGTAAAGACAGCAGCCCGAACAGAAAAACAGCGATTAAAGACGTTGAGTTAGTGAACCAAAAGAGTTGCGGATCATTCACCCTTCCAACGGACGTGTAACGCCCTTTCTTGAGACGATAAAAGAGGTTAGACCTGGGGGCACCTTTTTACTTTTTTATCTTTTGTTTATTTTATTTATTTTAGAAATATTATCGCATGAGAGTCGTTTGAGGCATGATGTGATTGTTGGATGAGCGGAATATGTGTTCCCTTTTGTGGTATATAGGATAGAAACCCGGACGTAAATTCCGTAGCCGAATCTGAATGGACGGTTGTGCGGTTTGTACTCGGGATACAACGCCACGTACCACTTAAGAGACACGTATTTCGTCTCATCCAAACTTGTGTTTGGGCATGTTGTAGTTCGTAGGTTATTTATTTGTTATTAAAGCATGATTAGGTTGTTAGCATGTTATTTATCTTAAGCATGATTTAGTCGATAGAAAGTTATTTCTTTATGCATGATTAGGTTGTTTTCACATTAGGGACTTAATTTATATTTATGCTTAGATTCTTATTTATTTTCCGCATTAGATAATTGAGCATGCTTGTGTGATGATTGTATGTTATTGCGTGTTTGACGTTATGACAACTTACTTTGAAGTATGCGAACTTAGATATAGGTTCTCATTGTTATTATTATGCATGCGGAATTAGGCGTAGATTACCCTTGAGCATGAATGTTGAATAGATATGGTTAGTTTATTGCACAAATCATATCATCATAAGTGACATAAGTAAGGGACCATTCCGAACCCAACGGTTTGAGGTCTTCCCTTGCGAGGGGTGAGTACGGCCTTAAATCTTTGTCCCGGTTCACACCGGGTGGTGACTCCATGTTATCTCGTACTCCCAACTAGGCCGTGAGCCTAGAACATCGTCGTCAAGTTCTGTGTCCTACACATTTCTTGTCTTTCTTCATCTTTTCTTCATCATTTCATTAAACCATGTTTTGGAAGTTTTTTTTTTTTTTTCTGGTTTTGAACGTTCAAGAAGTGATAAGATGATGAAGAAAAACTTTTCTCTCTCTTATACTTATGAATGAATTAGAGGAATAGGTTTGGAGGGCAATTTTGTCATTTAACAACTTTAATCTAATTAAAAAGAATCATACTTTATTTAATCCAATCAAATTCGAACATATATAAAGTATAATTAAAGCTAGCCAAATGTTCCAATAATAATTAAACAACTTCCATAACATTTATGGAAAAATTTATTAATTAATAATTTAAATATTTAACAATTAAATAACCAAATAATTAATTGATGTAATTATTATTATATATGTATTTTTATTTACAATAAATAACAAATACATATATTTATGGCATGTGTCAAAATCTCATTTGACAAATAATTAATGTGTATCTAATCGTATTATGTATCAAATACAAATACACAATAATTATCAGCGGACAAAATCTCCTAATTGCATGTGTTATCGTTTAACAATTAAACGATCTGAATTAACTCATTTAATCAGGTGAAGTTTTATAAATAATCCGTATCATTCATATCGAGTTGCCCAATTGCTAAATGAGTACACTTCATATTGTGAGACTCTCTAAGTTTAGGTTTATCCGTCATGAAATCGAATTTCGTGTCCATAATCCACCCACTCATGGACTATGACGAGCATGGATAATCTCGCTAAACTAGGCAAGCCGAGGTCACTGCATACGTATAATCCATCCGTCACAGGCTATCCGTATTTTACCTGGGATATAGATGAGAACATCAAATCCATTTGGTATAATATAGTCGACTTTCAATTTACGATCTCTAAATAACACTCAGAACTGATTTCCTAAGTTATACCACAACCATGGATTTACTAGATCATAAACACATGCTGGATGCCTATGCCATGTACACAGGACTGACGGATCCTATCCTAATACGCACAAGATATCATGAGCATCAATCCACACCCAACGAACAGGCGGAGGTTTGATCATGACTAGATCGTTGATGTGAATGCCATCAAAGTGTTGATGATAGCTCATATATCCACAGTGGTATCTCAAGTCGAATGACTATAATGCACGCTCAACTCGAGAAGGTTCTTATTGACGTTGATGTACCATCTATTAGGAAACCTTCAGTGAGTCATTCAATGTCTTATCAAATAAACACCTACATGTCTATACGAGTCTCCCGAGACTCATGGTTCATTGGGATAAACCATCAGACCAAGTCGCGATATACGACATGAACTAGTCTCAGCGGATTTTACTAACCGACCCGTATTAGCAAATCTTGACCAGGAATTTTATTTAAGGATATACAACTAATAGTATGCTTTCCAATGTCAATTACAAACTACGTTGTAACTGCGCACTATATTGTAAATCCTAGGGTCTTTGTCTAGTATACACTTATCACTGAACCAGATTCAGTTTCGATCTAATCGTAATCAGATATCTAATCGCAATTAGATTGAATAAGCGTACAAAAGACAAGGGTGCTACTATTAAATTAATAATATTATTGAAAATAAAATTGCTCGTATTTATGAATCGGACATAAATACGATCTGAATTGGCACTCCGAGCACCAACCATAACAATTTCTCCCACTTGCTCTAGTGCCAATCCCCGGTATCCTATACACATCTTAATGTGTATCACATACCGTGGCCCTCAAGAGCTCACCAGCACTCAAGAGGTAGGCAACAACAAGTAAGCCTGCTTTAACAAATCGAGTCTGTCCAACAAACTCAATCATTTTCCTTAAGCAGCATCATTCATATTTTGTAGAATCCAAATTCCACATCAATATGACTCAGACGCTATATTAGTATTGTGCTATAGCTATTAAGTTATCTATGTATTTAGAAATCAAATCCAAATACTTTAAGACAACCGCAAGCACAAAACTAATATCAACACTTCTAATCATTGAGGTCACTTTGCAACTTCTTAACTCAATAATTCAAAAGTTACAACTGATTCCACTAGTTTAGTAGAATCAGCGGTGACACTCCCACTGTATCCTTTCTGACTTTATATGACATAGACTATCTAATGTCATAATTAGGATCAAAACTAATCTGACCTTATGGTTGCTGACTAAATTCTCCATGAATAAGAAATTTGTTCTTACTATCTCATAGATAACAAAGAACTTGTTCCATGACTCATCATATGGTCGATAACATATCAAAATAACTCGTAACAATTACGATTAAATTGATATCTTTAATCGCACATAATACAATATTCATCACGCCATCATCTTATGATGCATAAGATTGGCTAGACATTCTAATCAATCTCTCTTTCGACAAAAGGAAACATCCTTTACGAAAGATGAATTTTATATACGTAAAAGATACATTAACTGTCAAACAGTTATACTAACTATCATACATATAGTCTTACTGTGTCCTTTATTAGATCGTATCTAATATGCGATTAATGGGAGTTTCTCACAAGTCTCTCAGTTTTATATCTTATGTAAAACTTTATATCAAATATAATAAAGACTACCCATACTGCTTTCACGGAGAAAAAGAGACTTAAGGATATATAACACTAGAAAGAAATTTGTATGCTCCTACTGACCCTACTGACAAATACGTATTCTCTATACTTTGATAAAACCAGAAAATCTGACTGATATCAAAATCAGAGAACACGAGTTTCCGGAAATCTTATATGAGTCTACAATAAGCTCCATAAGCTAGTATATCAAAATGTGATCTTAGCAGAATACAAACTCTAGGGCCATTCTAGAATGAACTCTTCAAATAAGGAAATCACGACGGATCTCTCATTCAAAGAAATCACTCAAGAATGCCATTTTGCATTCTTTAGCCAAAACACACAGTTTAATATCAACACTAACCAACATATCCTAAATTGTTCAATTACTGCGACTAGAGATAAGTTTTCTCAGAATCTACAATAGACAATTGAGTATAACCTACTCATTATCATACTATAAAGGTCAAACCTTTATCAAGCTCACTTTACTTTTGCTGCGCAAACAATTTGCACACTTTATGAACTATTCATACTGAAAGCCTAATCAAGTTCTAAACTCGATCATAGTAAGCAATGAACAATTTTAGATCTATGGTACAATGCTAAGTTCCGGAATCGATATCAAATATCGCTCCCACTATAAATTATAGGATAATTTTCTTCGACAAAAAACAACAGAATCATTAAGTATCAAATACTTTGTAAATGATTTCGACATCCTATTAGACTTATACGGAACTTGTCAAAAGCTCTTTTCATCTTATTAATTACGTAGTTCCATTATAGTTTATCATTCTCACATTTGACTTCACTAAGTCAAGTCCTTTCTACAATCGTCAACATCCAATATCAACCACCAAGTAACAAAATAATTTTATTACTCGGGATGGTAGAAAAGATATTCTATCAAATAGAATACAATATTCCATTAAATAGAATGAATGATAAACCTTTCACTCGTACCTCAGAGGCACAAGTACTTTCAATTATATAACCATTATACAAAAGAAATTTTCAAATCTCAAACTTTTTAAGATTCGAATTTTCTACTATACATATCATATATATATCTGTAGAAACAAATGGAACCTAAATTAAAGAGACGAAATTAGTGTTTCTGGAGCATTACCCCAAGAGTATTGAAAACCAATTCGGTAACACTAAATATCAATGAATAAAATCATATAAGATTCGATAACTCCCACTGACCAATTCCATCACAATAGAATCGCGGAAGTTTAATACTGAGTAAGAATCATATTCATTAAATAACTATAGAACTAATTGCCTTAAATTCATGTTTTTGATCAAATTAAACATCTTCGAAAAATTCAAAGACGCGCAGTGAATTTCTAAAGATACAGTTTTCAACACTACAGATAAAATATCTTTGAACTATTCAAAATATTCTATCCGAGTTTCATTAGAAACATATTGACAGTTCTTGAACAATTCAAGACGTTCAACATGTTCTCTATTAGAAACACGTAACTAAGCCATGACAATTCATTAACTGAGTTACGTAACTATACAAGGCAATTTCTAATTCATTAAACTATATACATCCAATGTATTAGTCTAATAAATCTGTGGTCCAATGACAATCATTGGTTAAATGAGATTCAATCACAACCTGAATACAATATTCTTTAAATGGATAAGGATATATGGTGTGATCTCATATCAGACCATCTTTACCATAAGGAACAAGCATCTAATGCTTTCACTATAAAATCTCATAAAGCACAGTTTTATGTCATTTGTTACCGAATAATTTCTTAATGTTTATCTTTTTATTAATGGCACTACTAGTTACATTTGAAATATATAACACCTGTTTATACAAAAAAAGTAACTATCCAATGGTCATAAGTTATGATATCAAATATCAAAACAATTATTAAATATTATTTTAAATAACTAGACGGGAGATCTGGTATCCAATACTTACAGTTGTTGTATTGTGAGAATCAAAATTCTATATACACAACTATACGTATCTCATTTCTTAAGCTTTATAATTTGCATTCAAATATTCACAACAATTGCAAATAATTGATTAGCAAACTGTGTCAAACACGTGACTTCTAAAAGTCACTAAAAATGAAGAAACGTCATTAAAAAATAAACATATACTAAGGGGGTTTTCTTAATGTCAGTCAAGAATATCGAGACAAGAATTGATTCGTGTCAATTCTTACTGCACAAGAACAATTCTTTCTAGAATAATATCCTAAAACATATATCTATTTAGATTACCTAATCGCGACTTAGAAACTAAGTCACAAACCATCTTGATTTTTAAGAAAATCGGAACAACAGTCCCCCATGATTTCAACTAATCTAACAATATCTAAGTCTACTGTCTTTCTAGAACCTATTCTAGAATAATGCAACCATAAGTAAAGTCAGAAAACTTATTCAAGTAATAAGCATGCAGTGGATTAGAAGTAAAATTCTATAAATAATATAAAATAAAAGGAAAACGAAATAGAATTTTTATAAAATATTACGCACTGCTTAAGTTATGGATTTTAAACTCAGCAGTGTCTCCCACTACTTTACGTAATACCATAATCCCCAACGGACAACGGGAATTCAATAATTAAATTGAATTCCATAGTGAGAGTAGGATCCCATGAATATATTTCGACTCACAGCTTTGGCACGATCTCGCCTACGTATATTCATTAGGTAGAAAACTCTTTGTCAATCACTCACCAGTGACTCTTAGTTTTGGTCCTGACCGTTTCTCGCTGTGACAGCTTTGGCACGTTCACAGGGAGGCGTATCAAGGCTTCAGCTTTGGCACGTTCAGGATTTCCACTTTCACTTGAATTTATCTAGTATCAATATACAACCGGCATGGATAAAATTCTATCAACTACACCCTCACTGCTTTGGCACGATCTCGGATGCAGCCATAGAAAGTTACCCATAAACCGTATTGACAAGATGGACCAAGAAACTTATATCCAATACATGTTACTTTACAGCCATATTTAAAAGCGGGGATTTTCCTCTGGAAGTTTTAAACTACATCAAATGCAGAATTTTATTGTAGATCATTTTCTGAACAATTCAATTCTACCTATAGAAAATATAACTTAATTTAACAATTAAATTTCCATCACATTTTCGTTAGCGAAGAACCGAAATGTAAAGAAACATATATAGATTCCCAGCATGTGCGAACATTAAAATTTGATTATATATCAAATATAAAGCATGAATAATGTAATGGATGAAGCATCAGACCCGCTCTGATACCATTTGTGTTGGGATTTTGGACGATGGGCGCAACGGAAGCGCGGGTCCGGGCGAAATCGTATTTTAAAACCTTTTCAAAAATAACGAATAAATTATTCAATATCTAATATGGATAATTTATTCATATTTCACCTAAACCTATTTATTAAATATCAAATATTTACATAAAGAAGTTGAAAACTCGCGAAACTTTTACGAAAACCATTTTTCCGTAAAATTACCCAAAACGCGTTTTTGACCGAACCGACTACCCAATACTTAAGGAAACTGCCCAGGGCAGCTCCAATGGTGTTGGGAAAATTCATGGACTGCCCGAACAGTGAAGGACTCACTGTTTGGATAGTCGTCACCCGGTTGGCTCAAAATCCATCCGGTAACACCGTTTTTGGCCGTTTTCGTTTATTTCAAGTCGGAAACACTTTCCGGCAATTGTGACAACACCCAGATTACATCCAAAATATTCATAAGATAAAAATTTCATCAGAAAATTTCCAGATATTCCAGGTCTGAAACAGTAAATGAAATTGCCAAAAATCATGCTTTAAATCCAATTTTTCAAGACTAAATCAATTAATCTTAACACCAAATCAAAGCCACCACACATGAAGCACCCAAGAAAATTCTAGGTGTTACAAGAGTGGTTATATCACTCTACAATGGCAACTTTGATTTCCAACAATAATTTGAACAATTTGGAACAAAATTACACTAATTAGCTCCAAATCTACTTCACACATGCCTCTATTTCTTCCAATTCATCATCAAAACCAAAAGGCCCCAAATTGGAACAAGTAAAGAAACCCTAGACATGTTCTAGGAAAGCTTAAGGAAGATGTAAATTACCTTTTAATCACCAAAAACCTTAAGCATTTCTTGTCTTTCTTCACATTTTCTTCATGATTTCATTAAATCATGTTTTGGAAGCTTTTTTTTTTTTTTTTTCTGGTTTTGAACGTTAAGAAGTGATAAGATGATGAAGAAAAACTTTTCTCTCTCTCTTATACTTATGACCGAATTAGAGGAATGGGTTTGGAGGGCAATTTTGTCCTTTAATAACTTTAATCTAACTAAAAAGAATCATTATTTATTTAATCCAATCAAATTGAAACATATATAAAGTATAATTAAAGCTAGCAAATGTTCCAATAATAATTAAACAACTTCCATAACATTTATGGAAAAATTTATTAATTAATAATTTAAATATTTAATAATTAAATATCCAAATAATTAATTAATGTAATTATTATTATATATGTATTTTTATTTACAATAAATAACAAATACATATATTTATGGCATGTGTCAAAATCTCATTTGATAAATAATTAATGTGTATCTAATCGTATTATGTATCAAATACAAATACATAATAATTATCAACGGACAAAATCCCCTAATTGCATGTGTTATCGTTTAACAATTAAATGATCCGAATTAACTCATTTAATCCAGTGAAGTATTATGAATAATCCGTATTATTCATATCGAGTTTCCCAAGTGCTCAACGAATGCACTTCATATTGTGGGACTCTCTAAGGTTAGGTTTATCCATCACAAAATTGAATTTCGTGTCCATAATCCACCCACTCATGGATTATGACGAGCACGAATAATCTCACTAAACTATGCAAGCCGAGGTCATTGCATACGTATAATCCATCTATCACAGGCTATCCATATTATACCTGAGATATAGATGAGAACGTCAAATCTGTTCGGTATAATACAGTAGACATTCAATTTATGATCTCTAAATGACACTCGGAACTGATTTCCGAAGTTATACCATGGCCACAGATTTACTAGATCATAAACACGTGCTGGATGCCTATGCCCTGTACACAGGACTGACAGATCCTATCTTGATACGCACATGATATCATTAGCATCACTCCACACCAAACGAACAAGCGGAGGTCTGATCATGACTAGATCGTTGACGTGAATGCCATCAAAGTGTGGAGGATAGCTCATATATCCACAGTGGTATCTCAAGTCGAAGGACTAATATGGTCACTCAACTCGAGAAGGTTCCTATTGACGTTGGTGTACCATCTATTAGGAAACCTTCAGTGAGTCGTTCAGTGTCTTATCAAATAAACACCTACATGTCTATACGAGTCTCCCGTGACTCGAGGTTCATTAGGATAAACCATCGGACCAAGTCACGATATACTACATGTACTGGTCTCAGCAGATTTTACTAACCGACCCGTGTTAGCAAATCTTGACCAGGAACTTAATTTAAGGATATACAACTAATAATACGCTTTCCAATGTCAATTACAAACTACGTTGTAACTGTGCACTATACTGTAAATCCTAGGGTCTTTGTCTAGTATACACTTATCACTAAACCAGATTCAGTTTCGATCTAATCGTAATCAGATATCTAATCGCAATTAGATCGAATAAGCGTATAAAAGACAAGGGTGCTACTATTAAATTAGTAATATTATTGAAAATAGAATTGCTTATATTTATGAATCAGACATAAATACGATCCGAATTGGCACTCCGAGCACCAACCTTAACAAGAAGCTTGCTCAAAAGTAAGAAATTTCCAAAAGAGTTTTGGGCAGAAGTTGTTGCATGTGCGGTTTATTTATCCAATAGATCTCCAACAAAAAGTGTGAAGGAAAAGACACCACAAGAATCTTAAAGTGGAAGAAAGCCTGACATCTCCCATCTACGAGTTTTTGGAAGCATAGACGATGTACATGTGCCAAACGAGAGGAAAACTAAACTTGATGATAAAAGTGAGAGCTTTATATTCATTGGATATGACACATATTCGAAAGGTTACAAATTGTACAATCCAAAAAATGAGAAGCATGTGATTAACCGAGATGTCATATTCGACGAAGAAGGAGAATGGGATTTCAATTCTCAGGCAAACAAATTAAATTTCTTCCCTCAATTTGAAGAAAATGAGCACCATCATTTTTAAATGAAAGAGAAGTAACACGTACAAGGAGCCTACAAGATCTCTATTAAGTGATAGAAAGACTTGATAATCTTACTCTTTTTTATCTCTTTGCTGATTGTGAACCAGTCGACTTCCAAGAAGCTGTGCAAGAAGAAGAATGGAGAAATGCAATGGATGAAGAAATCAAGTTAATTGAGAAGAATGACACATGGGAGCTTGCAACTCTTCCAAAATGACACAAAGCAACTGGTGTCAAATGGGTGTATAAAATAAAGAGAAATGCCAAAGGAGAAATCGAAAGGCACAAGGTAAGATTAGTTGCAAAAGGGTACAGTCAAAGAGCTGACATTGACTATGATGAGGTTGTTGCCCCTATTGCACGTCTAGAGACTGTTAGACTAATCATTTCTCTAGCAGCTCAAAATAATTGGAAAATTCAGCAAATGGATGTGAAGTCTTCTTTTTAAATGGAGTACTTGAAGAAGAAGTCTACATTCAACAACCATTGGGTTATTGACCGGCGTAAACACACACGTATAATGCAAGCGCACGTATCATTCAAGTAGTATAAAAATATCGATCCCACGAGGACTTAATTCCTACTGTTGTTATTAATTATTGAATCTATTTATTTACAGGTATCTAATTATAGGGAGAAGTGAATTGATTGTTTTTGGTTGGTTGAATGTGGTTTTGCAAAATAAAATAAAAACATACTCAAAAGAAAATACTAAGGAAAATAATAGAAAAGACTCAAAGATCTAGGGCCGTGACTCCACACAATATTATTATAAAGATGAATTGATTCTCTTATCTATGTGTAATAAATCAATTTGCTAACCTGGAACACGAAAATATGCAAAAGCCTCTGTCGATGGTCAGACACAAATACCCAGTATAACCCAATTGAACCATATGTCTATGTCAACCAAATTACCTGGATTCATTAAGATTAAGTTCCAATTATGACTACTCCCGCCCGACAGGTATATGTCTATCCTGCAAGGAAATCTATTAAAGGGTTATATATCCTCAAGGAAGATCGTGGGCTATTGAATCTAAGGCTGAAACCTAAAATCCCTATGTCTAGTTCATTTTAAGTTTACCATATCAATCTTATTGGTGATCAGACAACAAGAAGCATTAAGCTTAAGACTCAATAAACAAACTAAAGAATTACCCATAATAAAGAAAATCAATTATTAAGCCTGTGAATATTGTGTTTCATCACTTCCCTAGAATAAAAATAAAATGTTGGGGTTAGAGGATCCACATTTAATATTTCTTATCTAGGAATCTCACTTATTATAATATATAAATTATTTTATGTTCTGCTTTCTCAGGAATTAATAATGTTAAACATTTAAAACCAGCCATACAGGCGGTAATCCATTTAGTCCAACTACACCAGCCATATAGGCGGTAATTATATGTCACATAAAGACCAGCCATATAGGCGGTAAGGTAATTTATATTTAAACCATCCATATAGGCGATAATAAATTCTGACATTAATTAATCCGGTTAAATTATAATTTAAATATTATAATTAAGTGAGATTTACCTAAATAATTATATTAAAGGTTTCACATTTTACCCCAGCGGTAAATTAACTACAAAACATAAAGTAAATAAATAAAAAGCTGTAATAAAAACTAAAAATAAAAATACATAATTTTATTATTACAAAACTAGATGCTTCCTATGAAATCAGGGAAAAATTCCCAAGGAAAGCACACCAAATGAAGTGAAGAAGGCCTGAATTTATAGGCATTTTCGGCAACTGGCGTCGCGACGCGTAGGGTCTTGGCGTCGCGACGCCAGCATGCGGCTTTGGTCCACACGGGTTGACCACGCGTGTTCTGTCGGAAGAATCTGGTGATGACATGTGTCACGCGGTGAATGTGGTGTAATGAGAAGATGACACGTGGCACACGGTGATTGGCTGATCTTTCGGTCCAATAAAAAGTTGACACGGGGCACGCGCTTAGGATCGGTCAAATGAGAGGTCGACACCTGCCAACATGTGATTTGTCCAATATTCGGACCAATGAGAGATTGACACGTGGCACGCGCTTGCTTTGGTCCAATGAGATTTCGACATGTGGAAGCCGGCGCATTTTAGCAGATCTTATGTGATGATGACACGTGGCACGGCGCACGTTAGCAAGGTCGGCGCACGTTAGCAAGTCCAATTTCTCAAATTCTGACATGTGTCCCTCGACGCACGTTAGCATGGCCGGTGCACTTTAGGCGTCGCGACGCGTAGGGTCTTGGCGTCGCGACGTTAACAAATTATAAAATTGCCCTTTTGTCATTTTTCTCTATTTTTGGCCCCAAATTACTTCCAATGCTTTCCCAACTTTATTTATCTGTAAAATAACACAAAACACATCAAAACGTTCACAAAACCCGAGAAACTATACAAAATATTAGGTTAGATGAGTGGGAAATAGTGATATAAATACCACTCATCACACCCCCAAACCTAACATTTTGCTAGTCCTCGAGCAAAACATAAAATAAAATAACATAATAAAATTTAACTAAGCCACTTTCGTAGGGATCACAGTTGCATTTAGCGTATGCAACAAGCCTTTAAACCCCTAGGTGTCCCTAGTGGACGAGTTGTAGTCTCGTGAGGGTTTACAGCAATGATACCCACAAACATTTTACAAAAGTAAAAATGTAGTAAAACTAATGCACACAAAAGCAAAAAGACAAGTGAAAAGAGAATAAAAAAGTTAGTAACTAATCAGGTGAAACTTCTACTCCAAGTTACTAGTGTTTTCTTTCTTTCTAAATTACTGAATAAGTAAATTCTCCGATTATATTTACCATTCTCCATATACACAGCCAACAAAATATTAAACAACTCATTTTTTCCCACAACAGTCATAAGTGCAGTTGATAAGAGAGTAATATTTTTGTCCTAAAGTTCTATCAGATTTCACACCTTGTTGTAGCAATGGAATAATTTTTCTGATTTTTCTGATTTTTTCTTTGATTTTTTTTTTATTTTATTTATATACAATATATTCCATCTATGTAATGAGCTTTGGGCCAATGACTCCCAAACCAGTTGGCTTTAGGGCACCAGGTGTTAAGACACCTCTACGGACTTAATTACTCAGACTTCAGATATATATATTTATTCGGCAACATCTCTGATCCATGTAACGAGCTTTGGGCCAGTGACTCCCAAACCAGTTGGTTTTAGGGCACTAGGTGTTAAAATACCCCTACGGACTTAATTACTCAGACTTCAGATATATATATTTTTGCAGCATCTTTGATCCATGTAGCGAGCTTTGGGCCAGTGACTCCCAAACCAGTTGGCTTTAGGGCACTAGGTGTTAAAACACCCTTACAGACTAAATAACTCGGATCTCAGACATTTTTTTTTACTCCATTGCTTTTTGAGATGCTTCCTCCAATTAAAATAGAGTACTGAATATTACAAACTTTTCAATTTTAGCTCATGTCCGTATGCTTCTATGTATGTTGATAATACCTGCCAACTGAGCTTATGAAGATCAATTTTAGCAGTTTTATGGAGAATTCACAAGTTAAATAATTTAAAAGGAAATAAACAAAAATTAACTTATTTCAAAAATGGTTTGAAATACGTCTCAGGAGTGAAACTCCTTACTCAGCTATCTCTTACCAATTTCACCTTTTTAGTCAAAACACAAAAACGCAAAATATTTTTGTAATTTTTGAAAAAAATTTAATTTTTTTTGTATTATTCGAAAAATTTTGGACTAAAAATAAAAACAACACAAACTAAAAATAAGGTACTGATCAACTAATTCTCTCCCTCAAACCTAAATGAGACATTGTCCCTAATGTCGTAAACAGTAGAAGAAGAGTTTAGAAAGTCGTATCTGGTTAGTTGAAATTCTCCAATGTTCAGGTTCGCCCAAGATAGCGACGTTAACAAATTACAAAATTTCCCTTTTGTCATTTTTTCTCTATTTTTGGCCCCAAATTACTTCCAATGCTTTCCCAACTTTATTTATCTGTAAAATAACACAAAACACATCAAAACGTTCACAAAACCCGAGAAACTATACAAAATATTAGGTTAGATGAGTGGGAAATAGTGATATAAATACCACTCATCACACCCCCAAACCTAACATTTTGCTAGTCCTCGAGCAAAACATAAAATAAAATAACATAATAAAATTTAACTAAGCCACTTTCGTAGGGATCACAGTTGCATTTAGCGTATGCAACAAGCCTTTAAACCCCTAGGTGTCCCTAGTGGACGAGTTGTAGTCTCGTGAGGGTTTACAGCAATGATACCCACAAACATTTTACAAAAGTAAAAAGGTAGTAAAACTAATGCACACAAAAGCAAAAAGACAAGCGAAAAGAGAATAAAGAAGTTAGTAACTAATCAGGTGAAAATTCTACTCCAAGTTACTAGTGTTTTCTTTCTTTCTAAATTACTGAATAAGTAAATTCTCCGATTATATTTACCATTCTTCATATACACAGCCAACAAAATATTAAACAACTCATTTTTTCCCACAACAGTCATAAGTGCAGTTGATAAGAGAGTAATATTTTTGTCCTAAAGTTCTATCAGATTTCACACCTTGTTGTAGCAATGGAATAATTTTTCTGATTTTTCTGATTTTTTCTTTGATTTTTTTTTTATTTTATTTATATACAATATCTTCCATCTATGTAACGAGCTTTGGGCCAGTGACTCCCAAACCAGTTGGCTTTATGGCACCAGGTGTTAAGACACCTCTACGGACTTAATTACTCTGACTTCGGATATATATATTTATTCGGCAACATCTCTTATCCATGTAACGAGCTTTGGGCCAGTGACTCCCAAACCAATTGGTTTTAGGACACAAGGTGTTAAAACACCCCTACGGACTTAATTACTCAGACTTCAGATATATATATTTTTGCAGCATCTTTGATCCATGTAGCGAGCGTTGGGCCAATGACTCCAAAACCAGTTGGCTTTAGTGTTGGACATTATGTCCCATAGCGTCACTGTTTGTAAATGATATTGTATTATTGTACAAAATTAACTATGTGATAATGAAATTGCCTTTTGCCGTTTTGTAATATTATTTACTTTGATATATAAATGGCGAAAGTCCATATGATTAATACCGGATTGAGATGATATGAGACAGTATCAATCCATAAAGGTTTAATCATTAAATATCCCTAGTCGGAGTATTATCGAGATCGGACATCGATAATGCGGAATAGACTAGTATTGCGCTTGTGCACGTTGTGAGGGCACAACGGCATAGTTCTCATATATTTAAGTATTGGATACTTATGCAAGTGCGATAGGAGGTTGTGTTTTACCGATGGTACGGAAAACAGCTTCGCTCTGGATAGACCCCGCGGAATCCCATTGGTAGTATGTCTGCGTGTCTATGGGAGGCCGCATCAGGGTAGGTGTATATGGTCTTAACCTGAGACTTACATCGCTAGTACTTGCGACAATCGGTAAACTTTGGTTTTGGTGGTTGGGGACCTTAACCGGTTCTGTGTACACCTCTTCTGGGTTTAACGAGAATCGTAGTGTACTGGATGTGATGTCGAGATGGAAGTATCACTTCAGACATATGGAGGTGATGATCACGCAGGACACAGAACTAGTACTCTATAAAAGGTTGCAACCGTCGGGACAATATGACCAGGTCAGGATTGTCCGATTTAAAGAGACTAGTTGCTTGATGTCCGATATATGTTTCGTACGGGGCAGACACATTTCCAGCCCCAGGCCTAACATGTGATCGTCCGATACTGGATCGATGTACGCAATACTACGGTATACTACGCTTGATATAGATCTAATATTCCAGTAAGAATATTTCTGGAGAATTGGGTAGGCATGGCGCTTTGCTAGAAGCCAACCTTGTCTTGTGAATCGGTAAGAATGTAGTGCGAGGTACGTACGTGTTCGGATTATCCGACGACCGTATTATACTGCCAACATATCCGGAGATCTCTTGGGTCGCTTCCTGAAGATTCACCTATGATATTTGATTCGGACTTAATTAATCTTGGATTAATTGCGGAGAAACTTTATCTTGGATAAAGTGCCTTATTTAGAGAGAGAACGATTAATTCAGAATTAATCGATGAAATTATTATATTCGATATAATAATCGAAATTCGATTTCGACGCGAAATTAAAATTAGATTTTAATTCGGGCAAACGAGTTAATTTAGAATTAATTCGTTAGCGACGTAAATAATAATTTCGCTAGACGCAATTATTTATTTAAATTCGATTTAATTAGCGTCGCGACGTAAGTTCGGTATTTCGGAAATATCGAACCCGAACGCGTGAGTGCACGTGGGCCCACTTTCATTTGGAAACGTGTGGGGCCCACATGACACATGTCATTATATGCATTATTTAATTGGTAATACATTGCATGGTGATAGTGTATAATACACTCAATGGTTTTGCATGGAGTTTGAGTGTTTGACACTCTAAGCCATTGCATGATTTGTGTCATAAGTTTATTATTAATTTAATAAATATTATGGCATAAATATAAATTGATTTTTGTAACAAAAAATCAAGACAACTCTCCTCTCTCTCTCACAATGCCGTGACTTCCATTAGGGCAAAGAAGATTTGATTTTCTTTTCTCCATTTGCTAGCACATTGAAGGATCAAAGGAGGTGATAGGGAAACCATCAAAGAGCTTGGAATACACAAAGTTTGGAGCTTCTACTCTTCTTCCTCCCTTGGCCGAAACTTGAAGCTTGGAGATTCAAAGAATTTTCTTCATCACATCTCATCACAAAAGCTTTGTAAGTATGATTCCGCCATACTTCATCTTTTAATATATATATTCAATGTTGTATTTCATATGCTTAAACTTTCCTTGGGACATATAATAGAAACCAACAATGGTATCATTGAGCTAGGTTTAAGCATGAAATACATTAGGAATAATTTGGGGAAAATTGATTGAAGCATGTTCTTGTGGAATTGGATGCTATAGTATGCTTATATGTATGTTATTTAACATATTACATGATCAATTTTAACAAAAATGCATTGGATGATTTTTTCCCAAAAATGTTGTCTTGGCCGAATGTGGAGGTGCTTCCAATGGATTGGAATTTTTCATGCATGAGTTTATTTGATGACTTAAGCATGTTTAAATGTATGATATTTGATATAATACATGGTTAATTTTGAGAAAAATGCATTGGATGATTTTTCCCCAAAATTGATGTCTTGGCCGAATATGAGGCACTTCCATTAAGTTGATTCTATGCATGCACAAGTTCATTGGATGATTTAAGTGTGCTTAAATGTTTGTTATATGTAGTGATACATGATCAATTTTGAGAAAATTGTATTGGATATTTTTTCCCCAAAATTGGTGCATTGGCCGAATGTATAGGTCATTTGATGATTTGGAATTTCTCATGCATAAGTTTATTGGATAACTTTAGCATGATTAAATGTATGATATTTGATGTGATACATGTTCAATTTTGAGAAAAATACATTGGATGATTTTTTCCCTAAAATTGATGCTTGACCGAAAATTTAGGCCTTTTCACTATTGTTGAATTTTTGCTTTTAAGTTCATTAGATGACTTAAAATCTATATGTATGTTGGATGTGTGATTCAATTGGATTGAAAAACAAATCGAACCGCAAAAATCTCTCTTGGCCGAATACAACATGACATGTTAAAGGACTTGATTTTTGTTCAAATAAATGTTAGACATGTGTTTTTGAACAATTGATGAATAATGAATTAAATTGGTATTTTTGAAATATTTGATTTAATGAATTAATCATGCAATTACACTTTAATCAATTGAATTTTAAAATTTGGAATATTAAAATTTAATAAATGGGCTTTTATGTTTAATTGGGCCTTATGGGCTTGAAATTGATTTTATGGCACTTAAGGGTGATTCCTTATTTGGGCTTGGTAATTGGATTTGACCCACATTGACCGAAGCCCAAGCCTTTATAAATCAATTGAAAGCCCATCGGACTTTAATTAAACCAACATAGGATGTTAGTTGGGCTTGGAGACCCAATTCGATAAGATTTAGAATCTAATCTTTAAAAGCACATTAAAAGTGTAAATATTTAATTTGGAATTAAATAAATAAAATTAATATTGAATACGGCTTAAATTGGATTTAACGAGTAGTTCGATATAATTCTTGAATTCGTACCTTGTGTACTTATTCTCAAACGAGTTGGACTCGCACAAAATCAAACCGTTGATTGAACATTGGATGATCATTTAAATAAAGACTAATTAATTGGATTAGATTAGTTGTAAAAGGCATGTCTTGTTTGAATATATATGTATGTGATGAATGAATAGTGTATATCGGATGGATATTAGAAGGGAAAGGGTAATTTTAGAAATTATTGTAAATTTGGAATTTATAAATTGGACCTGCGTGTCCAGCCTTATCTCTTTATCTCTTTGTATTCTCTTCTCACCTAATTCCCCTCAATGTAAATGAGGTTTCTCTTATTGTATTATGTAATTGGGTAAGAGTAGAATAGTGCTAGCGGGGAGAGGAAAGGGAGTGATTTGTTCTAGGAACAAGTTGTTTATATATCCATCCGCATATCACTATTAATTTACTTTACGCACTTTATGATGTTTTAGAAGCATGCTTAAGGGTGTATGATGATGAGACCTAACAAAGATAAATAAATTGGTTGCCAATTACGCGAAAAATCCCTCAATTTATATTAAGCAAATATCCTTCCATTGAATGATTCTTGTTCAAGATCCGAAGTTGGCATTGGTTTTTTTTTTACCAAAGTCAAGACCTTTGTCAATTGAGGATGTACTTGAATCATGAGAGTTTTGTTGCATATCGGTGTCTTGTCCAAATCGTGATTTTTATTGGCCAAAGTCAAGATCACTTTTTGTCCAATGACATTGATTACGAATCTTTCCTCGTCAATGGGTCCCGCTTAACTGGAATCATTAGGTTTGTTTTTGGCCAAAGCCAAGGCCTAGATGATTCGGAGGATAGGGTTAGGAAAATGTAATGGATACATTGACATTATACATATGTTTCGGACTTGGATGTCCACCTAACCGGATCTAGGAATTGGATGAGATCCAATTGATCATAGAGATCTACCTAAGTTAAATAGCATACAATTTTTATTGGCCAAAGTCAAGGTTGTGTGTTATTTAACGGGATCCTAGCCCACTAGGAAATAGGATTTCCCGAGCTCTCAACAGAGGGTTAGAGACTTGATAAAAATAGTGGGAGGCTAGTATTGAATTTGCAATTTCATTCAGATACTTTGCCTTACACGTTCTTCAAAATTATTTCGTCTATTTATTATTAGTTGGACTAATACATTGTTATTTTTTTTGTAACAGTTTGACTGTACCCATTTTATCGTTAAATAGATAGTTGGACTATCGTAGTTGAGATGGCTAGCAAGGTAAATGTCCGAGACATCATCATGGGTGACAATGTCTTTAAGGGGACAAACTTCGCTGATTGGGAAATGAACCTAAGGATAGTCCTTGGGGCTGAGAGGATGCTGTATACCATACAAACACCTCTCCCGCCTAAGCCCACTGATCCACTTGAGCTTGAGTTATGGAAAACTCACAGCAGTGATTGTGACACAGCTCAGGCTATTATGTTAGCTTCTATGACTCAACACTTTCGTCGCCAGAATAGGGACTTGGATCCTTATAATATGATGGCTAGACTTCGAGATCTCCACCGCTCCAACAAACGGATGGAAAGGTATGAGTTGGTGAAGAAACTCTTCCGCGCCCGAATGACTGAAGGCGCATCAGTTGAGGCCCACGGGGCTCAAATGATCGCCGATATTGATGAGTTGGCCAATATGGGAATAGTCTTGGAGGCTGAGCTGACTATAGATATGATCTTGCAGTCACTTCCTGATACTTGGAAACAAATCATAATCAACTACAAGTTGATGGATACAGATGACACTCTTGGAGAGCTGTTATCCGTCTTGAAGGAGTCTGAAAAAGAACTCCTAAAAGGGGGCAAGCGCGAGGCGCACTATGCATCGACCTCTCAGGGGCCAAAGGCTGGGCTTAAGGCAACTGGAGGGGTGAGGAAGAGGAAACATAAGAACAAGGGTAAAGGCAAGTCGACAAAGACTTCTAGGAAGCCAAGGAACAAATCTCAAGATGTCTGCCTCAACTGCGGCAAGAGGGGTCACTGGAAACGTGACTGCCGAATGGGCAAAGGGCAGAGGGAGGATATCAAGGCTGGCAAGGCTATCGCCTCTGGTATGTTTGTTATTGAGATAAATATGAATACTTCTAGTTTTAAAAATTGGATTTTTGATTCTGGTTGTGGTGCTCATATTTGTACTGATGTGCAGGATCTGCAGGATAGCAGGGTGCTGGCATCGGGGGAGATGGATCTACGGGTCGGAAACGGAACACCAGTTGCTGTTTTGGCCGTAGGGACTTTTGTTTTAGAACTGCCCTCAGGGCATGTACTTAAACTTTTGAACTGTTATTTTGTACCTAGTTTAACTAGGAATATTATATTTGTATCCTTGTTAACCCAGCAGGGTTACACTTTTGTATTTAGAAACACTGGGTGTTATTTATATAAAAATGATGTAGAAATTTGCACAGCTGTTGCAAATAACGGTCTTTATATTTTGAATATAAATGAATCTCCTAAAATGACAAACAAAAGGCTCAAAAGGAGTAATCTAAAAGATGAAGCTTATATGTGGCATTGTCGTCTAGGACACATCAACAAGACTCGCATATCCACACTTTCGAAGAGTGGGTACTTGGACGAATTTGATCCCAATTCATATGACGTCTGCGAATCTTGTCTTTTAGGCAAAATGCCTAAATCACCTTTTAGCAGTAAAGGTGAACGTGCCACAGAATTGTTGGCTCTCGTTCATACTGACGTATGCGGGCCCATGTCTAGCCAGGCTAGAGGTGGATTTCACTACTTCGTAACCTTCACAGATGATGCATCTCGTTACGGTTATGTGTATCTTAAGAGACACAAGTCGGAAACTTTTGAGAAATTCAAAGAGTTTCGACACGAAGTGGAGAAACAAACAGGGAAGAGTATTAAGACATTACGGTCAGACCGTGGTGGCGAATACTTAAGTTATGAGTTTCAAGATTACTTGAAAGAATATGGTATTCTTTCACAGTGGACTCCTCCTGGAACACCGCAATTAAATGGTGTGTCCGAACGGAGAAACCGCACCTTATTAGACATGGTGAGGTCAATGATGAGTCGCACTGAGCTACCAATATCCTTCTGGGGATACGCATTAAACAGTGCTATACTTATTTTAAATAAGGTACCGTCAAAGTCTGTTGAACAGACTCCATATGAAATATGGACAGGAAGGAAACCAGGTTTCTCTTTCCTGAAGATTTGGGGATGCTGGGCATATGTTAAACGTTTGGAAGGTACCAAACTTGAACCCAAATCTGATAAATGCCTTTTCGTAGGATATCCTAGGGAAACCAAAGGATATTACTTCTATCACCCACAAGAGAACAAAGTATTTGTTGCTCTACAAGCATTTTTCCTTGAAGAGGATTTTATAAATGCAGTGGTAAGTGGGAGGAAAGTAGAACTCGATGAAGATCGTAGTGATACTGTTCCTGGCAATGAATCACGACGGAACAAGAACAGACCGTCCGGGATGAGTCTGTACCACAAAATTCACATGCACAAGGACCGCGTAGGTCGGTGAGAGTCAGAACAGTACCTGAGAGGTATGGGTTCCTGATCTCACCTCATGTAGATATTAATCTTATTGAGGATATGAGCCGGCTACGTATGAGGAAGCGATACAAAATATCGATTCCGATTTATGGCAAGAAGCCATGAAGTCCGAGATGGATTCCATGTACGCCAACCAAGTTTGGACACTGGTTGATGCACCAGAAGGCGTAAAGCCTATTGGATGCAGATGGATCTTCAAGAAGAAGACCGACATGGATGGCAACGTACAAACGTACAAAGCTAGGCTTGTAGCGAAGGGGTATCGTCAACAATATGGTATTGATTATGACGAAACCTTCTCACCCGTTGCCATGATTAAATCCATTCGGATAATGCTTGCAATAGCTGCATATTTCGATTACGAGATATGGCAGATGGACGTTAAAACCACTTTCCTTAACGGAAACCTTTTGAGAGGATGTTTATATGCAACAGCCTGACGGTTTTATCGTACCTAGACTTGCAACAAGGTTTGTAAGTTAAATCGATCCATTTATGGATTGAAGCAAGCATCACGGTCATGGAATCAGCGTTTTGATGAGATCATAAAGAATATGATTTCGTGCAAAACGCAGATGACCCTTGTGTATACAAGAAGGTTAGTGGGAGAGCACTTACTTTTATTGTCCTTTATGTCGACGACGTATTGCTTATAGGCAATGACATTCCCATGCTAACGTCGGTGAAAGCTTGGCTTTCATTAAAATTCTCCATGAAAGATCTGGGAGAAGCAGCCTTTATTCTTGGAATAAAGATCTACCGGGATAGATCTAGAAAGCTGCTTGGACTCTCCCAGAGTACATACATTGATAAAGTGTTGAAGCGATTCAACATGGAACAATCCAAGAGGGGATTGGTTCCGATGGTACGTGGTACCTCTCTGTCTAAGGACATGTGTCCTAAGACTCAGGAAGAGAGAGACAACATGAGTCGGATACCGTTCGCCTCGGCAGTCGGATCGATCATGTATGCCATGATATGTACACGACCTGATGTCTCATATGCTTTGAGCATGTGCAGTCGCTATCAGGCCGATCCAGGTGAAGGTCACTGGATAGCAGTTAAGAATATCCTTAAGTATCTTAAACGAACTAAGGATGCTTTCTTAATTTATGGAGATGGAGAACTTGCGGTATCTGGGTATACCGATGCAAGTTTCCAAACCGACAAGGATGACTACAAGTCGCAATCCGGGTACATTTTTTGTTTGAATAACGGAGCAGTGAGCTGGAAATCTTCCAAGCAAGATACTGTTGCCAATTCAACAACAGAAGCGGAGTACAATCGCTGCATCTGAAGCAGCAAAGGAGGCAGTTTGGATCCGAAAGTTCCTAATCGGATTAGGAGTAGTTCCGTTAGCAGCTGAGCCCGTTCCATTGTATTGTGACAATAACGGGGCTATAGCACAGGCTAAGGAACCAAGGTCTCATCAACGGTCCAAGCATGTTCTTCGACGTTACCATCTGATTCGGGAGATTATACATCGTGGCGATGTAAAGGTCGAGAAGGTCACATCAGATGACAACATTGCAGATCTGCTGACGAAGGCTGTTCTTCAGCAAGTTTTTGAACGACACATACATAGTTCAGGTATTAGATGCTTGAGTGACTGGCTATAGGCCAAGTGGGAGATTGTTGGACATTATGTCCCATAGCGTCACTGTTTGTAAATGATATTGTATTATTGTACAAAATTAACTATGTGATAATGAAATTGCCTTTTGCCGTTTTGTAATATTATTTACTTTGATATATAAATGGCGAAAGTCCATATGATTAATACCGGATTGAGATGATATGAGACAGTATCAATCCATAAAGGTTTAATCATTAAATATCCCTAGTCGGAGTATTATCGAGATCGGACATCGATAATGCGGAATAGACTAGTATTGCGCTTGTGCACGTTGTGAGGGCACAACGGCATAGTTCTCATATATTTAAGTATTGGATACTTGTGCAAGTGCGATAGGAGGTCGTGTTTCACCGATGGTACGGGAAACAGCTTCGCTCTGGATAGACCCCGCGGAATCCCATTGGTATTATGTCTGGTGTCTATGGGAGGCCGAATCAAGGTAGGTGTGTATAGTCTTAACCTGAGACTTACATCGCTAGTACTTGCGACAATCGGTAAACTTTGGTTTTGGTGGTTGGGGACCTTAACCGGTTCTGTGTACACCTCTTCTGGGTTTATCGAGAATCGTAGTGTACTGGATGTGATGTCGAGATGGAAGTATCACTTCAGACATATGGAGGTGATGATCACGCAGGACACAGAACTAGTACTCTATAAAAGGTTGCAACCGTCGGGACAATATGACCAGGTCAGGATTGTCCGATTTAAAGAGACTAGTTGCTTGATGTCCGATATATGTTTCGTACGGGGCAGACACATTTCCAGCCCCAGGCCTAACATGTGATCGTCCGATACTGGATCGATGTACGCAATACTACGGTATACTACGCTGATATAGATCTAATATTCCAGTAAGAATATTTCTGGAGAATTGGGTAGGCATGGCGCTTTGCTAGAAGCCAACCTTGTCTTGTGAATCGGTAAGAACGTAGTACGAGGTACGTACGTGTTCGGATTATCCGACGACCGTATTTACTGCCAACATATCCGGAGATCTCTTGGGTCGCTTCCTGAAGATTCACCTATGATATTTGATTCGGACTTAATTAATCTTGGATTAATTGCGGAGAAACTTTATCTTGGATAAAGTGCCTTATTTAGAGAGAGAACGATTAATTCAGAATTAATCGATGAAATTATTATATTCGATATAATAATCGAAATTCGATTTCGACGCGAAATTAAAATTAGATTTTAATTCGGGCAAACGAGTTAATTTAGAATTAATTCGTTAGCGACGTAAATAATAATTTCGCTAGGCGCAATTATTTATTTAAATTCGATTTAATTAGCGTCGCGACGTAAGTTCGGTATTTCGGAAATATCGAACCCGAACGCGTGAGTGCACGTGGGCCCACTTTCATTGGAAACGTGTGGGGCCCACATGACACATGTCATTATATGCATTATTTAATTGGTAATACATTGCATGGTGATAGTGTATAATACACTCAATGGTTTTGCATGGAGTTTGAGTGTTTGACACTCTAAGCCATTGCATGATTTGTGTCATAAGTTTATTATTAATTTAATAAATATTATGGCATAAATATAAATTGATTTTTGTAACAAAAAATCAAGACAACTCTCCTCTCTCTCTCACAATGCCGTGACTTCCATTAGGGCAAAGAAGATTTGATTTTCTTTTCTCCATTTGCTAGCACATTGAAGGATCAAAGGAGGTGATAGGGAAACCATCAAAGAGCTTGGAATACACAAAGTTTGGAGCTTCTACTCTTCTTCCTCCCTGGCCGAAACTTGAAGCTTGGAGATTCAAAGAATTTTCTTCATCACATCTCATCACAAAAGCTTTGTAAGTATGATTCCGCCATACTTCATCTTTTAATATATATATTCAATGTTGTATTTCATATGCTTAAACTTTCCTTGGGACATATAATAGAAACCAACATTTAGGGCTCTAGGTGTTAAAACACCCTTACAGACTTAATAACTCGGATCTCAGACATATTTTTTTTTACTCCATTGATTTTTGAGATGCTTCTCCAATTAAATTAGAGCACTGAATATTAGAAACTTTTCAATTTTAGCTCATGTCCGTATGTTTCTATGTATGTTGATAATACCTGCCAACTGAGCATATGAAGATCAATTTTAGTCATTTTTATGGAGAATTAACAATTTAAATAATTTAAAAGGAAATAAACAAAAATTAACTTATTTCAAAAATGGTTTGAAATACGTCTCAGGAGTGAAAACTCCTTACTCAGCTATCTCTTACCAATTTCACCTTTTTAGTCAAAACACAAAAACGCAAAATATTTTTGTAAATTTTGAAAAAATTTCAATTTTTTTTGTATTTTTCGAAAAATTTTGGACTAAAAATAAAAACAACACACAAACTAAAAACAAGGTACTGATCAACTAATTCCCTCCCCCAAACCTAAATGAGACATTGTCCCCAATGTCTTAAACAATAGAAGAAGAGTTTAGAAGGTCGTACCTGGTTAGCTGAAATTCTACAGGAAATTAAAGGTTAAGATCCAGATTAATCCGACGCCTCTTACCATTATCGTCCTCGAACCAATTTATCTTTGAAAGGATATGGTCAACTTATGGTTCATAGGCTAAGAGTTGGTCTATTAGATCTGGAGCAGTTCTGGCAGTGAAGATGAGTTCTTTCATAGGTTTTGACACGAACCCATTTCTCCGAGCATCATCAAGAAACACACAAAGAAAATCATAAAATCCTACAACGTTGTACAGTCCAAGCGGTTTCTGGTGTATGTTCGGGTTCGCCCAAGATAGCACTATAAAAATTTCCTCCAATATGCCCAAGCCACCTGGAAAAGCAATAAAAGCATCGGCACGGTTAATCATTTCCACTAGTCGCTCGGACATACCTGGCACAATAAGTTCATCTCCGTTTGATGATCCAATAAGATTTGCCTCTGCCAAAGGTTTTAGGATGATTCCCAAAACATGACTGTCTCCTTCCTGTACAGCTTTTGAAACGATCCCCATAAGTCCAAGATTGCCTCCGTCATATATTAAGTGCATATTCCTTGCAGCTAAGACTCGACCCAATTCATGTGCTGCTTCTACGTATTGTGGCTTAACACCAACACTATTACCGCAAAACACACAGATGTTTTCAACTCGTCTTCTTGAAGTGGCTTCCATTTTTATATATTTCTTTCTTACATCTGGATGCCTTCAAAAGTGCAATGACAGGCTGAATTTATAGTACCTGAAAAGGGTGAGTAATAATAGCACTAGTATCTTCCATAGGACGTTTGTTATCTAAACAAAACAAAAGAAATCGTCAAATGTCAAAAAGTCTGGATCCTGTCTACGAAAATAAAGATAATTACAACAGAAAAGCGAATCAAAGTAATAATTAAGGCAACGGAATTGTGTACGCAATACGCCACTCGTTTAGTATAAATTCATTAGGATGCGTCTCAAGATTTCATTCCTTACTCAGCCATCGCTAATGAATTAGCTCTCCTCTTTGTGATTGCCAAACACCATTCCTTCTGTCTTAAAATGCTCCGTTTATGCTTTCCCTAAAATAACACACAAAATTAAAAACTCTACAACATGTTTACACAAAATATAAAAACAAAAATTACAACAAATTGCATGGGTTGCCTCCCTGCTAGCGCTAAATTTTTCATCTTCAGCCAGACGTGACTGAAATCAATCTGTCAATGAGGTTTCAGCATCGTTTTGGACGTCTGATTAAAGACAAACCCGTGAACGTTACTTTTGAAGGGTCTCTTCCAACGGTAAAATGGCAAAAAGAATTTTGTCTCATTCAGTGCGCGTGCCACCTTTTCAACCTTTGTTGCTCCAGTGGTTCCTGAAAAGAAAGAAAGAAAATCAGGAGGTCTCGTATGGTGCTTGACTTGGAATGGAAGTTTCATTCTGTCAAGCTTTTGGGCGATATCTTTGATTTGTACTCCCCGATACAGCGATGTTTCTCCTGAATGCTCTGGATTTTCAATTTGGTCAGAAATTTGCTCCTCCATTTGCTCTGCTTCTTGCTCCACCTTTTCTTCACAGATGTATTTGAAAATTTCTGCATTCAGCTCTTCATCTGTCATCTGTGAAAAACATGCTTCAAAATTGTCAACCTGAGGATGAAAAGATGTGTTAGATTTTAGGTCTTCATCCTCTGATTTGGGTGAAATGATTGGCTCAGGTAGATCTTCTTCAAACATTTGTGCAATGGAATCTCCAAGATCTTCATTTTGAGGATACAGAATTCCATCCTCAAGTGTTGATGCAGTTGGTACAAACAGCTCAGTTTCATCATCGTCAGAGTTAGAATAATAAAAATCAAATCGAGACTTTGCCGGTTCGGGCTCCTGAACTAATACCTCTGGTTGTTGATTTTGTTCAGCCTCCTCCTCTATTGAAGTGTTATTGTGAAATGATTGGTACTTGAAGGCTTCATCAGTGTCATCTGAAACTGGCTCTTGAGGTATGTAGTTCTGGTTTTTTGTTAATTGTCTCGTCTGATCTGTCAATCTTTGAATGAATTCTGATTGTCTATGAATACTTTCGAGTTGATTTTGGTATGTTTCAAGCATCGTATCCAACTCTTTGTCTCGTTTCTTGAACCAATCTTTGAGCATATCAATCATCTGATCTTCTTCTAATGGTTCTGATTGTTGATGAAGATCGTAGGTAGATGGTGGATAAGATGGAAAATATGATGGTTCTTCGTACCTTGAATGATTCTGATAATTCTGCCACTCTGAAAAGTATATGCATTGATCGCTCGGGTGGTTACCATCATAAATTACACATCTCCCCATTTCGTTCTGATGTACAAATGTAGTATTTCTTGGTTCTGGCATCCAGTGATAGTTGTTGGGCTGGACAACAGGCCTCAGAAAACCGGACTGTTGCTCCCAGGTGTGGGGTGTATCTTCTTGTAAGGTACGTAATCTCTCAATCTCCCAATAGTCTTCCATTTTTCAACCTCCTGAAAACAAAAGAAAGAAATAAAAATTACAGATAAAAATAAAGAAAATTAGATACAAGTAAATTAGATAGCTTCAAAATTAATAACTCAAGAAAAATAAGTCCCCGGCAACGGCGCCAAAAACTTGACCGGCGTAAACACACACGTATAACGCAAGCGCACGTATCGTTCAAGTAGTATAAAAATATCGATCCCACGAGGACTTAATTCATACTGTTGTTATTAATTATTGAATCTATTTATTTACAGGTATCTAATTATAGGGAGAAGTGAATTGATTGCTTTTGGTTGGTTGAATGTGGTTTTGCAAAATAAAATAAAAATAGACTCAAAAGAAAATACTAAGGAAAATAATAGAAAAGACTCAAAGATCTAGGGTCGTGACTCCACACAATATTATTATAAAGATGAATTGATTCTCTTATCTATGTGTAATAAATCAATTTGCTAACCTGGAACACAAAAATATGCAAAAGCCTCTGTCGATGGTCAGACACAAATACCCAGTATAACCCAATTGAAACATACGTCTATGTCAACCAAATTACCTGGATTCATTAAGATTAAGTTCCAATTATGACTACCCCGCCCAACAGGTATATGTCCATCCTGTAAGGAAATCTATTAAAGGGTTATCTATCCTCAAGGAAGATCGTGGGCTATTGAATCTAAGGCTGAAACCTAAAATCCCTATGTCTAGTTCATTTTAAGTTTACCATATCAATATTATTGGTGATCAGACAACAAGAAGCATTAAGCTTAAGACTCAATAAACAAACTAAAGATTACCCATAATAAAGAAAATCAATTATTAAGCCTGTGAATATTGTGTTTCATCACTTCCCTAGAATAAAAATAAAATGCTGGGGTTAGAGGATCCACATTTAATATTTCTTATCTAAGAATCTCACTTATTATAATATATCAATTATTTTATGTTCTGCTTTCTCAGGAATTAATAATGTTAAACATTTAAAACCAGCGATACAGGCGGTAATCCATTTAGTCCAACTACACCAGCCATATAGGCGGTAATTATCTGTCACATAAAGACCAGCCATATAGGCGGTAAGGTAATTTATATTTAAACCAGCCATATAGGCGGTAATAAAGTCTGACATTAATTAATCCGGTTAAATTATAATTTAAATATTATAATTAAGTGAGATTTACCTAAATAATTATATTAAAGGTTTCACATTTTACCCCAGCGGTAAATTAACTACAAAACATAAAGTAAATAAATAAAAAGCTGTAATAAAAACTAAAAATAAAAATACATAATTTTATTATTACAAAAATATATGCTTCCTATGAAATTAGGGAAAAAATCCCAAGGAAAGCACACCAAGTGAAGTGAAGAAGGCCTGAATTTATAGGCATTTTCGGCAATTGGCGTCGCGACGCCAGCACGCGGCTTTGGTCCACACGGGTTGACCACGAGTATTCTGTCGGAAGAATCTGGTGATGACACGTGTCACGCGGTGAAGGTGGTGCAATAAGAAGACGACACATGGCACACGGTGATTGGCTGATTTTTCGGTACAATAAAAAGTTGACACGTGGCACGCGCTTAGGATCGGTCAAATGAGAGGTCGACATGTGGCAACATGTGATTTGTCCAATATTCGGTCCAATGAGAGATTGACACGTGGCACGCGCTTGCTTTGGTCCAATGTGATTTCGACATGTGGAAGCCGGCGCATTTTAGCAGATCTTCTGTGATGATGACATGTGGCACGGCGCACGTTAGCAAGTCCAATTTCTCAGATTCTGACATGTGTCCCTCGACGCTGTTGGACAAAATGACCCATAGCGTCACTATTTGCACAGATCATTGTGTTGTTGTAGCAAATTAACTATGTGACAAGGAAATTGCACTCTCATCATTTGTGATTAGATCACCATATATATATAAATGAAGAGAGGTCCCTATGATTAGTTCCTGGATTGAGAATGATATGAGACAGTATCAGTCCCCGAAGGATTAATCATTAAATATCCCTAGCCGGAGTATTATCGAGACTGGACATCGATAATGCGGAATAGGCTAGTATTGCACTTATGTGCGTTGTGAGGGCACAACGGCATAGTTCTCATATATATAAGTATTGGATACTTATGCAAGTGCGATAGGAGGTCGTGTTTCACCGATGGTACGGGAAACAGCTTCGCTCTGGATAGACCCTTCGGAATCCCATTGGTATTATGACTATGTGTCTATGGGAGGCCGAAATCAAGGTAGGTGTGTATAGTCTTAACCTGAGACTTGCATCGCTAATACTTGCGATAATCGGTAGACTTTGGTCTTGGTGGTACAGGTCTTTAACCGGTTCTGCGTACACCACTTCTGGGTTTATCAGAGAGTCGTAGTGTATTGGGTGTGATGTCAAGACGGAAGTATCACTTCAGTCATATTGGAGATGATGTCACGCAGGATACGGTACTAGTGCTCTTGAGTGTTGCGCAACCAATCGGGATATTGTGACCAGGTCATGAATATCCGATTATAGAGACTATGTTACCAGGCATCCGATATGTGCTTCGGACGGGGTAGACACTTATCCAGCTCCACCTCTAGCACGTGACTATCTGATACTGGGCCGATACGCACAATACATTATTATACTACGCTTGATACAGATCTTAATATTCTTAAATGGATATGTCCGGAGAATTGGGAAGACTTGGTGCTTTGCTAGGAGTCGACCTTGTCTCGTAAATCGGTAAAACGTAGTACTTGGTATGTACGTGATTCGGATACTCCGACGACCGTATTTACTGCCAACTTATCCGGGGATCTCATGGGTCGCTTCCCGATAATCCACCGATGACGCACAACTCGCACTCTTGAATAATCTGGGATTATATAGAAGAGAGAGAAAATTAATCTAGGATTAATTACGGAGATATTTTATCTAGGATAAAATATCGTCTAGAGAGAGATAACGATTAATTTGGAATTAATCAATGAATTAATATATTCGATATATTAAACGAAATTAAATTTCGACGCGGAATTAAAATTAGATTTTAATTCGGGCGAACGAATTAATTTAGAATTAATTCGTTAAGCGACGTGAATAGTGAATTCGCTAGGCGTAATCATTTAATTACGACGCGACGGAAAAATTGTTAATTTGGAATTAACGAACCCGAGCCCGAGTGTGATTGCGAGCGCATTCGTATTTCGAATTCGAGTGCGGCGACGCAAGTCACATCAAGCGTCAAATCATTCGTCACATCAAGCGTCAAATCAAATGTCACTTTGAGTGATGTGATTGATTGATGTGATTGAGTTGATTGATTGAAAGACTTACATCAAGTCACTTTAATAAAGTGAAATGAATAGTTGATGTAAGTAGGTGTAATAGTGTTTGGAGGGAAAAGCATTTACTTTTGGTTTTATTTAATCAATTAAGTAATTGTTTTTTAGTATATTTTTCTTGGAAAATATATAAAGGCATTTTTGGAAAATGCTTTACTAACACAATACACAATTTCATCTCTCCATTTCTTTCTCTTCTCTCACGCCCAAAACAGAAAAATATGGACTGGTTTTTGAAGCCAAATGGCGTGAACAAAGGGAAGCCAAGAGTGGGTTTTCATGGTGAAAATCCAAGTGCTAGCACACTTACGAGTCTTGCGAAGGTGGTAGGGAGGTTCGCCCATGAGCCGGGATCCGTCGGACGAGGCTTGGAGCTCCGTTTCGCAGCTCAAAAACAGAAGACAGTGGGCAGTGGACTGCTGCAGTTCACGCATGAAGCAGTGAGCATTTTGGCTTTGTTCGTCTTCAAATCGACTCAACCGATCGATGTGAGTATTCCGCTACCTCCGTTGATGTATTCACGCATTGTTTTTATTGCTTATTTGATCTTGGGACCTAGATAATAACCAACAATGGCATCAAGAGCTTAGGTTCAAGCATGAAAAATGTAGGGCTTAAAATTGGGTATTTTGTATTTGAGCATGATTTGATTAAATTGGATGATTGAGCATGCTTTGTATATGTAATATTGAAGATTGATTTGATCAATTTCAAGAAAAAATGTTTAGAACAATTTTCCCCAAAAATTATATCTTGGCCGAATGTGATAGTCATTTTGGAAATTTGGAATTTTTTCATTTTGGTTCATTGGATGAGTTGTAATGATGTTGGATGATGTTAATTTGAAGTCAATTAGATTGAATTTTGAATTGAACAAAAATCCCCAATTTGCTTCACTTGGCCGAATGGTATAATGCCCTAATGTCTTGGATTTTTGATTTTATGAACATTGGATGTGTATGGAATCATTTAGGATGTTGATTTAATGTCGATTGTGGGTTTGATTGGATTGAAACCAAATCGGATGTGAAATCCCTCCCTTGGCCGAGACCTTTAAGCATGTAATGGGTTTGATTTTTTCATTTTTGTGTTGGACACCAATTGATGAAAATGACCATGATTAATTATGTAAATTCATGTTTTAGAAATGTTGATTTGGGTAATTGATCATGTAATACACTTTGGTAATTAAATTGGGAAAATTGGATTTTTTGAATTTAATTATTTGAGAAATCAATTAAAAGCCCATTGGACTTTAATTGAATTGACGTTGGACGTTAATCGGTCTTTGAGACGCGTTACGATTAAATTTGGAATTTAAATCGTAAAAGGTTTATTAAATAAAGTGTAATGTTTAATTTGGAATTGAATAGTGAATTAGTATTAAGTACATGTTAAATTTGATTTAATGATGTAGTTTAATTTAATTCATGAATTCGTACTTTGAGTACTTATTCGCAAAAACGAGTTTGACTCGAACAAAATCAAATCGTTGTTTGAACATTGTATGATCACTTAATTATCAGATTAATTAATTTGATTAGATTGATTGATAGCATGCTTATGTGTGTGAATACGTGGTTGTGTTGAATGAATAATGTATATCGGATGGATATTAGATGGGTGGGCAATTTTAGAAATTGTTGTAATAAATTTGATTTATTAAATTGGACCTGCGTGTCCAGCCTTATCACCTCTATTCTCTTTGTATTCTCTTCTCACCTATTCCCCTCCATGTAAATGAGGTTTCTTTAGAAGTGTAGTGTAACGGGTAGAAGTAATACAAGTGCTAGCTTGAGTGAGAAAGGGAGAGATTTGATCTAGGATCAATGTGTAAAGTATCCATCCGCATATCATTATTATTTATTTCATACTCGCTTTATTATGTGTTTAGAATGCATGTTTAAGGGTGTATGATGATGAGACCTTAACAAAGATAATTAAATTAGTAGCCAATTTGCACGCGAAAAACCCTCGTTAAATATCAAGCGTTTATTTTCCTTCCATTGAGTGATTCTTGCTCAAGATCCGAGATTGGCAGGGGTTGTTGGCCAAAGTCAAGCCCTTGTCCGTCGAAGATGTGTTTTAATCACGAGGCTTTGTTCCATATCGGTGTCGTGTCCAAGTTGTGGTTTGTTGGCCAAAGTCAAGACCACTTCTTGTCCATTGACATTGATTACGAAGCTTCCATGTCAATGGGTCCGCGCTTGACTGGGATCACTAGGTTTGTTGTGCCAAAGCCAAGGCCTAGTTGATTCAGAGGAAAAAGGTTAGGGTATACATTCGATGTATAGGCATATATAAGATATATGTTTGGGACTTGGATGTCCACCTACTGGATCTAGGAGTTGGATGAGATCCAATTGATCTTCGAGATCTACCTAGTTAATTATCATACAATTTGTTGGCCAAAGTCAAGATTGTGTGATATTTAAGGGATCCTAGCCCACTAGGAAACACGGTTTCCCGAGTACTCGACAGAGGGTTAGAGGCTCGACGAAAAATAGTGGGAGGCAAATATTGAATTTGCAACATTCGTTCGAATACTCGCTAAACGCGCTCATCTATATTTTACTCGTCATATTAATCAAAGTATTAGTTGGACTAATATTTTATGTTGTTTTAAATATATATATAGTTGGACTATATACAAACTCATTCGATATATAGTTGATTTTATAATTGGATTACAGTAATCAATATAATTGAATTAAAATTATAGTTGATTAAATAATGGATTATTGTAATCATTATAATGAATAGTACCTTATTAAATTGATTAAATAGTTGGACTATTGAAATCAAGAAAGAATTGAAAAGTTGAATATTTAAAATATATAATCCTTGGAAGATTTATGTGATGATGACTTTAGTGCTTAATTAATATACTTATCATAAATCTATCTTTAGATTTAAAAGTATTAAATTGCAATTAATAATTCTTAGAGAGTTGATTTGACTATTCTAGTGGAGAGAAGTCAAAGTTTGCAATTGGGCGAGTTGCACAAGGTGCACATCATTTCGATATTCCAAAACCCAAGGCTTGGCCAAAGGTTTGTGAAATATTGAAATGATAATTGACGTATCCCAAAGTGACTACCATTTGGATATGGAAGACACGAAGGAATTAAAGAAAGGGCGAGGCTCTAACTTTAAAAATATTTGTCAAAGTTATGTTCACTACTAGTATTAAAATTAGATTTTAAATACTTAGTGTGGTACATTAAATATATGTATTGATGTTCAGAATCCGCTATGAGCTGGATACTGACTTCAAGCCGAGATTTCTCTGCGAATTGGAAACGGGACGAAAGTCGCTGTTTCGACCGTAGATACCTAAGTTTAGGAACTACCCTTTGGGTGTGTACTTAAATTAGGAACTGTTATAATGTAACTAGTTTGACTAGAGACATTATCTCTATATCAGTGTTTAATCCATTGTGGATAAACCTTTATATTATAGAACACTAAGTGTTTTATTATATAAAGATGATACTGAGATAAATACATTAGATGTAAATAACAGAATTTATATTTTGAATATAATAAAATCTCAAACATATAAAAATGACAAATAAATAGCTCAAATTGATTTGATCAATAGAGACTTATTTGTGGCATTGTTGTCTAGGACACAATTAAACGAGACTCGTATATCCACACTTTTGAAGAGTGGGTACTAGGACTGATTTGACTATTCAAATAAGGTCTGCGAATCTAGTTTATAAGGTAAAGTACCTGAAATACTATTTACTTGGTAATAGTATAAGGGCCACCGATCTGTTAGCCCTATTCATGGTGAAGTTAGTGGGCCCATATCTAGCTAGGCTAGATGTGAACATGAATATTTCGTGACCTTGACGGATGTAGCATCACGTTGTGGTTATGTGTTTCTTTTGAAGAACACAGATCGTAAACTTTTGAAGTTTCGACACGAAGTAAATTAACAGATCGACTATAGTATTATTCCGCCACGGTAAGACCGTAATGGAAAATACTTAAGCAGTAAGTTTCATACGTACATGAAAGAGTATGGTATTCTTTCAGATGAGGACTCCTCCCGAGACACGTCAGTTAGACGGTGTGTCCGAACTAAAACCGAATTTTGTTGGACATGATAAGGTTTATCACGAGTCGCTCTGAGCTACTGTTTCCTTCAATAGGATATGTATTAACAGTGCAAAACTTATTTAGAATAAGGTTCCATATAAATCTGTTTGACAGATGTCATATAGGATATGAACAGGGAAGAAACGAGGTTTCTCATTCCTAGTAATTTGGGTATGCCAGGCATAACGTTTGGATGATACCAAACTAAGACCCAAATTGGATAAGTGCCAATATAGGTTATCCTAAGGGAAACCTTAAGTATAGTACTTATAAATCTCACATGAGAACAATGTGATTGTTGCTCACCATGCGGTTTTTCCTGAGAGGAATACCGATATGCAGTGGTCAGTGGGAGGATAGTGATACTCGATGAAAATCGGAGTAATACTGTTCTAGGCACGAAGTCCTTAATGGAACACGAATAGTTCATCTATGATGAATCTATACCATTAATCTTCAAATACACAAGAACTTCGTAGATCGGATAGAGTCAGAAAACAACCTACGGTATGGGTTTCTGATCTAACCTCATAAATATGTCAATCTTATGAAGGTATACCAACCGACTACGTTTTGAGGAAGTGATACGAGGTATCAACTCCCTGTTATGGCAAAGTGCCATGAATCCGAAATGGATTCCATGTATAACAACTATTTTGGATACTAGTTGTTGTACCACAAGGCATTGTGCCTATTGGTACATTAAACGTCTTCAAGGAAGACATACATGGAAGGCAACATACCAACGTACAAAGCTGGGCTTTTGACGGAAAGGTATCGTTATCAACATTGTGTTAATAACGGTTCAACCTTTTACCTGTTGCCATGGTAAATCCATTTTGAAGATGCTTGTTGATAACTGCGTATTTCATTTATGAAATGTGTCAGTTGCAGATCAAAATCGCTTTCCTAAAAGGAAACCTTAAGGAGAATGTTTATAACATTCTGACGATTTTGTATAACCAACAAACGAGGTTTGCAGGCTATTCGATCCATGTTTGGATTGAAGCAAGCATAAGGTTCTTGGAACTGTCGTTTTGAAATAATCATAATGGTTTATGATTTGAATCAAAACGAAATAATTCTTGTGTATATAAGGAGGTTAGTGGGAGAGCGCACTGACAGTTAAATTCCCATAAAGTAATTGTTGAAAGCTTGGCTTTCATAGAAATTCTCCGTAGAATTCTGGGGAGTAACAACCTTTATTCAAGGAATAAAGATCTACTGGGATAGATTTGGAGTTGTTAACACTCTCTGGGAAATTGTACATTTAAAATGTACTTGATAGGGTGTCTCATACGCTTCGAGCATATGGAGTCACGATCAGGCCAATCCAAGTGATAGTCACTGGATTGAAGATTAAGAACATCTGTTAGTATCTGAGAGAACTAAAGATGTTGTCTTAAACTATGGAGAAGGAGAACTTGAAGTGACTGGGATCACTGCTGCAAGTTTCCAAACAATTAAATACTACGATACTATAAAGTTTGAATAACGGGACAGTGAGTTGGAAATATTCCAAGCAAGATAATTGTTGCCGAATAAACGACAAATGCGGATTATTGCTGCAGCTGAGGCAGCAATAGAAGTCTTTTGGATCGAAAATAAATCTAATTAGATTGGATATAGTTCTGTTAGCAGCTGAGCTAGACGTCAGCACATGCTAAGGAATTAAAGGTCTCATCGACGATCCAGATATATACTTCTATATCATCTGATTCATTCGGATCACACATCGTGGCGATGTGATGATCGTATAAATCGCGTCAGACGATAATCAAAAAAATCCGCTGACGAAAACCTTTCCTCAGCAATTTGAGCGAACCGTACATAGTTCGGGTGTGGGACACTTGAGTGACTGGCTATGTGCCATGTGGGAGATTGTTGGACAAAATGACCCATAGCGTCACTATTTGCACAGATCATTGTGTTGTTGTAGCAAATTAACTATGTGACAAGGAAATTGCACTCTCATCATTTGTGATTAGATCACCATAGATATATAAATGAAGAGAGGTCCCTATGATTAGTTCCTGGATTGAGAATGATATGAGACAGTATCAGTCCCCGAAGGATTAATCATTAAATATCCCTAGCCGGAGTATTATCGAGACTGGACATCGATAATGCGGAATAGGCTAGTATTGCACTTATGTGCGTTGTGAGGGCACAACGGCATAGTTCTCATATATATAAGTATTGGATACTTATGCAAGTGCGATAGGAGGTCGTGTTTCACCGATGGTACGGGAAACAGCTTCGCTCTGGATAGACCCTTCGGAATCCCATTGGTATTATGACTATGTGTCTATGGTAGGCCGAAATCAAGGTAGGTGTGTATAGTCTTAACCTGAGACTTGCATCGCTAATACTTGCGATAATCGGTAGACTTTGGTCTTGGTGGTACAGGGATTTAACCGGTTCTGCGTACACCACTTCTGGGTTTATCAGAGAGTCGTAGTGTATTAGGTGTGATGTCAAGACGGAAGTATCACTTCAGTCATATTGGAGATGATGTCACGCAGGATACGGTACTAGTGCTCTTGAGTGTTGCGCAACCAATCGGGATATTGTGACCAGGTCATGAATATCCGATTATAGAGACTATGTTACCAGGCATCCGATATGTGCTTCGGACGGGGTAGACACTTATCCAGCCCCAGCCCTAGCACGTGACTATCCGATACTGGGCCGATACGCACAATACATTAGTATACTACGCTTGATACAGATCTTAATATTCTTAAATGGATATGTCCGGAGAATTGGGAAGACTTGGTGCTTTGCTAGGAGTCGACCTTGTCTCGTAAATCGGTAAAACGTAGTACTTGGTACGTACGTGATTCGAATACTCCGACGACCGTATTTACTGCCAACTTATCCGGGGATCTCATGGGTCGCTTCCCGATAATCCACCGATGACGCACAACTCGCACTCTTGAATAATCTGGGATTATATAGAAGAGAGAGAAAATTAATCTAGGATTAATTACGGAGATATTTTATCTAGGATAAAATATCGTCTAGAGAGAGATAACGATTAATTTGGAATTAATCAATGAATTAATATATTCGATATATTAAACGAAATTAATTTAGAATTAATTCGTTAAGCGACGTGAATAGTGAATTCGCTAGGCGTAATCATTTAATTACGACGCGACGGAAAAATCGTTAATTTGGAATTAACGAACCCGAGCCCGAGTGTGATTGCGAGCGCATTCGTATTTCGAATTCGAGTGCGGCGACGCAAGTCACATCAAGCGTCAAATCATTCGTCACATCAAGCGTCAAATCAAATGTCACTTTGAGTGATGTGATTGATTGATGTGATTGAGTTGATTGATTGAAAGACTTACATCAAGTCACTTTAATAAAGTGAAATGAATAGTTGATGTAAGTAGGTGTAATAGTGTTTGGAGGGAAAAGCATTTACTTTTGGTTTTATTTAATCAATTAAGTAATTGTTTTTTAGTATATTTTTCTTGGAAAATATATAAAGGCATTTTTGGAAAATGCTTTACTAACACAATACACAATTTCATCTCTCCATTTCTTTCTCTTCTCTCACGCCCAAAACAGAAAAATATGGACTGGTTTTTGAAGCCAAGTGGCGTGAACAAAGGGAAGCCAAGAGTGGGTTTTCATGGTGAAAATCCAAGTGCTAGCACACTTACGAGTCTTGCGAAGGTGGTAGGGAGGTTCGCCCATGAGCCGGGATCCGTCGGACGAGGCTTGGAGCTCCGTTTCGCAGCTCAAAAATAGAAGACAGTGGGCAGTGGACTGCTGCAGTTCACGCATGAAGCAGTGAGCATTTTGGCTTTGTTCGTCTTCAAATCGACTCAACCGATCGATGTGAGTATTCCGCTACCTCCGTTGATGTATTCACGCATTGTTTTCATTGCTTGTTTGATCTTGGGACCTAGATAATAACCTACAGACGCACGTTTGCATGGCCGGCGCACTTTAGGCGTCGCGACGCGTAGGGTCTTGACGTCGCGACACTAACAAATTACAAAATTGCCCTTTTGTCATTTTTTCTCTATTTTTGGCCCCAAATTACTTCCAATGCTTTCCCAACTTTATTTATCTGTAAAATAACACAAAACACATCAAAACGTTCACAAAACCCGAGAAACTATACAAAATATTAGGTTAGATGAGTGGGAATTAGTGATATAAAACCACTCATCAGTTATATGGTGAAAAAGAATGAAGAAAATATGTTAAAATTGAAGAAGGCTCTCTACGGATTGAAACAAGCACCAAGGGCATGGTACAGTCGAATTGACAAGTATTTCCAAGAGAATGGCTTCACCAAATGTCCTTACGAGCATGCCCTCTACATCAAGATCAAAGAAGAAGATGTTTTTATCGTGTATTTGTATGTGGATGATTTAATATTCACTGGAAGCAACCCAAAATTTTTTCAAGAATTCAAGAAAACAATGACAAAAGAATTTTAGATGACAGACATAGGTCTCATGGCATACTATCTAGGCATTAAAGTTAAGCAAAAAGAAGATGAAATTTTTATATCTTAATAAAGGTATGTAAAAGAAATCCTAAAAAAAATCAAGATGGAGAATTGCAAGCCGATAAGCACGCCAATAGAATGTGGAGTAAAATTATCCAAGAATGATGAAGGTGAAAGCGTGGATCCAATACTTTCCAAAAGTTTGGTTGGAAGTTTACGCTACTTGACATGCACGAGGCCTGAAATTCTTTATGCAGTCAGATTGGTCAGCCGCTTCATGGAATCTCCAACAACCACTCATTTTAAAGCAGCAAAAAGAATTCTTCGCTATTTAAAAGGTACAATTGATTTTGGCTTGCACTATTCAGTTTCTAATCACTATAAGCTTGTTGGATACATTGATAGTGATTGGGCCGGAGATGTTGATGATAGAAAGAGCACCACTGGATTTGTGTTCTTTATGGGAGAAACTGCTTTCACATGGATGTCAAAGAAGCAACATATTGTCACTTTGTCTACTTGTGAAGTAGAATTTGTAGATGTTACCTCATGTGTTTGCCATGCAATATGGCTAAGAAACTTGTTGAAGGAATTAAGCATAACATAAAAGGAACTAACGGAGATTCGCGTTGACAATAAACCTGCAATGGCTTTGGGTAAAAATCCAATTTTCCATGATCGAAGCAAGCACATCGATATCCGTTTCTACTATATAAGAGAGTGCATCACAAGAAAGGATGTACGTCTGGAGTACGTGAGATCCAATGATCAAATTGTAGACATCTTTACCAAGCCATTGAAGAGAGAAGATTTTATCAGATTGAGAAATGCATTTGGCATCATAAAACAAACTTAAGAGGGAGTGTTGAAAATATAATCTTGTTTTTTGATTACCAAGCCCAAGCCCATCAAAGAGAAATTTCTAGGCAATGAATGATTAATCAAAGATATCTTTTAGTGTGTGTGGTTTGTATTAAATTGTGTTGATTTAATTTGTGTGGTTTGTATTGATTTCCTACTACTATAAATAGCCCATCCATTTGGGTGTTTAAGCATCCAGGAAGAAAGAAAAATAAGAAGCAAAGCATCTAAGAGAAAGTTCGAGAGTGAGAGTGGGAGTTAAGAAGAAAAGCTTCTTAAGTTGTAATATTTAAGTTGTGAGTTTAATAAATGTGTGTTCTTTGTGTGAGCAAGTTTCCATCATAATTAACAACACCATTTCCATTGGTTAATTATGAAGAATTTAAGGTACCTTAACATTTTTGTCCAAATTTTTAATCATATCATTTCTTTGGAAATGATGTTCAAAGTTAATATTTAAAACTATTGGCAATTTCAGCTGAGGATGTGGAATTCAACTAGTTCAGAAAAAACAGAGAATAAATTCAAAGACTGATCTGAGAAATAGATTGTTGGTTATGCTGTGAGAAATGCATCTCTCTTCCCCCATTAAAGCGCAGAAAGGAACGTGGCCCGAGAATTACTCTCTTTCTGATTATGGCCAACTGAGTGTTGTGTTTTCGTCAGTGAGGATGCAAAGATCTTCGTAATTTTTTAGTTGATACTTAGCCACATTTGTATTGACTATAGTTAACAAAATCAATGCACATGAAGCACGTTGAGAATTTTGTAAAATTCTGAAATCATATACAGATAGCCCATAGAGAATCCTCTTCTATTAAATAACACTGAGATTCATAATCTAAAGGGAAACTCCTGTGGATTTTCTCACTCAAAGTCGGTAATTATTCAGTCTGTTGGATTTAGGGATGACATAAATCTCAAAGAGGAAGGTAATCTTTGAGGTAGGGATCAGTAATGAAAATTTGAAAAAATTAATGCCATTTATGGGGAATTTTTACAAATTCCAAAATTATTAGAACTCTTTCAATTTAGTTCAAGTATAAATGCTTATTTAATTTACCACAGATAAAAAGACATAAATTTATATATTCAAATAATATAATTATAAGCTTGTCTCAATTATAAGCTTTAAAATTAGTATCATGATTGTATGGACCAAATTTGGTCCAAGGGCAATTTCATCATTTAGCTTCAGACCCGTTGTTGAACGCATCCCAGACTCCCCAACACAAGACCCAGGCCCAAGTTTCTACTTCAAAAGGAAGTCCCAAGGGTTTAAGTGTATAGAGGCCCAGAGATTCACAATGCCAGGCCTAATGAGATACCACGTGCTCAAAGCATAATCGGGGCTCACCCTACTCCAATCCACATAACGCCCAGGCTCATAAATACCATTCACAACCCATCCGTTCCAGCCTACAACGTAGTAATAGCTCCTCATGAAGTCGACTGTTACCATGATCCAACGGACGATTAATCAAAAGGCAATAAAGACACACGTTACTAGAGCATGTATATATACGGAACAAGGCTCCAAGAGGAAGGGGATTCAACTTCTAGCTCTCCTACTCGTAGCTTTAGAACGCTTTCACTCAAGCTCACATCACCTCCTACCTACCGCCCTTACAGCAGTCTACGGGGATCAAGGTAACATCTGACCTTGCTCCTCCACCTACGACTTTTGCACCTCATTACCATCACTGACTTGGGCGTCGGAGTGCCTACGGCTACCACCACACCGGTGGGTAGACCCTCCACGTTCACCCTACCTCTTTGTTTTGCAGGATCTCCAATGCCCCCTTACTAAATCTCAATTATAGACCTCGGGCGAAAACCAGCGTCTACAGTTTGGCGCCCACCGTGGGGCCCTAGCGATTCATTGCATGCAAAGATTTCTACATCTACGATCCTTTCAGACACTCATACTTATATGGCGTCGCACAACCAGCAGACTCCAGATCTTATGATCACCAAATTTTCCATCCTCCAAAGATAATTACAAACATTGGAGCACATTTCTTCAACCTCCCAAAGGCCCGAGGCTACGGGTCACCCTAAAAATCCAAATAATTTGATATAATCTATTAGAAGCATTTAACAATGGGGCAAGCGGAAATCCACCATCAGACGACCGTCCATAAAATCACCAAAGAAGAAGCCATATCCCACCAGTAGACTAATCACAGTTAGTCATTCCCTTCAATGGATTTGTATTTCCCACCATTTACCACTGGTGATATAAATTTGGCATGAGGAGAGTGTCCCGATCGACGGACATCACAATTAACATTGCCAGGTATGGCCTCTACTTTTTAGAGAAGCTGTTGGATGTGTTAAACACTCCGTCAGAAGTTGTTCAGCGTGCAGTTTCACCTTGCCTATCTCCGTTGATGCAATCAATGCGAGATGATGTGCCAACTCTTGTTTCAAGGCTCAGCTGACGAAGAGTGGCAATTATGGAAAGCGTCATGGAGCATCTTTTGGACTGGCTGGAGTGGTCAAGGGATTAGGAATTTCTAGCTTGAAGAAGTACGGCATTGCGGCTACAATAGGAGAAGGTTATGCAGATAGGAATTCTGTAAAATGTCGTGAACGAGCTTTACTGGCTTGTGAGTGCCTTTGTGAAAATCTTGTTCGTGAAGCTGCTAAGTGTGCTGCTTATGCAGTGATGACTCAACTTAGTGCACATGGGGTGAAGCTTGTCCTTCCATCACTATTAAAGATAAAGTCTGGCAAAGCAGCGTGCAACTACTTGGTGCTATGGCTTACTGTGCTCCTCTACAACCTTCTCAATGTCGAGTCAGATTGTGCCTGAGGTATTAATAGATACACATCCCAAAGCCTGCATGCTCAAAGAGTAGACTGCACAAGTTCATGCGCTTTCACAGTCGAGCCCTTGGGCCCAAGACGCAAGCCTACATCAAAGGAAAAATGAAGCAGGCAGAAACCAGGGCCTCGTGTCTCATCCATTCACTTGCCTATACAAGTCGCACTGAAGAGAACAAGAAGGTCCAGGACTGGCGACTCCACCAGCGGTCTCAACAACACACAAAATATCCATTTTACCCCTCTCGCTCTTACTTTCCAGGCCATCTTTTAAACAATTTCTCAGCAATTCAACCACCTCGGAATCTTCGACAACTCCTCTAGTTTCCTTCTCAGCTGCCAAATGCGGCGATGCAGCCTTCTCCCACGCGAACGACGTCTTACAAACAAGTTTCGAAACCACATTACCTTCGCCCAAAATTTGATTCTCTTCGCATAAGTTCAAATCGCACATTCCAGAATTGAATTTCTCGGGATGAAATTGAAGGTCTCTAGAGGAAAGGAAAGGTTTTGCACGAATGCAGAGGATGAGAGGATTGAGTTGGAGAGGCGAATAGAGAAAGGGAAGTGGCGGCGGGCGGAGAGGGCGGGTTGTTTGTTGAAGAGGAAGCGGGAGTCGGAGTCGAGAGGGAATCCGGTCTGGATTAGTGTGAGATAGACGAATTTTGAGTTTGAGGAATTATTAGCGGCGGCAGATGAGGAGAGGAGGAAGGAAAATGAGAGGCTGGCAGAGACTAGGGTTTTGCCGAGGGAGGTGTTGGCGGACCAAATTTTGTACGTTGGATGAGAGACTGAAGATCCAGCGGCTGAGGATGAAATGTTGTCGAGTGATGATGAATGAAGAGACAGAGGAGGAGCCGGCGGCGGCCACATCGTCTATGCCCAAGCTTTGAGATCTCCACACAACAAGCAGAAAAAAATAATAATAATGGCCCACTCACCAAGCTGTAAAGCACGACCATGTGCAAGAATAATGTTCCCAACTCCCAAACTTGCCTCCAGTGTGAAACCACATGAATGGTGGCCCTAACCGCCTACTTCCAAAAAAAAAAATTGGAGCATGCATGAAGAGTTACGAGTCCACGAGTCCCATTCCGTTAACACTCCATTCCACATGCATATCACACGTAGCACAATGCTCCAAAAGTTATGTGATTTCCAATCAAGGAAAAGAAGCATCTAATGCTCGACATTGGCAGAGGCACCATTTGACGGTACATGCATATAAGTGTAGCATTGGCTAATAGCCCATTTGATGCTACATGCATATTAGTGTAGCATTGGCTAATATCCCACTCGACATAATACAAAGGTTGTCTGGCTGAGGCATCATTAGACACTACACATATGAATTCGTATCATTTATCAGAGGATTCGTTCGACAAGATGTAGGTTGGCATCAAGGAGTGGTGCCATTAAACACAAAACATATAAACGAAATGATAAAATATCTTGTTCATTCAATTCCCATACAACTAGGTGGATGGCCATCGACCCACGGTACATTAAGAAAGTTACCACCTCTTCCTCGAACGACATAAAAGGTATTATAGTGTGAGAAATAAAACCCTCTTTGACCTTTCTTAGGTCTTATAGAGTCCAGAATATGATAACCTTGAACTTTCATCTAGTCCATTAGTCAAGTCCAATTGACAGTAGCATCGTAGAAGAGTAAAGAAGTAATGACATTCACCAAGCTCATCCCATTGTAGTATCTTAGGCCTTCTTAGGTCTAGTGTAGTAAGAAGTGAATTTGATAGACATTCATCAAGTCCATACAACAAATCCATTCAACCGTAGTCTCGTAGACCTTCATCAGGTCTAGTAGAGTGAAGACCCTCATGAATCTTCATCATGATTAGAGTGTGTAGACTCTTCCATGTACCTTGATCAGATATAATGAAGTGTTTAGATTCCTATGTACTTTCTTCATGAGTGTGTAGTGTAGACTTTCTTGGACCTTAATCGTGAGTAGTAGAATGAAAACTTGCTTAGACTCCCCTGGTCCTTGACCAGTAGTATGGAGGTTGTCCTGATCATCATCTGGTTCAGTCGACTGGGGACATCCCCCATGGCTCATGTAGAGTCAAGTTTAGTACATGACCATCATCTGGTCTAGGCAAATTTGAAGACTCCTCTGGTATTTGACCAGTAGAATGGAGATTTTCCTGGTCTCAGCAAGTCCAGTCGACCGGGGACATTCCCCATAGACTCATGTCGAGTCAAGTTGTAGACATGGATTACACATGTCGTATGACTTATATTTTCCTGGCCTCATCAAGTCCAGACGACCGGGGACATCCCCCATAGACTCATGTTGAGTCAAGTTGTAGACATGGATTACACATGTTGTGTGACTTACATCTTCCTGGCCTCATCAAGTCCAGACGACCGGGGACATCCCCCATGAACTCATGTCGAATCAAGTCACGGAATACACATATTGTATGACTTATAACCTGACCTTCCTCTGGTTCAATCGATTGAGTACTTCCTCAATGGCTCTTGTAGAGTTAAGTTCATGACTTGATGTTCTTTTGGTTCAATCAATAGGCAGCATCAACGCTCGAGTACACCTACATACTATGGCCTCATCCCAAGTGACACGCCGTCAAGTACTCTCCAAGCCAATGACTCATTGGCTTAGATAGTAGGGGATAAACTATATGGACCAAATTTGGTCCAAGGGCAATTTCGTCATTTAGCTTCAGGCCCGTTGTTGAACGCATCCCAGACTCCCCAACACAAGACCCAGGCCCAAGTTTCTACTTTAAAAGGAAGTCCCAAGGGTTTAAGTGTATAGAGGCCCAGAGATTCACAATGCCATGCCTAATGAGATACCACGTGCTCAAAGCATAATCGGGGCTCACCCTACTCCAGTCCACATAATGCCCAGGCTCATAAATGCCATTCACAACCCATCCGTTCCAGCCTACAACGCATTAATAACTTCTCATGAAGTCGACTGTTACCATGATCCAACGGACGATTAATCAAAAGGTAATAAAGGCACACGTTACTGGAGCATTTATATATAGGGAACAAGGCTCCAAGAGGAGGGGGATTCAACTTCTAGCTCTCCTACTCGTAGCTTTAGAACGCTTTCACTCAAGCTCACATCACCTCCTACCTACCGCCCTCACGGCAGTCTATAGGGATCAATGTAACATCTTACCTTGCTCCTCCACCTACGACTTTTGCACCTCATTACCATCACTGACTTGGGCGTCGGAGTGCCTACGGCTACCACCACACCGGTGGGTAGACTCTCCACGTTCACCCTACCTCTTTGTTTTGCAGGATCGCCAGTGCCCCCTCACGAAATCTCAATTGTAGACCTCGGGCGAAAACCGGCGTCTACAATGATCAATATGTTTCAAAAATGGATAAAAATGACTCTTATATTTATAAATTACTAATCAGATTATATAAGATGCTACATACAGTTAGCATTCACACGAACATCTTTCATCAAGAAATCTCACTCATATTACACTTTAGACTAAATATGAAGAATCTTAGAAAACTAAAACTAATTATGAAAGTAACTTATCATTTTTAGGAAATAGTCACGGTGTAAATGACTTTTTAACAATTCTTTAAAATTTAATACTCATTTCTTGTTTAAGAAAAGAATGAGAATTAGGTAAAATCTTCATCCCCTCCATATGACCATTTAAATTTAAGTTTTTTATTTTTTTATTTTTTATAAATATATTTAATTTATAATTTATATAGATATAAATAAAAGTATCTTAAATTTAAAAAATATATAAATTATAGATAATATAAAGACTTAAATGAAAAAATTTAATATATATCGAATCATTTTCTAATTAGGTTATGAACTAAGCAAAGAAAAATAGAAAATCAAGAAATTAATCTCCTATACATATTGCGATTTATGTAATAGATAGTATCAATTTTTTGGATATGTACACTTTATTTTATTTTTTTAATAATGTAATAGTTTAATGGATACGAATTTAAATAATTTAAATTTATTTTAAGATAAAAATTATTTGTTATTTAGGGTTCAAGGCCCCAATGGAGAAATAGAGAAGTGATAGAGATAAAAATATCATAATATTATTAAAGATGGGTAAGAGAATTTCGATCTACTCCTATCCTCTCGCCATTGTCATCCCTAACTAAATTGACCATCAGTCATCACTGTAACAAGATACGATAAGTCTGTTGGATTATTTTAGGGTAGCAAAAAATCTTGGTCCCTATCCACTAGGCTTTAGCTTGACTCAACAACTTTCGGGCCCAACTGTAGACACTTGCATTTTTGCTTGAAAGCCCAATGATGAGCCTCGTTGGGAGGCACTACCTGATAAGTTGCGGAAGTCGCGGGAAATGGACGTTGAAAGGGGAAATTCAAAATAAGTACGTCGTCAGATTTAATTCGCATGTTCACTGCATGTGCATTTGTGCTGCGTTCGGAAACACATTCGAACGGTGAAAAGATTGCGGGCGTTCGTGCAGCGTCCTGGAACGAGTTCGAACAATCGTTTGTGTTTCTATTTTAAAATTAAAGCCCACAAGCCCAATCCAAAAATAATTAAAACATTTAAAACACATGTCACAAATTAAATCAAATCCAATTAAAATCAAAATAATATCCTTCCTAATTAAATCAAATCCAATTAAATTAAAATGAATCAAATTAAATCAAATCAAATCCCCCTTCCTAAATTAAATAAATCACATTCCAAATTAAATAAAACAAATCAAATTAAAACCAATCTAAATAAATCACCTACCAATTTAAAGATATTCCCCCACCAAAAATACACAAGATCACTTCCTTAAATAATTAAATTAAATACACCCCATATTTACTTGATTTTATTCCCTTTTTTAAGCCATACACACACAAGGAAGCCCTAGGCTCACCATTATAAAAAGAGACCCAAAGCCAACCCTATTACCCTTTAGACATTTTCATACCTCTCTCTCTCTCTCGCCTATACTTCTCTCCTCTCCTCTTCCAAATCTTCTATTGGCACTCACATACACGGCAATAAAAAATAATAAAAACCCTAGCTCATTCTCACACTTCTCACTTCTCACAACTCACGGCTCCCCTCTCTCCCTTGGCTCTCTCTCTCTCTCTAATCTCTCATTTTTTTTGTGGAGAGCAAATAAACCCTAAAAACCACTCAGCTCACTCACCTATCAGACTCACGCACTCACTCACTATAAAGCATTTCACGACCTTGACGTACCTTCCCCATCCTTCATCCTTCACATAGCAATCACAAAGCAAACCCTCATGCACTTAGCCCTACAACTCGTTACAAACAAACAAATAATAAACCCTTGATGCAGCAAACCCCACTAACGCCACGAACTGACACTGCCAGCAATCATCAACCCTTCGTCAAAGCTCACAGCTGCCCTTCCACCAGCGTGAAACCAGATCCCGGAAGCCCTTGGACTGTGACCTGAAGCCACCCATGTGAACTGAGATATCAAAGCCACGACGATAACACCATGCACCCACTCAACTACGCCATTTACAAAGCCATACACATATCCCAGCAGCCAACACACGCGTAAGCCACACACAAACAGCACACCGACACCGACTCACACTTAGCCACAAAGCCCTCACCGACACAAGAAACTATCCCCTGCCGAAACCGAACACAAACAGCCCATTACCCCACTGAAATTCTCCCTAAAATAATACCTTAAACAGCAGCTCAAAACAGAGAAAACAGCAGCCCAAAATAGCGAAGCAGCGAAGGAAAACATTGAACCAGCGAATCGGAAAAGTTGCGGAGCGTTAACCCTTCCGACGACCACGTAACGCACTTCCAAGAAGAGACTTAAAGGTAAGACCTGAGGGCACCATTTTTTATCTTTTATTTTTTTTATCTTGGAAATGGCATGCTCGGTTGGACGTGGAATACGTCCAACCGGGTATGCAAAGTCCTATATTAAAAATGGCCGAGTTCTTTGGCCACATATTATTGTTCCGTATTTATTTCACATTATTAGTCTTTTATTATTTCGCATTTAATTTCCGTTTATTGTTGTTTTATTATTCCGCATTTGTTTTGTTCTCATCGGTTATTTATGGTCATATGCATTATCAAGTTTCATGTATGTCAATATTGGGTCAGTAATTGAGTGTTGCTTCTCGTGGTATATCGGATGGAAATCCAGACGTAAATTCTGTAGCCGAATTCGAATAGACGGTAGTGCGGTCTGTACTTGGGATACAACTCCACGTACCGCTTGGGGAAACACTCATGCATGTGTTTATGTGATTATAGATGTCATTTTTGTGATCTCGTTCGAACGCGTTATCAATGCTACACGAACGTATGCATTCTGCCTCAGCCCATTCGAACGAGTTAGAAAATACTACTCGAACGTATACATTCAGGCTTATCCCATTCGAACGTGTTTTCGAACGCTACACGAACGCGCACACACTGGATAGATTCCTTCATCATGTTTTATGCATGCTTGTCTCTTTAGTTATTTATTTCTCCATCATATGCTTAATTATCTCTCTTTAATATTTACCCTTTTACCGTTATTGTTTATTCATACTTCCGCATTTATCAACTTAATGTGTTCATGAGATTGCGTGCTTGCTCTTATTTTATTTACTTCTATGCATGCAAACTTAGAAGTAGGTTTTACTCATATGTATGCAAACTTAGATATAGGTTGTATGCAAACTTAGATATAGGTTGTATGTAAACTTAGACATAGGTTATTCTTGCATGTGTATGTTGCGTAGACTTGGTTATATTATTGCACAAATCCGTTCATTACAAGTGGCATAAGTAAGGGACCATTACGAACCCAACGATTTGAGGTCTTCATTTGCGAGGGGTGAGTGCGGCCTTAAATCATTTCTGAGTTCACACTGGGTGGCGACTCCTTTATTCTTCAGTTTAGTCCCCCGCGGGCTACTCTGTACTCCCAACTGGGCCACGAGCCTGGAACAGCGTCGTCGATTTCTGTGTTCTACAGTCTGGGGACTCCACTGGGGACAGAGAATCGACCCCGAATTAATGTCTTGTAATGTTTGTGATTTTTGAATTAGTTAACTGTGTCTGCAAGTGGGTTGGGTCCAAAGGGTTTAACCAAAGGCATTATTAGAGCTAGGTAATGGTTTGGTGTCTTCCTTCATTCACTACCTTTCTATAGCTGAAAGGAAAAGTTGTGAAGGCACCTAGATAATCATTTACTCGAAGCTTACCGTGATCGACTAATTTGGATGACCTATTGTTTATTTCTGTCACTAAGGTGATAAGAGCCTAAGAGGCAATGGTATTTAAGAGAGTTCACTCCACCCTCCCTCTGGGGAATCTTCAATAAGAAATCCATTTGACAGTCATTCATGTATCATCACTCATTGGCACGTACCTTAGGGTATAAAAAAAGGTGCGCTCACTTGATCGCTCGAATCCTTGAGTTGTGAGACCTAGTTGTGGGCAATCATTCGCCAGTGGGAGCCTTTGTCTACACTCCCGTAAACCCACATGTGAACTATAGTTGTATAACCAATAGAAGCCATCCTTTTATGATTGTGTATTGGGACTATCATTATTTGGATTCAGTTAGACCTTTCATCATGAGCTGTGAACTTGTTGGGCCATTTAAACTGGGACGAGTTTGTGTCTTATGATAATTGGGCCAAAAGCTTCTAAAATGACGATGGGCCATTTTATATTTGGACCCCTTACCATTTGAAATTATTTAGCCACATTATCGCAAAACTGTAAACATGTTGGGCCTTTTTCAACTGGGACAAGTTTGCACATCGCAATAGTATGATTGAATGCTTTAAAATGATAATGGGCCGACTTGTATGAAAACCTTGACGGGCTTATATATTCCATGCATCGCACGCATACATGCTGACTAAAAGTTTTAAAAGACACCATAGATACCCGTTGGGTTAGGGAAAAGGGAAGACTCGTCAAAAGGCCGTTAGCAAACATGAGCGAGTCAGAGAACGAGGGATCTCGTATGGATCAGCTGGAGACTAGTCTCACTAAGGTTACCGAGCAGTTGCAAGCTTTGACCACTGCTATGGCTAATATGGTCGTGCCCCGCGCTGGGGGAGGCTCCGAGAATGTGGGGCGTGAAGATCCTCCGAACAGGTTGAGTGACTATATCCCTGTTTTTGATGATGACGTGGCTGAGTATGCCGCGGAAAGGATAGCCGGATCTCAGGCAGAGTTGCAGAAACTCAAGGATCAGGTAGAGTCAGTTACCCGCAAGATGAGGGGTAAGCATGAAGAGTTGCTAGACTATGAGGCGTTGAATTTTGAGGAGCAGCTGCCGGCTCAATTCAAGATGTCTGACATAGCCAAGTTCAATGGGAACGGAGATCCGAGGGTCCATCACTGACAGTATATTTCTGTGATGAGTTCAGTGGTTTTGTTGAAGCGTCAGATTCATAAGAAGTTTGGGATGTCGCTTGAGGGGGCACTCGTGGTATGGTATCACGGCATTGAGAGGAAAGTCAAAGATGATTGGAGGGCATTGGCAGAGGCTTTTCTGAATCAGTATGTCACAGATTTGGAGATTGACTTGTCGCTTCGCGACTTGGAGAATACCAAACAGAAGTCGGAGGAGAGCTTCAAGGATTATGTGGATCGCTGGAGAAGCCAACTTCTGAAGATGAAAACTCGACCCTCGGAGAAGGATCAGATCAAGATGATCATCAAGGGCACCAAACCCTCTATTTATGGCAAACTGAGGAGGATGACCTCTATGATTGCTGATTTTCGACAGTTGAGGGAAACTGTCATGGACATTGAGAAGGAAGAAGCTGAGAATATGAAGTTTTATGGCCTGAATAGGAGGACTGTTGGAGGACCATCAGGTACCAAGCCCGTTTCTACTGAGGTTGCCACCATCAGAAACCGACATTTTTCTAACCTGGGTAGGCCTTTGTCTAAGGTGCTTGAGAAGTTGACGAGACAATGACTCCTAAAACCCTTAGAAGCTAAACCACTTCCATACCCTCCACCATCACACCTTAACCTGAACTTTTACTGTCACTACCACCAGCAAAAAGGCCATGACACTGACAGTTGTGCCCACCTCAGACATGAAATCCAGGACCTCATAGACTCCCATAAAATACCCGACCCAGAAAAAGAGCAACCCAACACACACAGAAACCCCCTACCTAACTATCAATATGTCCCACCACCTACCTACATGATTAGCTCCGGCCTACCTGAAAACCTTGTCCTCTAAACCTTTGACCACCAAGCCTTTTGCTTGGGGATTTGGGATAGCAATAGTGAGGATGAAACGGAGCAGGGGAAGAATTTCTGGGAGGACTTCTCAAGCAGTGATGAAGATGAGGTGAAATGAATGACACACAGTGGGCATTTTTACAGTGATACAGCAGAGAAAGGCAATGAAGTGTTGGCGGAAGGCAGAGAAATGGCAGAGATCGTGGAGATCTACGGAGACTCGATGTTGGTAGTCTGAAAAATGCAAGGAGAATGGGAATTAAAGGAAGAACAATTGAAACCCTACCTATTCCATCTCAGGAATCTGGCACAAGCCCTCCCCGATTGTAAATTCCAACACTTGCCGCGAGAAGAGAATCAAATGGAAGACGCGTTGGCTACCCTAGCCGGAACTTGGGAAAATTCGGAGAAGTTGGTGATGAGACCTCTAGTGTTGACAACAGCAAGCATACCGGTTTATGAGATAGAAAGGATATTAGAAGTAGAGGTCAACGATGGGAAACCTTGGTACTCCGATATTCAGAGATACCTGGAACGAGTGGAATTCCAAGAAGAAGCAAGTAGGAATGACAAGATAGCCATTCAGAAGTTGGCTTCCCATTATGTGAGTCTGAAGGGAGAACTATACAAGAGATAAGCGAATGGCATCCAACTGAAGTGTTTAAGAAAGGAACAGGCTCAGAAAGCGATGGAAGAAGTACACGCCGGAGTATGTGGACCGCACATGAACGGATTGAATTTATCTCGCAAGATAGTGAGACAAGGCTTCTATTGGTCGACCATGGAAGCTGACTACACGAAGTTGGTGAAGCATTATCATGATTTTCAAGCGCACGGTAACTTGAACCATTTGCCACACACGGAGTTGCACGGACTATCGGAGCCATAGCCTTTCTCAGCATGGGGAATTGACATGATCGGAGAAATTCGACCGCACGCATCGAATGGACATCATTTCATAGTAGTTGCAGTAGACTAATTTTCAAAATGGGTGGAAGCTGAGTCATTTCGTAATGTTACAGCAAAGCAGATGGCGAAGTTCATAGCCCGGAACATCATATGTCGATACGGAATGCCATATCACGTGGTAACGGACAACGGAGTTCAGTTTCAAGGAGAAACCAAGGTGATGCTACAGAAATACAGCATAGGACATCACAAGTCATCAACTTACAGACCGCAAGCAAATGAGGCAGTCGAGGCAGCTAATAACACGATAAAGAAGATACTAGCCAAGATGACGGAAAATTACAGAGATTGGGCGGACAAACTACCGTACACCCTGTGGGGGTGCAGAAAATTCTGTGAGAACGGCAACGGGAGCCATGCCATATTCATTGGTCTACGGAATGGAAGCAGTATTATTGGTAGAAGTTGAGATACAGTCAATGTGGGTACTATCGGAGGCAGAGTTACCTGATCAAGAATGGGCCTCGCAGAGATTCGAACAATTAGCATTATTAGATGAGAAGAGAATGAAATCCTTGCATCATATGCAGATATACCAGAGGAGGTTGGCTCGGGTATTTAACAAGAAGGTGCGTCCTACCAAGATTAGAGAAGGCGACCTAGTACTCAAGCAGTCAAAGCTGTCAATGTTGGACCCGAGAGGAAAGTTCAGACCCAATTGGGAATGACCCTACATAGTCAAGAAAGTGATGGGAAACGGGGCAATGTGACTGTCAGATTTAGAAGAAAACAAGTTCACCGAGCCAATCAACGTGGACAAGTTGAAGCAATATTTTTCCTGAGGGAGAGGAGACCGAGCAATCACCAGAAAAACTGGCAAAAGACCTAACCCAACAGAATAGGAAACTCATCCATGCATGTATGCATACAAGTAACGAACTTGCATTCTTTTCTTGTTTTGTTTTATTTTGTTTCGTTTTGTATTCGCAGGTTTCGAAGAAAGAAAAGAAAAAAAGGCAAATGCAAGCCAACCAGAAGCAGCAAATAGTACAGTGTTAGCGGTTTTCGAGAATGAATCCCTAGGTTGAGGCCCATATCATCATCAGTTGCGGGAATGAATCCCAAGGTTGAGGCCCACACTATCATCGGTTTCGGGAATGAATCACAGGGTTGAGGCCCACACTATCATCGGTTTCGGGAATGAATCCCAGGGTTGAGGCCCACATCGCTAGCAATTTTCGAGAATGAATCCCAGGTTCGAGGCCCACATTATTAGCAATTGAGAGGGAGAATTCCAGTGGAGTGAAAAAAAAAGTGAGAAGCCCTTAATGGTTAGGCATATGTCCAGTGATGAAATTGTTTGCTGTAGGGTGAAACCTTAGAAACGATAAGTGCGAGATGCGCTCTCGTCCGATATTTTGAGTGGTTGATCCCGGCTAGACTCGCGGGCACTTAATTACAGGATCTTAGCAGTAGAAGTCTGAGTAGTCGAGGAGATGACTAGTTGAAGAGATGACAGATCATTGAATGACCGTTTGTTTAGATGTCCATCCTGATTTACTTGTGTTACAATATGTGATATGGTTGGAAATAAAAGAAAAGTCTCTGAAGAAGAAAAAATAAACCACATATAACCGATAAGCGTGAAGCTACCCATGGGCGAGTATTAGGACCACCATGAGGAGAAATACTACCTTAAAGGGTAGGTGTGTTGAAAAAAAAATGAACGGACAGACGAAAGAAAAGAAAGAGAAAACCATATCATATGAAGTACGAGGAAGTAATTGCAGAGCACGATCAAGACATCTAGGTTGGTTAGTGTTGGACAATTATGACCCATAACATCACTATTTGTACAGAACATGGTGTTGTTGTACAAATTAACTATGTGACAAAGGAAATTGCTCTTTTATCATTTGTAATTGGATTACCAAGATATATAAATGATAAAAGTCCATATGATTAGTTCCAAATTGATAAGATATGAGACAGTATCAATCCATGAAGGTTTAATCATTAAAACATCCCTAGTCGGAGTATTATCGAGATTGGACATCGATAATGCGGAATAAACTAGTATTGCACTTGTGCGCGTTGTGGGAGCATAACGTCATAGTTGTCATATATTTAAGTATTGGATACTTATGCAAGTGTAATAGGAGGTTGTGTTTACCGATGGTACGGAAATAGCTTCGCTCTAGATAGACCCATCGGAATTCCATTGGTAGTATGACTATGTGTCTATGGAAGTCTGAATCAGGGTAGGTGTATTTGGTCTAAACCTGAGACTTGCACCGCTAATACTTGCGAAAATTAATATACTTTGGTTTTGGTCGTCCAGGGCTTTAACAGGTTCTGTGTACGCCTCTTCTGGGTATATTGAGAATCGTAGTGTATTGGGTGTGATGTCAAGATGGAAGTATCACTCCAGTCATAGTGGAGATGATGATCACGTAGGATACGAAACTGGTGCTCTTATATGCTGCAGCTATTATCCGATTATAGAGACTAGTTACCAGAGATCCGATATGTGCTTCGTACGGGGCAGACACAATTCCAGCCCCAGGCCTAGCATGTGACATCTGATATTGGATCGCAATACGTAATACTACGTATACTACGCCTGATATAGATTACATATTCCTTTAAGAATATTTCTGGAGAATTGGGAAGGCACAGTGCTTTTCTAGAAGCCAACCATGTCTTGTAAATCGGTAAAAATATAGTACTAGGTACGTACGTGTTCGGATAGTCCGACGACCGGATTTACTGCCAACATATCCAGGGATCTCATGGGTCGCTTCCCGAATATTCACTGATGACGTATGACTCGCACATTATTAATCTGGGATTAATTAATAGAGAGAGAAAATTAATATAGGATTAATTACGAAGATATTTTATCTGGGATAACATATTAATTAAAGAGAGAGAACGATTAATTTGGAATTAATCGATAAATTAATATATTCGATATATTAAATGAAATTAGATTTCGACGCGGAATTAAAATCAGATTTTAATTCGGGTGAACGAGTTAATTTAGAATTAATTCGTTAGCGACGTGAATAACAATTTTGCTAGGCATAATTATTTAATTAAATTTGATTTAATTACGTCGGAACGGAAAATTCGTTAATTCGGAATTAGCGAACCCGAGCCCGGGAGTGTTTGCGGGCCCACTCGCTTTTCGAATCAAGTGGGGCCCACAAGTCACATCACGCGTCACATCATTAGTCATTCTTGTGATATAAGTCACATCAACTTTGAGTGATGTGATGCTTGTCACTTTTGTGATTGATGGGGGTGGTTGAAGACTTTAAAGTCTTGTACCAAAATTTTGAATTTAAAAAAATGGTAATTGATTTTTGATATTTGATTTTGGAAATCAATAAACAAAAATACACAACACACATTTTTCTCTTCCCTCTCCTCTCTCCACTCACGGCAATGGAGCCAATTTTTCTCTCTTGGGCGTGAAGCTAGGCTTCATTTTTCTTCATGATTTTGTTGCAAAATCTCAAGAGCTAGCACTCAAAGGGGTCATACAAAGGTGATAGGGAAACCCATTCATGAGCATGGAATCCACACCCAAAGCTTGGAGCTTGAAGATCAAGACAAAGAGCACAAAGGATGCCTTGGCCGAACCTAGGAGGAAAGCTTGAAGAAATTTTTGTGTTTCATCGCATCCAAAAGCTGATCAAAGTGAGTATTCCGCAACTTTACTTTGATGTATTCACATGTTTTCATTGCTTAATTGATCTTGGGATAACCTAGAAAACCCAACAATGGTATCAGAGCCTTGATTAAGCATGAAATTGATTTAGGGTAAAATTTGGGTAAAATTGATTTGAGCATGATTTGATGAAATTGATTGTTTGAATATGCTTGAATGATAATAACTTAGAGTTATTTGTGATCAATTTGATGAAAATTGAATTGGAATAATTTTTCCCCAAAAGTTAGGCTTGGCCGAAAGTTTGGTGCCCTAAATGTCATGGTGATTTTTTATTTTTTGATCATTGGATGAATTGGAAGACATGGGATAAATTGATTTGAGATTTAATTGGATTGAAATCGAAATCGATTTTGTAAAACCCCAAATTGCCGTGACCAATTAGCATGGAAATGAATTGATTTTTTTTTATTCAATAATGTTGGACATGTGTTGATGATGATCAGCATAATTAATTAGGTTAATTGGTATTTTGGAAATGTTAATTTGACTAATTAATTATGGCTAATGCACTTTAGTTAATTAAATTGTGAAATTTGGAAATTTGGAATTTAATTAGTTGGGCTAAATTTGGAATTGGGCTTATAAAGTTGTATTTGGGCTTAATGGGCTTGGTTGGGCCAAGTTTGGTTTAGGTTAATTGGTTGGATCCAATTGGGCCCAAAACCATATCCATAAAGTCCAAATATAATTAAATGGGCCTTTAATATTTTAATTGGGCCTAATGGGCCTAAATTGATTTTTGACAAAAGGGTGATTCCTTATTGGGCTTTGGTTGCCAAAGTCCATGCCTTATAAATTATTTGAAAGCCCATTGGACTTTAATTAAATTGAAATTGGATGTTAATTGGGCTTTGAGACCCGTAAAGATTAGATTTAGAATCTAAGTCGCAAAGGCAAATTAATAAAGTGTAATTATTTAATTTGGAATTAAATATTGAATTAGTATTGAATACAAATTAAATTGGATTTAATGTTGTAGTTTAATATAATTCAAGAATTCGTACTTTGAGTACTTATTCTTAAAACGAGTCGGACTCGCGCAAATCAAATCCTTGTTTGAACATTGGATGGTCATTAATTTCAGATTAATTAATTGGATTAGATTGATTGATAACATGCTTTGTGTGAATACATGGATGTAATGTATGAATAATGTATATCGGATGGATATTAGATGGGTGAGGGAAATTTTGGAAATTAAGTGGGGCCCACTCGTATTTTGAATCAAGTGGGGCCCACATGTCAAATCACTTGTCACATCACCTAGTCATTTTATCAACTTTATGTTGATGGAATTTGGTGGGTGGTTGGAAACTTGTCTTACACACCATTTGATGGCTTGATGGACTTATACCAAATGTTTGGAATTAGATTTAAATTGATTTTGAAATCAATTACACAAGTTTCACTTTTCTCTCTCATTACCGAAAATTGAAGCATTTTCATCTCCCTCCCTTGTTCTTCATTTCACCGAAAATTGGCAAGAACAAGATAAAAAATTGTGGCAATTTTTGAGTGCTAGCACACACATCAAAGGAATCATATCAAGGTGTTAGGGAAACCAACTTGAGAGCTAGGAATCACAAAGAAAAGCTTGGAGCTTCTACTTCCACCTTGGCCGAAAATTGCAAAGGGATCTTGGAGGATTTTTTGCTTCTCAACACATCCAAAGCCGATCATTGTAAGTGTGTTTTCACCACTCTTCTTTGTATATTCATTCACATTTCTATACTTGATTTGATCTTGGGATTAAATCTAGAAACACAACAATAGTATCTATGAGCCAATTTGAGCATGAAATGAATTAGGGTAAAATTTGGGTAAAATCAATTTGAGCATGATTTAATAAAATTGATTGATTGACTATGCTTGAATGATGATGTTATGAAGTTGTATATGATCAATTTCATGAAATATTGATTGGATCAAATTTTTGCCCACACATTGGCTTGGCCGAATGTTTTAATTACCCTAGGGTCATGGTATTTTTTGTTTCGTTGATCATTGGATGACTTGAAACGATTGGGAAATGTTGATTTAAAATTCAATCGGATTGAAAACGAAATCGGAAAAAATTACCCACCATTGCCGTGACCAATTTAGCATGTAATGACTTGATTTTTGATTCAAAATGTTGGACATAAGTTGAACAAATTTATACATAATTAATTAATTAAATTGTATTTTGGAAATATTAATTTGGATAATTAATTGATGTATTACACTTTGGTTAATTGAATTATAAAATTTGGAATTTTAAAATTTGATTAATTGGGCTTGATTTTGAATTGGGCTTGTAATTGTTGTATTTGGGCATAATGGGCTTGGTTGGGCCAAGTTGGTTTAGGCCAATTGGATTGGATCCAAATTGGGCCTAAATCATTCCATTAAGTCCAAATATAACAAATGGGCTTTAAAAGTTTAATTGGGCCTTATGGGCCGAAATTGGTTTCTTGGCAAATGAAGGTGATTCCTTAATTGGGCTTGGTAATTGGGTTTGACCCATATTGACCAAAGCCCATGCCTTATGAAATCAATTGAAAGCCCATCAGACTTTAATTAAACGAACATTGGATGTTAGTTGGGCTTTGAGACCCGATAAGATTAGATTTGGAACCTAAGTCGTTAAAGCGCATTAAAAGTGTAGTTATTTAATTTGGAATTAAATAAATGAATGAATTAGTATTGAATACGAATTAAATTAGATTTAACGAGTAGTTCGATATAATTCAAGAATTCGTACTTTGAGTACTTATTCTCAAACGAGTTGGACTCGCGCAAAATCAAATCGCTGTTTGAACATTGGATGATCACATAATTCAAGATTAATTAATTGGATTAGATTGACTGAATTGCATGCTATGAATGAATACATGGATGTGTTGAATGAATAGCGTATATCAGATGGATATTAGAAGGGAAATGGCAATTTTAGAAATTATTGTAAATTTGGAATTTATAAATTGGACCTGCGTGTCCAGCCTTATCTCTCATTATTTCTTTGTATTCTCTTCTCAACTAATTCCCCTCAATGTAATGAGGTTTCTATTATTGTATTATGTAATTGGGTAGAAGTAGAATAGTGCTAGCCGGGGAGATGAAAGAGAGTGATTTGTTCTAGGAACAAGTTGTTAAATATCCATCCGCATATCGTTATTAATTTACTTTCCGCGCCTTATTATGCTTTTAGAATGCATGCTTAAGGGTGTATGATGAGACCTAACAAAGATAATAAATTGGTTGCCAATTTACACGAAAAAACCCTCAAAACATATTAAGCGATATTTCCTTCCATTGAGTGATTCTTACTCAAGATCCAAAATTGGCATTGGATTGTTGGCCAAAGTCAAGAACTTTGTCAATTGCGGATGTGTTTGAATCATGAAAGCTTTGTTCCATATCGGTGTCTTGTCCAAGTTGTGATTTGTTGGCCAAAGTCAAGATCACTTCTTGTCCATCGACATTGATTAGGAAGCTTTCCAAGGTCAATGGGTCCCGCTTAACTGGAATCATTAAGCTTGTTGTGCCAAAGCCAAGGCTTAGTTGATTCAGAGGAAAAGGTTAGGAAAATATATTGGATATATTGGCATATATATTGTATATATGTTTCGGACTTGTAGGAAAATATATTGGCATATATATTGTATATATGTTTCGGACTTGGAGGTCCACCTACCGGATCTAGGAATTGGATGAGATCCAATTGATATTCGAGATCTACCTAGTTAAATATCATACAGCTTGTTGGCCAAAGTCAAGGTTGTGCGTTATTTAACGGGATCCTAGCCCACTAGGAAACTGGGTTTCCCGACCACTCGACAGAGGGTTAGAGGCTCGCCGAAAAATAGTGGGAGGCTAGTATTGAATTTGCAATTTCGTTCAAATACTTAGCTTTACGCGCTTTCAAATATTTCGTCAAAATTATTTTATTAGTTGGACTAATATAATGTTATTTTTCTTGTAACAGTTGGACTGTACCCTACATTGTTAATTGGATAATTAGATTATCGCAGTTAAAATGACTAGAAAGAACAGTGTCCGGGACATCATCATAGCCGATAATGTCTTCAACGGCACTAACTTTTCCGATTGGGACATGAATCTAAGGATAGTCCTTGGATCCGAGAGGCTGCTATATACTATAGAGAGACCTCTTGGGCCTAAGCCCAGATCTGATCAGTTGCTCGAGCTAGATCTTTGGAAGACACATAGTGATGACAACGCAACTGCTCAATCTATCATGCTTGCTGCTATGACTCAGCAATTTCGTCGACAGAACAAGGGATTGGATCCCTATACTATGTTGGCGAAGTTGAATGATCTACACCGATCTAATCTTAGATCGTAAAGATATGAGTTACAGAATAAGCTCTTCCGTGATCGGATGTCGAAGGGTACGTCTGTTGAACATCACGTGACACAGATGATTGCCGATATTGAGCAGCTTGGACATATGGAGATTGTCTTTGAGATAGAGACCTCTATAGATTTGATCTTGTAGTCTCTCCCCGACACTTGGAGTGGGTTCATCATGAACTACAACATGATGAACCAAGAGCAGACTCTTGGAGAGCTGATGTCCACGCTGCGTGAGGCAGAGAAGGAACTTCTAAAGGGCAAGAAGCGCGAGGCGCACTTCGCTTCTACATCTCGGACTCCGAGGGCTTGGCCCAATGCGACTGGAGGTATCAAGAAGAAGAAGAATAAGAAGGGCAAAGGCAAAGGCAAAGCGTCAAAGGCTTCTGGGAAGCCAAAGGACAAGTCTCATGATGCATGCCTTCAGTGCGGGAAGCGGGGTCACTGGAAGCGTGACTGCCGCGAGTACAAGGCGCTTCAGAAGGAGATAAAGGCGGGCAAGGCACCGGCCTCAGGTATGTTTGTTATAGAAATAAACATGACTACTTCTAGTTTTAAAAATTGGATTTTTGATTCTGGTTGTGGTACTCATATTTGTACTGATGTGCAGGATCTGCGGATTAGCAGGAAACTGGCGTCAGGAGAGATTGACCTGCGTGTTGGAAATGGGACATCAGTTGCCATTTTGGCCGTTGGTACTTTTGTTTTGGAACTGCCCTCGGGGCATGTACTTGAACTTTTGGACTGTTATTATGTACCTAGTTTGACTAGGAATATTATTTCTGTATCTATGTTAACCCAATGTGGGTATACTTTTGTATTTCGAAACACTGGGTGTTTTATGTATAAAAATGATATAGAAATTTGCACTGCTGTTGTAAATAATGGTCTTTATATTTTGAATATAAACCAATCTCAAAATATAACAAACAAAAGGCTTAAAGTAAGTCATAAAGATGAAACTTATATGTGGCTTTGTCGTCTGGGACACATAAACAAGACTCGCATATCCACACTTTCGAAGAGTGGGTACTTGGACGGATTTGATCCAAATTCATATGACGTCTGCGAATCTTGCTTATTAGGAAAAATGCCTAAATCACCTTTTAGCAGTAAAGGTGTACAAGCCACCGAACTGTTAGCCCTTGTTCATAGTGACGTTTGTGGGCCCATGTCTAGCCAGGCTAGAGGTGGATACAAATACTTCGTAACCTTTACGGATGATGCATCGCATTATAGTTATGTGTATCTTATGAGACATAAGTCGGAAACTTTTGAGAAATTCAAAGAGTTTCGACACGAAGTTGAAAAACAGACCGGTAAAAGTATTAAGACATTACGGTCGGACCGTGGTGGCGAATACTTAAGTAATGAGTTTCTTAACTACTTGAACGAATATGGTATTCTTTCACAGTGGACTCATTCCGGAACACCGCAATTAAACGGTGTGTCCGAACGAAGAAACTGAACTTTGTTAGACATGGTAAGGTCTATGATGAGTCGCACTAAGCTACCTATTTCCTTCTAGGGATATGCATTAAACAATGCAATACTTATTTTGAATAAGGTTCCGTCAAAGTCTGTTCAACAGACTCCGTATGAGATATGGACAGGAAAGAAACCGGATTTCTCATTCCTGAAGATTTGGGGATGTTGGGCATACGTCAAACGTTTGGAAGGTACCAAACTTGAACCCAAATCGGATAAATGCCTATTCGTAGGATATCCTAGGGAAACCAAAGGATATTACTTTATAACCCACAAGAGAACAAAGTATTTGTTGCTCTACATGCGGTTTTCCTTGAGAAGGAATTCCTAAATGCAGTGGTTAGTGGGAGGAAAGTAGAACTCGATGAAAATCGGAGTGATACTGTTCCTGGCATAGAATCCTCAACGGAACATGAACAGTTCATCAAGGATGAAGCTGTACCACAATCTTCGATTACACAAGGACCGCGTAGGTCGGAGAGAGTCAGAAAACAACCTGAGAGGTATGGGTTTCTGATCTCACCTCATGTAGATATTAATCTCATTGAGGATAACGAATCGGCTACGTATGAGGAAGCGATACAAGGTATCGACTCCGGTTTATGGCAAGATGCCATGAAGTCCGAAATGGATTCCATGTACACCAACTAAGTTTGGACACTGGTTGATGCACCAGAAGGCGTAAAGCCTATTGGATGCAAATGGGTCTTCAAGAAGAAGACCGACATGGATGGCAACGTACAAACGTACAAAGCTAGGCTTATAGCGAATGGGTATCGTCAACGACATGGTGTCGATTACGATGAAACTTTCTCACCTGTTTCCAAGATTAAATCCATTCGGATAATGCTTGATATAGCTGCATATTTCGATTACGAGATATGGCAGATGGACGTCAAAACCGCTTTCCTTAACAGAAACCTTTTGGAGGATGTTTATATGCAACAGCCTGATGTTTTTATCGTGCCGCGACTTGCAAACAAGGTTTGTAAGTTAAATCGATCCATTTATGGATTAAAGCAAGCATCGCCTTCTTGGAACCAACGCTTTGATGAGATCATAAAAGAATATGATTTCGTTCAAAGCGAGGATGATCCTTGTGTATATAAGAAGGTTAGTGGGAGAGCACTGACATTCATTGTCCTTTACGTTGATGATGTATTGCTTATTGGAAATGATATTCCCATGTTAACGTCGGTGAAAGCTTGGCTTTCATTGAAATTCTCCATGAAAGATCTGGGAGAAGCAGCCTTTATTCTAGGAATAAAGATCTACCGGGATAGATCTAGAAAGCTTCTTGGACTCTCCCAGAGTATGTACATTGACAAAGTGTTGAAGAGATTCAACATGGAACAGTCCAAGAGGGGATTGTTGCCAGTGTCACATGGCGTCACTCTATCTAAGGACATGTGTCCTAAAATTCAAGATGAGAGAGACAGCATGAGTCGGATACCGTTAGCCTCGGCAGTCGGATCGATCATGTATGCCATGATATGTACGCGAGCTGATGTCTCCTATGCTTTGAGCATATGTAGTCGCTATCAGGCCGATCCAGGTGAAGGTCACTGGATGGCGGTTAAGAATATCCTTAAGTATCTTAGACGAACTAAAGATGCTTTCTTAATCTATGGAGATGGATAACTTGAGGTAACTTGGTATACCGATACAAGTTTCCAAACTGACAAAGACGACTGTAAGTCGCAATTCGGGTATATATTTTGTTTTAATAACGGAGCAGTGAGCTGGAAATCTTCCAAGCAAGAGACTGTTGCCGATTCAACAACAGAAGCGGAGTATATCGTTGCAGCTGAAGCAGCAAAGAAGGCAGTTTGGATCCGAAAATTCCTAATTGGATTAAGAGTAGTTCCGTTAGCAGCTGAGCCCGTTCCATTGTATTGTGACAATAACGGGGCTATAGCGCAGGCTAAGGAACCGCGGTCTCATAAACGATCCAAGCATGTTCTTCGACGTTTCCATCTGATTCGTGAGATCATACATCGTGGTGATGTGAAGATCGAGAAGGTCGCATCAGAGGAAAACATTGCAGATCCGCTGACGAAAGCCATTCCTCAGCAAAAGTTTGAGTGACATGTACATAGTTCAGGTGTTAGATGCTTGAGTGACTGGCTATAGGCCAAGTGGGAGATTGTTGGACAATTATGACCCATAGCGTCACTATTTGTCAAAGACATTGTGTTTTTGTACAAATTAATTATGTAGCAATGGAAATTGCCTTTTATCATTTCGTAATTAGATTACTTAAATGTGTGAATGAGGAAAATCCTTATGATTAGTTCCGGATTGATAAGATATGAGACAGTATCAATCCATATAGGTTTAATCATTAAATATCCCTAGTCGTAGTATTATCGAGACTGGACATCGATAATGCGGAATAGACTAGTATTGCACTTGTGCGTGTTATGGAAGCGTAACAACATAATTCTCATGTATTTAAGTATTGGATACTTATGCAAGTGTGATAGGAGGTTGTGTTTTACCGATGGTATGAAAAACAGCTTCGCTCTGGATAGACTCCGCGGAATCCCATTGGTAGTATGACTATGTGTCTATAGGAGACCGCATCAGGGTAGGTGTATTTGGTCTTAACCTAAGACTTGCATCGCTAGTACTTGCGACAATCAATACGTTTTGGTTTTGGTCGTCCAGGACTTTAACAGGTTCTGTGTACGCCTCTTCTGGGTTTATTGAGAATCGTAATGTATTGGGTGTGATGTCAAGACGGAAGTATCACTTCAGTCATATGGAGATGTTGGTCATGGAGGGATACATAACTGGTTCTCTATAGGGTTGTAACCATCGGGATAATATGACTAGGTCATGATTATCCGATAATAAAGAGACTAGTTGCTAGTGATCCGATATATGCTTCGTACGGGGCATACGCTATTCCAGCCTCAGGCCTTGCATGTGACATCCAATACTGGATCGCAATACGCAATACTACGTATACTACGCCTGATATAGATCGTATATTCCATTAAGAATATTTCTGGAGAATTGGGTAGGCATGGCGCTTTGCTAGAAGCCAATATTGTCTCATAAATCGGTAAAAACATAGTACTTGGTACGTACGTGTTCGGATAGTCCGACGATCGAATTTACTACCAACATTTCCAAGGATCTCTTGGGTCGCTTCCTGAGGATTCACCGATGACGTATGATTCGAGCATAATTAATCTGGGATTAATTACGGAGAGACTTTATCTTGGATAAAGTACTAATTGAAGAGAGAGAAAGATTAATTTGGAATTAATCGATAAAATAATATATTTGATATATTAAATGAAATTAGATTTCGACGCGGAATTAAAATTAGATTTTAATTTGGGCAAACGATTTAATTTAGAATTAATTCGTTAGCGACATGAATAGTAATTTTGCTAGGCATAATTATTTAATTAAATTCAATTTAATTACGTCGCGATGGAAGTTCGTTAATTCGGAATTAGCGAACCCGAGCCCGGGAGTGTTTACGGGCCCACTCACATTTTGAATCAAGTGGGGCCCACATGTCAAATCACTTGTCACATCACCTAGTCATTTTATCAACTTTATGTTGATGGAATTTGGTGGGTGGTTGGAAACTTGTCTTACACACCATTTGATGGCTTGATGGACTTATACCAAATGTTTGGTATTAGATTTAAATTGATTTTGAAATCAATTACACAATTTTCACTTTTCTCTCTTATTACCGAAAATTGAAGAATTTTCATCTCTCTCCCTTGTTATTCATTTCACCGAAAATTGGCAAGAACAAGATCAAAAATTGTGGCAATTTTTGAGTGCTAGCACACACATCAAAGGAATCATATCAAGGTGTTAGGGAAACCAACTTGAGAGCTTGGAATCACAAAGAAAAGCTTGGAGCTTCTACTTCCACCTTGGTCGAAAATTGCAAAGGGATCTTGGAGGATTTTTTGCTTCTCAACACATCCAAAGCCGATCATTGTAAGTGTGTTTCCGCCACTCTTCTTTGTATATTCATTCACATTTCTATGCTTGATTTGATCTTGGGAATAAATCTAGAAACACAACAATGGCAATTTTGGAAATTGTTGTAATAAATTTAGAATTTATTAAATTGGACCTGCGTGTCCAGCCTATTACCTCTTGATTCTTTGTATTTCTCTTCTCACCTATTCCCCTCAATGTAAATTAGGTTTCTTTAGAAGTGTTATGTAATTGGGTAGAAGTAAGATTTGTGCTAGCGGGAGATATGAAAGGGAGAGATTTGTTCTAGGAACAAAGGTTTTTAAATATCCATCCGCATATCATTATTAATTTATTTCGCGCCTTATTATGCTTTTAGAATGCATGATTAAGGGTGTATGATGAGACCTTAACAAAGATAATTAATTGGTTGTCAATTACGCGAAAAACCCTCAACATATATTAAGCGTTTTTCCTTCCATTGAGTGATTCATTCTCAAGATCCAAGATTGGCACTGGTTTGTTGGCCAAAGTCAAGACCTTTGTCCATTGCGGATGTGTTTGAATCATGAAGGCTTTGTTCCATATCGCATGTCTTGTCCAAGTTGTGATTTGTTGGCCAAAGTCAAGATCACTTCTTGTCCATCGACATCGATTATGAAGCTTTCCAAGGTCAATGGGTCCCGCTTAACTGGAATCATTAAGTTTGTTGTGCCAAAGCCAAGGCTTAATTGATTCAGATGAAAAAGGTAAGGGAATATATTGGATATATTGGCATATATTAGATATATGTTTCGGACTTGGATGTCCACCTACTGGATCTAGGAATTGGATGAGATCCAATTGATCTTAGAGATCTACCTAGTTAAATATCATACAGCTTGTTGGCCAAAGTCAAGGTTGTGTGTTATTTAACAGGATCCTAGCCCACTAGGAAACAAGGTTTCCCGAGTACTGAACAGAGGGTTAGAGGCTCGCCGAAAAATAGTGGGAGGCAAGTATTAAATTTGCAATTTCGTTTAGATACTTGCCAATACGCGCTCATTTCAATTTTTCGTCGTTAATTAAATATATTAGTTGGACTAATATTTAATCTTTATTTTAAATTAAACAGTTGGACTGTATTCAAACTACTTCAAATTATATTGATTATATAATTGGATTATAGTAATCAATATATTTGAATTTAAACAATTAAATTATAGTTGATTATATAGTTAGACTATAGTAATCATTATATTTAATAGTACCTGAAATCGTTGATTGGATAGTTGGACTATGGCAATCAAGATAACTGAAAGATTAGCGTTTAAAACATAATCATGGGTTAAAATGTTTTTAAGCGGCTTTAATTTTCAAATTGGGAATAATACCTCAGGATAGTCCTGGGAACTGAGGAGTTACTTTATTTGATAGAGAAACCGCTCGGGCCTAAGCCCGGAGTTGAGCAAATAATAGAACATGATCTTTGGAAGATTCATGTAATGATAACTTTAGTGCTCAATCCATTATACTTGATGCAATGACACTTTAATTATGTCGTCAAAATTAAGGATTAGATCATTATACCTTGATGATGAAATTAAAGATCTTCATAGATCTATCCTTAGATCTTAGAAGTACAAATTGCAAAAGAAGCTCTTTCGCTCGTGTATGTCAGAGAGTACATTTGTCGAGCACTAGGTGTCGTAGATGATTGCTGACATCGATCAGCTAGGTTAGCTGGGCATTACCTACGTGGCCGAGACTACCAAAGATTTGATCTTATAGTCTTTACCCGAAAGCTGGGGCAGGTTCATTGTGAATCAATAGAAAACTCTTGAAGAGTTGATGGCTATACTCTAGGAGGCAAAACCAGAGCTTCTAAATGGGCAAAGGCAGATATAAAGGAAGTGAAGGCGGGGCAAGGCTCCGGCTTCAAGTATGTTTGTCATAAACATGTTCACTATTAGTTTTAAAATTGGATTTTGATACTAAGTATCATACATAATATATGTACTGATGTGCAGAATCTGCTGATAAGTAGGATACTGACTTCAGTTGAGATTTACCTGCAAGTCGGAAACGGGACGAGAGTCGCTGTTTTAACCGTAGAAACCTAAGTTTAGGAAACTACCCTTTGGGTGTGTACTTAAATTAGGAAACTGTTATAATGTAACTAGTTTGACTAGAAACATTATCTCCATATCAGAGTAGAATCCATTGCGGATATACCTTTATATTCTAGAACACTAAAGTGTTTCATTTTATAAATATGATATTGAGATAAGCACATTAGATGTGAATAACAATATTTATATTTAGGATATAAATGAATCTCAAACGTATGACATGACAAACAAATAGCTCAAACTAAATTAATCAGATGAGACTTATTTGTGGCATTGTTGTCTGGGACACATTAAACAAGACTCGTATATCCACACTTTTGAAGAGTGGATACTAGGACGGATTTGATCCTATTCAAATGATGTCTACGAATCTAGTTTATTACGCAAAGTGCCTAAAACACCTTTTACTTGGTAAAAGTACAAATGCCATTGATCTGTTAGCCCTCGTTTATAGTGACGTAAGTGGGCCCATGTCTAGATAGGCTAGAGGTAGATATGAACACTTCGTAACCTTTACGGATGTGGCATCGCGTTATGGTTATGTGTTTCTTTTGAAACACGAATCGGAAACTTTTGATAAAATTCAAAGAGTTTCGACATGAAGTAGACAGACAGATCGGCTAAAATATTAACCCGTCATGGTTAGACCATGGTGGAAAATACTTAAGAAATAAGCTTCTCGAATACCTGAAAGAGTATAGTATTCTTTCACAGCGGACTCCTCCCGGAACACCTCAATTGAGCGGTGTGTCCAAACGGAGAAACCAAATTTTGTTGGACATGATAAGGTTAATCATGAGTCGCTCTGAGCTACCATTTTCCTTATAGGGATACACATTAAACATTGCAATAATTATTTTGAATAAGGTTCCATGAAAATCTGTTAGACAGACTTCATATTAGATATGAACAGGAAAGAAACCGAGTTTTTTTCATTCCTGAAGATTTGGGTATGCTGGGCATATGTTTGGATGATATCAAACTAGAACCCAAATCGGATAAGTGCCTAAATTGTAGGTTAACCTAGGGTAACCAAAGTATAGTACTTATACAACTCACAAGAGAACAATGTAATTGTTGCTCGCCATGCGGTTTTCCTCAAAGGAATACCTATATGCAGTGGTAAGTATGAGGAAAGTAAAACTCGATGAAAATCGGAGTAATACTGTTCCAGACACCGATTCCTTAATGGAACACAAACAGTTCATCAGGAATGAAACTGTACCACAATCTTCAAATACACAAGAACCGCGTAAGTCGGAGAGAGTCAGAAAACAACCTGGGAGGTATGGGTTTCTGATCTCACCTCGTAAAGATGTCAATCTTATTGAGGGAGACAAACTGACTACGTATGAGGAAGTGATACAAGGTATCGACTCCCTATTATGGAAAAGTTCCATGAAATCTGAAATGGATTCCATGTATACCAACCGAATTTGGACATTGGTTGTTGTACCGGAAGGCATTGTGTCTATTGGTACAATATGAGTCTTCAAGGAAGACATACATGGATGGCAACATACAAACGTACTAAGCTAGGCTTGTAGCGAAAAGGTATCGTTATCAATATTGTGTCGATTACGACGAAACCTTTTATCTGTTGCCATGGTTAAATCCATTTGGATAATGCTTGCTAATGCTGCATGTTTCATTCATGAAATATGGTAGCTGAACGTCAAAATCGCTTTCCTTAAACGAAAACCTTTTGGAGGATGTTTACAACATCCTGACGGTTTTTTCGTACCAAAACAAGCAAACAAGGTTTGCAAGTTAAATCGATCCATTGATGGATTGAAGCAAGCATTGCGTTCTTGGAACCAGCATTTTGATGTAATCATAATGCCATATGATTTAATTCAAAACGAAAATAATTCTTGTGTATATAAGGAGGTTAGTGGGAGCGCACTGACAGTGATTGTCCTATAAAATGATGACATATCATTTCTTGGAAATGACATTCCCATAATATAATCGGTGAAAGCTTGGCTTTCATGAAAAATTCTCCATATAATACTTGGGAGAGACAACCTTTATTCTAGGAATAAGGATCTACTGGGATAGATCTAAAAGTTGTTGGCACTCTCTGAGAACTCGTACATTGAAATATATGTACGCGACCTAGTGTCTCATATGCTTTGAGCATATGGAGTCACAATCAGGCCAATCCAATTGATAGTCACTGGATTGATATTAAGAATATCTTTAAGTATCTCGGATGAACTAAGGATGCTTTCTTAAGCTATGGAGAAGGAGAACTTGAACTGGGTTCACTGCTGCAAGTTTCCAAACCGAAAAAAATGACTATAAGTCGTAATAAATGTACTATATAGTTTGAACAACGGAACAGTGAGCTGGAAATCTTCCAAGCAAGATACTGTTGCCGAATAAACAACAAAAGCAGAATATCGCTACAGCTGAGGCAGCAATAGAAGCCATTTGGATCTTAATAATCCTAATTGGATTAGGAGTAGTTCTGTTAGCAGCTGAGCCAGGCTACAGCACAGGCTAAAGAATTAATGGTCTCATCAACGATCCAAGTATATACTTCAACTATTCATCTTATTCGTTCGGATCATACATCTTGGCGATGTGATGATCGAATAAATCGCATCAGATGATAACTTTGTAAAATCGCTGACGAAAGTAGTTTCTCAGCAGAAGTTTAAGCGAACCGTACATAGTTCAAGTGTAGGACACTTGAGTGATTGGTTATAGGCCAAGTGGGAGATTGTTGGACAATTATGACCCATAGCATCACTATTTGTACAGAACATGGTGTTGTTGTACAAATTTACTATGTGACAAAGGAAATTGCTCTTTTATCATTTGTAATTGGATTACCAAGATATATAAATGATAAAAGTCCATATGATTAGTTCCGGATTGATAAGTTATGAGACAATATCAATCCATGAAGGTTTAATCATTAAAACATCCCTAGTCGGAGTATTATCGAGATTGGACATCGATAATGCGGAATAGAATAGTATTGCACTTGTGCGCGTTGGAGGAGCATAACCGCATAGTTGTCATATATTTAAGTATTGGATACTTATGCAAGTGTAATAGGAGGTTGTGTTTACCGATGGTACGGAAACAGATTCGCTCTGGATAGACCCCTCGGAATTCCATTGGTAGTATGACTATGTGTCTATGGAAGTCCAAATCAAGGTAGGTGTATTTAGTCTTAACCTGAGACTTGCACCGCTAATACTTGCGACAATCAATATACTTTGGTTTTGGTCGTCCAAGGCTTTAACAAGTTCTGTGTATGCCTCTTCTGGGTATATTGAGAATCGTAGTGTATTGGGTGTGATGTCAAGATGGAAGTATCACTCCAGTCATAGTGGAGATGATGATCACGTAGGATACGGAACTGGTACTCTTATATGTTGCAGCTATCGGGATAATATGACTAGGTCATAGTTATCCGATTATAGAGACTAGTTACCAGAGATCCGATATGTACTTCGTACGGGGCAGACACAATTCCAGCCCCAGGCCTAGCATGTGACATCTGATACTGGATCGCAATACGCAATACTATGTATACTACGCCTGATATAGATTACATATTACTTTAAGAATATTTCTGGAGAATTGGGAAGGCATGGTACTTTGCTAGAAGCCAACCATGTCTTGTAAATCGGTAAAAATATAGTACTAGGTACGTACGTGTTCGGATAGTCTGACGACCGGATTTACTGCCAACATATCTGGGGATCTCATGGGTCGCTTCCCGAAGATTCACCGATGATGTATGACTCGCACATTATTAATCTGGGATTAATTAATAGAGAGAGAAAATTAATCTAGGATTAATTACGGAGATATTTTATCTGAGATAAAATATTAATTAAAGAGAGAGAACGATTAATTTGGAATTAATCGATAAATTAATATATTCAATATATTAAATGAAATTAGATTTCGACGCGGAATTAAAATCGGATTTTAATTCGGGCGAACGAGTTAATTTAGAATTAATTCGTTAGCGATGTGAATAGTAATTTTACTAGGCATAATTACTTAATTAAATTTGATTTAATTACGTCGCAAATGAAAATTCGTTAATTTGGAATTAGCGAACCCGAGCTCGGGAGTGTTTGCGGGCCCACTCTCATTTCTTGTGATATAAGTCACATCAACTTTGAGTGATGTGATGCTTGTCACTTTTGTGATTGATGGGGGTGGTTGAAGACTTTAAAGTCTTGTACCAAAATTTTGAATTTAGAAAAATGGTAATTGATTTTTGATATTTGATTTTGGAAATCAATAAACAAAAATACACAACACACATTTTTCTCTTCCCTCTCCTCTCTCCACTCACGACAATGGAGCCAATTTTTCTCTCTTGGGCGTGAAGCTAGGCTTCATTTTTCTTCATGATTTTGTTGTAAAATCTCAAGAGCTAGCACTCAAAGGGGTCATACAAAGGTGATAGGGAAACCCATTCATGAGCATGGAATCCACACCCAAAGCTTGGAGCTTGAAGATCAAGACAATTAGCACAAAGGATGCCTTGGCCGAACGTAGGAGAAAAAGCTTGAAGAATTTTTTGTGTTTCATCGCATCCAAAAGACGATCAAAGTGAGTATTCCGCAACTTTACTTTGATGTATTCACATGTTTTCATTGCTTAATTGATCTTGGGATAACCTAGAAAACCCAACAGTTAGACCCACTGATCCTGTTCTTTGAAACAAAATCATCGAGTTGGCTTACTTAAGGATTAAGTTGTAAAAGAACTTCGGCACACACACACTTGGAGTCTAGTTCAGATCATTTATTCAAACTGACGGATTTGAGTTGTATCAGGTACTTTGAAGATTCTCTGATTTTGACACTAGGCATCCTTTGAAGACAAAAATATGTATAACTATTAGGACCATCTCGTAAAAGACAACGCAGTATGTTGGTACAGAATGTCGCATCACGTGATCCGCTTTGACCTGATGTAAGCAGTAAAAAGAAGAAAGATAAACTGAGTCTGGGGGCGACCAGCCTACCCCTTGTCATACAGTAACGGTTCGGGAATGGACCACCTCATACAATAAAGGTTCGGGAATGGACCACCTCACACAGTAACGGTTCTGGAATGGACCACCTCACAGTAACGGTTCAGGAATGGACCACCTCACGGTAACGATTCGGGAATGGACCACCTCACAGTAACGGTTCGGGAATGGACCACCTCACAGTAACGGTTCAAGAATGGACCACCTCACAGTAATGGCTTGGGAATGGAACACCTCACAGTAACGGTTCGGGAATAGACCACCTCACAGTAACGATTCAAGAATGGACCACCTCACAGTAACGGTTCGGGAATGAACCACCTCACAGTAACGGTTCGGGAATGGACCGCCTCACAGTAACGGTTTGGGAATGAATCACCTCACAGTAACGGTTCGGGAATGGACCACCTCTCATCAGCTCAGTTCGGTAATGAATCCTAGAGATCACAGCATCTTGCAGGGATGAACCTTAGGGGTCGCAGCACCTCACCACCATCAACTCAGTTTGAAGCATCTCAGAATGACAGGCAAGTCAGGCAACAGCTGGCGAGCCAGGTAAGTAAAAATGCATGCATGACTTTGATAGGATTGTCACTGTTACACATACTGCACAAGCCCATCAAAGTGGGGGCAACTGTAGACACTTGCATTTTTGCTTGAAAGCCCAATGATCAGCCTCGTTGGGAGGCACTACCCGATAAGTTATGGAAGTTGCGGGAAACAGACGTCGGAGGGGAAATTCAAAATAAGTACGTCGTCATATTTAATTCGCATGTTCACTACATGTACATTCGTGCTGCGTTCGGAAATATGTTCGAATAGCGAACAGATTGCGGGCGTTCATGCAGCGTCCTGGAACACGTTCGAACGACCGTCTGTGTTTCTGTTTTAAAATTAAAGCCCACAAGCCCAATCCAAAAATAATTAAAACATTTAAAACACATGTCACAAATTAAATCAAATCCAATTAAAATCAAAATAATATCCTTCCTAATTAAAGCAAATCCAATTAAATTAAAACAAATCAAATCAAATCAAATCCCCCTTCCTAAATTAAATAAATCACATTCCAAATTAAATAAAACAAATCAAATTAAAACCAATCTAAATAAATCACCTACCAATTTAAAGATATTACCCCACTAAAAATACACAAGATCACTTCCTTAAATAATTAAATTAAATACACCCAATATTTACTTGATTTTAATCCGTTTTTTAAGCCATACACACACAAGGAAAGCCTAGGCTCACCATTATAAAAAGACACACAAAGCCAACCCTATTCCCCCTTAGCCATTTTCATACCTCTATCTCTCTCGCCTATACTTCTCTTCTCTCCTCTTCCAAATCTTCTCTTGGCACTCACATACACGGCAATAAAAAATAATAAAAACCCTAGCTCATTCTCACACCTCTCACTCCTCACAACTCACGGCTCCCCTCTCTCCCTTGGCTCTCTCTCTCTCATCTCTCATTTTTTTTATGGAGAGTAAATAAACCCTAAAAACCACTCAGCTCACTCTCCTATCAGACTCAAGCACTCACTCACTATAAATCAACTCACGACCTTGACGCACCTTCCCCATCCTTCATCCTTCACATAGCAATCACAAAGCAAACCCTCATGCACTTAGCCCTACAACTCATTACAAACAAACAAACAATAAACCCTTGATGCAGCAAACCCCACTAACGCCATGAACTGACACTGCCAACAATCATCAACCCTTCGTCAAAGCACACAGCTGCCCTTCCACCAGCGTAAAAACCAGATCCCTAAAGACCTTAGACTGTGACCTGAAGCCAGCCATGTGAATTGAGATATCAAAGCCACGACGATAACTTCATGCACCCACTCAACTACATCCTTTACAAAGCCATACATATATCCCAACAGCCAACACACGAGTAAGCCACACACAAACAGCACACCAACACTGACTCACACTTAGCCACAAAGCCCTCACCGACACAGGAAACTATCCTCTGCCAAAACAGAACACAAACAGCCCATTACCCCCACTGAAATTCTCCCAAAAACAATACCTTAAACAGAAGCTCAAAACAGAGAAAACACCAGCCCAAAACAGCTAAGCAACGAAGGAAAACACTGAACCAGGGAACCGAAAAAGTTACGGAGCGTTAACCCTTCTGATGACCACGTAACGCACTTCCAAGAAGCGACTTAAAAGGTAAGACCTGATGGCACCCTTTGTTATCTTTTATTTTTTCGTCCTGGAAACGGCATGCTCGGTTGGACGTGGAATACGTCCAACCGGGTATGCAAAGTCCTATATTAAAAATGACCGAGTTCTTTGGCCACATATTTATTGTTCCGTATTTATTTCGCATTATTAGTCTTTTATTATTTTGCATTTAATTTCCGTTTATTGTTGTTTTATTATTCCGCATTTGTTTTGTTCTCCTCGGTTATTTCTGGTCATAAGCATTATCTGTTGGGTTTCTACTATAGTCCCAAGATCGATTTAAGCATTTAAACATGTGAATACAACAAAGAAGTATGGCGGAATCATACTTACATTGATCGGTTTTTGATGCGATGAACACAAAAACTTTTTGCTCCTCCATGAAGCTCTCGGCAATGGGTCCCTTTTGTGCTCCTTGTTGAATCTCCAAGCTTCAAGCTTTGTGTGTAGATTCCATGCTCAAGGGTTTGTTTCCCTATTACCTTTGGATGACTCTTTAGTGTGCTTGCACTTGGAAAAATTTGCCGCAAATCCTTCCTTAAGCTTCTTGACATTCTCGGCCAAGCCAAGAAAATAAGAAAGAGAATAGCCCTTGGCCAAAACTAGAGAGGAGAGAGGAGGAAGATGAAGTTGTGTATTGAGTTTTTGATTTTTCAAAAACAAATACCAATTACACTTTCCAAAAAATGTACAAGCCATTAAAAGCCTTCCATCAACTATTCACATCAATCAATGATGACAAGCATCACTTCACTCAAAGTGATGTGACTTCCATCACTTGATTGACTAGTGATTTGACGCTTGATGTGACTTGTGGGCCCCACTTGATTCGAAATACGAGTGGCCCCGCAAACACTCCCGGGCTCGGGTTCGCTAATTCTGAATTAACGAATTTTCCGTTCCGACGTAATTAAATCAAATTTAATTAAATAATTATGCCTAGCAAAATTGTTATTCACGTCGCTAGCGAATTAATTCTAAATTAACTCGTTCGCCCGAATTAAAATCTAATTTTAATTCCGCGTCGAAATCTAATTTCGTATAATATATCGAATATATTATTTTATCGATTAATTCCAAATTAATCGTTCTCTTTCTTTAATTAATATTTTATCCCAGATAAAATAACTCTGTAATTAATCTTAGATTAATTTTCTCTCTCTATTAATTAATCCCCGATTATTAATGTGCGAGTCATACGTCATCGGTGAATCTTCGGGAAGCGACCCATGAGATCCCCGGATATATTAGCAGTAAATCCGGTCGTCGAACTATCCGAACACGTACGTACCTAGTACTACGTTTTTACCGATTTACAAGACATGGTTGGCTTCTAGCAAAGCACCGTGCCTACCCAATTCTCCAGAAATATTCTTAAAGGAATATGTAATCTATATCAGGCGTAGTCTACGTAGTATTGCGTATTGCGATCCAGTATCGGATGTCACGTGCTAGGCCTGGGGCTGGAATTATGTATGCCCCTCCGAAGCACATATCGGATCTCTGGTAACTAGTCTCTATAATCGGATAAACATAACCTAGTCATAATATCCCGATAGATGCAGCATATAAGAGCACTAGTTCCATATCCAACGTGATCATCATCTCCACTATGACTGAAGTGATACTTTCATCTTGACATCACACCCAATACACTACGATTCTCAATATACCCAGAAGAGGCGTACACAGAACCGGTTAAAGCCCTGGACGACCAAAACCAAAGTATATTGATTGTCGCAAGTACTAGCGGTGCAAGTCTCAGGTTAAGACCAAATACACCTACCCTGATTCGGACTTCCATAGACACATAGTCATACTACCAATGGAATTCTGAGGGGTCTATCCAGAACGAAGCTGTTTCCGTACCATCGGTAAACACAACCTCCTATTACACTTGCCTGAGTATCATATACCCAAATATATGAGAAATATGCTGTTATGCTCCCACAACGCGCACAAGTGTAATACTAGTCTATTCCGCATTATCGATGTCCAATCTCGATAATACTACGACTATGGATATTTAATGATTAAACCTTCGTGGATTGATACTGTCTTATATCATCTCAATCTGGTACTAATCAAAAGGACATTTTATCATTTATATATCTTGGTAATCTAATTACAAATGATAAAAGAGTAATTTCCTTTGTCACATAGTTAATTTGTACAACAACACCATGATCTGTACAAATAGTGATGATATGGGTCATAATTGTCCAACATTATCAAGTTTCATGTATGTCAATATTGGGTCAGTAATTGTGTATTGCTTCTCGTGGTATATCGGATGGAAACCCATACGTAAATTCTGTAGCCGAATCTGAATGGACGGTAGTGCGATCTGTACTTGGGATACAACTCCATGTACCGTTTGGGGAAACACTCATGCATGTGTTTATGTGATTATATATGTCATTTTTGTGATCCCGTTCGAACGCGTTATCAAACGCTACACGAACGTATGCATTCTGCCTCAGCCCGTTCGAACGCGTTATCAAACGCTACTCGAACGCATACATTTGGGCTTATCATGTTCGAACACATTTCCGAATGCTACATGAACGTGCACACACTGGACAGATTTCTTCATCATGTTTTATGCATGTTTGTCTATTTAGTTATTCATTTCTCCATCATATGCTTAATTATCTCTCTTTAATATTTACGCTTTTACCGTTATTGTTTATTCATATTTCCGCATTTATCAGCTTAATGTGTTCATGAGATTGCGTGCTTGCTCTTATTTTATTTACTTCTATGAATGCAAACTTAGATGTAGGTTTTACTCCTATGTATGCAAACTTAGATATAGGTTGTATACAAACTTAGATATAGGTTGTATGCAAACTTAGACATAGGTTATTCTTGCATGTGTATGTTGTGTAGACTTGGTTATATTATTGCGCGAATCCATTCATTACAAGTGGAATAAGTAAGGGACCATTCCGAACCCAACGGTTTGAGGTCTTCCCTTGCGAGGGGTGAGTGCGGCCTTAAATAATTTCCCAGTTCACACTGGGTGGCGACTCCTTTATTCTCCAGTTTAGTCCCCCGCGGGCTACTCCGTACTCCCGACTGGGCCGCGAGCCTGGAACAGCGTCGTCGATTTCTGTGTTACACCAGCTTTACATAACAAAGCTCAGCTCGATAAGTAATTATATTAGCTCAAGCTCGAATCATTCTTTACATGTGTTGTTCAAGCTCGATTCGTTAAGAAAAATAAGATCGAGCTCAACTCGAACCTGATTACTAAACGAGCTAGCTTGGCTCGAGCTCGAATTTAAAAAATTCAGTTTTTGGATTTATTTATTTATTTATTTATTCAAATTTTAAATAAATCCCTACGAAATTCAATTGTTTGTGCACATAATAATAATAATAAAAATGCAGTCAATTTATATTTATATGATATGAGTCGGGTATATTTCAAATAATAGTCATGAGTCAAAACAAGCTAAATCGAGCTTTTATAATTCGATCTCGTTTATTAATTGAGTTGTTATTTTCTAATTCGATTAGCTCATAAACTAATCGATTTCGAATGAAGTCAAATACAAATCGATTTCGAACTATTGATGAACGACTCGATTTATTTACAACCCCTATACTAGACTATATGAAAGAGAGGAATATGTTAGTCAGTGTTTCTAGAATGTTTTTCAATATTTAAACTGAAAATTCGACTTCCAGAATCCTCTTTTGGTATGTCTTTGCTTCAAATCTATTTACATGGAGATTAAGATTTCTTCCACGACTTTTGACCGGCATAAACACACAAGTATAACGCAAGCGCACGTATCGTTCAAGTAGTATAAAAATATCGATCCCACGAGGACTGAGTATCTAATCTATTAATTTTATGAGGTCAAATGATTACTAGTATCTAACAGGTTGTTTGATTGATATGAAATGGTGACGATTCTAAATTTAAAAAACAAGTAAATAAAATTGTTCGAAAGTAGGTTTTAAGAAAATTCAATATTAAAAAAAACTATCTAGGGTTGTGATTTCTTCCAATATCATTTTAAAGATGAAGTTGTTATCTTGAAGTGGGGTAATATATTGATTTATTAACCTGGAACACTAAATTATGTGTAAGCCTCTGTCGATGGTCAGACACAAATACCCAGTTTAACCCAATTGAACCATATGTCTATGTCAACCAAATTATCTGGATTCATTAAGTTTAAGTTCCAATTATGGCTACCCCCGCCCGACAGGTATATGTTTATCCTGTAAGGAAATCTATTAAAGGGTTATCTATCCTCAAGGAAGATCGTGGACTATTGAGTCTAAGGTCTTAAACTTAAAATCTCTATGTCTAGTTCATTTTATGTTTCCCAGTTCAATTTTATTAATGACCAGTTAATGAAAAAGCATTAAGATTAAGACTCAATAACTAAATCTTTATATTACCCAAACTATATTACCCAAACTATAGTTTAACCCCTTATAAACCGGTGATATTGGATTTCATCACAACCCCAGATAACTGGCTTAGTTACGACACATATTTACGGGTAGTAAAAATTTAAATAAAATAAAAGACATAAAGTAAATTCTGAAAATTAAATACTGAAAAGTAAATTGCTGAAAAGTAAAAAAGTAAAAAGTAGAAGTAAAAAGTAGAAAGTAAAAAGTAAAAAAAATAAAAGTAAATTACTGAAATTAAATAAAGTAAAAGTACAATAAAAGAAAATGCTGGGGTTAGAGGATCAACTTTTATTACTACTATTTTAGATATCTCCCTTAATATAATATATTAACTTTGCGTGATAATTACCAACCAGCCATATAGGCGGTATCCTGATTAAGTCAAATTGATAATTAATTACCAACCGACCAACCAGGCGGTATCCATACTTAGTCAGGTTAAAACCAATTTATAATTAATTTCCAACCGGCCAATATAGCGGTATCCTCATTAAGTCAGATTTTAAATAGTTTATATTTTATATTTAAGGGAGATTAATCTAGATAGCAATAATAAAAGCTTTACCTTTTACCCCAGCAAAGGGGAGTTACCTCTTCATTGCTTGAAAAATAAAAACTGCAAAAGTAAATAAAGAAAATGTTTGTGCGTAAAAGTAAATTGCGGAAAGTAAAAACTGAAAAGTAAAGAAAAGAAAGTGCGAAAGCGGAAATTAATTACTGGAAGCTGTAAATAAATAAACAAGATACAATCTTCTTATTTATTCATTAGGAATTTCAAAGAAGAAAGTATGAATTTTACAAATGAAATGGCTTGGTATTTATAGGCAAAATTTTGCCTATATCAAATCATCCATCAAATTCTCCACCAAATCCATTATTAATTTCTCCACTAATTACTCCACCAAATCCATAATTGCTCCACTAATTGCTTATCTTGTTTGGTGTTGATTTGATAATTTTTATTAATTATTTATTAATTTATATTTTGCTTTGAAAATGATTGATAATGACTTTAATAATTACACATCACACACTTCTGGATGGTTCATCAATTTCAGTCATGAAATATTCTGAATTCCAAAATATTTTCTCTTTCAAAGTTGTAGATCTTTGAGTCTTCTTTAATATGGCACTTGAATCAGCACAATCCGATATCTGAGTAAAACGTTATGCCCAAAATACGACAGATGCGAAAACTGGAATTCCCAAAACTGCACTTCGTCAAAACGCCCTTTCAAGTTTTCAATCTCCAAAATTAATATATCAAGTCCAATAATTGCCCTTATTTGACCCATATTTCATCCTAAATGATTTCATTGAGACCCGATATTATTTTATCTGCAAAATAAACTAAAACACATCAAAACGTTCATCAAAACCGAGAAACTAAACAAAATATTAAGTTAAAGGGGTGGTAAATATTGATATATTTTCCGCTCATCACACCCCCAAACCTAACATTTTGCTAGTCCTCGAGCAAAACAACAAAATAAAAATAAAATTAAACTAAGCCACTTTCGTAGGGATCACGGTTGCATTTAGCATATGCAACAAGCCTTTAAACCTCTAGGTGTCCCTAGTGGACGAGTTATAGTCTCGTGAGGGCTTACAGCAACGATACCCACAAACATTTTACAAAAGTAAAAAGATAATAAAACTAATGCACACAAAAGCAAAAAGACAAGAGAAAAGAGAATAAAGAAGTTAGTGACTAATCAGGTGAAACTTCTACTTCAAGTTACTAATTGTTTTCTTTCCTTCTAAATTACCGAATAAGTAAATTCTCCGATTATTTTTACCATTCTTCATATTCACAGCCAACAAAATATTAAACAACTCATTTTTGCCCACAACAGTCATAAGTGCAGTTGATAAGAGAGTAATATTTTTGTCCTAAAGTTCTATCAGATTTCACACCTTTTTGTAGCAATGGAATAAGTTTTCTCATTTTTCTGAATTTTTTCTTTGATTTTTCACTATTTTTTATTTATATACAATATCTTCCATCTATATAGCGAGTGTTGGGTCGGTGACTCCCAAACCAGTTGGCTTTAGGGCACCAGGTGTTAAGACACCCCTACGGACTTAATTACTCAGACTTCAGATATATATATTTTTGCAGCATCTTCGATCCATGTAACGAGCTTTGGGCCAGTGACTCCCAAACCAGTTGGCTTTAGGGCACTAGGTGTTAAAACACCCTTACAGACTTAATAACTCGGATATCAGACGTTTTTTTTTTTTACTCCATTGCTTTTTGAGATGTTTCCTCCAATTAAACTAGAGCACTGAATATTACAAACTTTTCAATTTTAGCTCATGTCCGTATGTTACTATATATGTTGATAATATTTGTCAACTGAGCATATGAAGATCCATTTTAGTCAATTTTATGGAGAATTCACAAATTAAATAATTCAAAATGAAATAAACAAAAATTAACTTGTTTTGAAAATAGGCTTGAGATACGTATCAGGAGTGGAAACTCCTTACTCAGCTATCTTTCACCAATTTCACCTTTTTAGTCAAAATAAAAACACAAAAACACAAAATATTTTTGTAATTTTTCAAATTTTCCAATTTTTTTGTATTTTTCGAAAAATTTTGGACTAAAAATAAAAATAACACACAAACTAAAAATAAGGTATTGATCAACTAATTCCCTCCCCCAAACCTAAATGAGAAATTGTCCCAAATGTCTTAAACAGTAAAAGGAGAGTTAAGAAGGTCGTACCTGGTTAGCTGAAATCTACAGGAAATTAAAGGTTAAGATCCAGATTAACACGACGCCTCTTACTACGATCGTCCTCAGACCAATTTATCTTTGAAAGGATGGGGTCAACTTGTGGTTCATAGGCTATGAGTTGGTCTATTAGATCCGGAGCAGTTCTGGCAGTACAGAGGAGTTCTTTTAAAGGTTTTGACACGAACCCATTTCTCCGAGCATCATCAAGAAACACACAAAGAAAATCATAAAATCCATCAACGTTGAGCAGTCCAAGCGGTTTCTGGTGTACGTTCAGGTTCGCCCAAGATAGCACAATAAAAATTTCCTCCAATGTACCCAAGCCACCTGGCAAAGCGATAAAAGCATCAGCACGGTTAATCATTTCTATCAGTCGTTCAGACATACCTGGCACGATCAGTTCCTCTCCGTTTGATGATCCAATAAGATTTGCCTCTGCCAAGGGTTTTGGGATGATTCCCAAAACATGACTGCCTCCTTCCTGTACAGCCTTTGAAACGATCCCCATAAGTCCGAGATTGCCTCCGCCATATATTAAGTGCATATTCCTTGCAGCTAAGACTCGACCCAATTCTTGTGCTGCTTCTACGTATTGTGGTTTAGTACCAACACTACTACCGCAAAACACACAGATGTTTTCAACTCGTCTTCTTGAAATGGCTTCCATGTTTTACTCTGGATGTCTTCAAAAGTGCAATGATGAGTTGAATTTATAATACCTGAAAAGGGTGAGTAAAATAATAGCACTAGTACCTACCAAATGACAATTATTAGTTAAACAAATCATGATAGTCAAAAAGGTCTGGATCCAGTCGGAGAAAATAAAAGAAAACAACAAAACAAATTACAATTATTAGGAAAAAATAAAGAGATATAATATTTACAAGAAAAGTAGCGGCTTGATCGACGTCTATGCGTCAGGGACAAGCTTCCCATCTAATTTTCTTATAAATTGGCAAACAGGGTCTTTTTGAGTCAGATTCCCAAGACTTAACAGTTGTCTTTCTTTTTGAAATTGTGTATGTAATTTGCGAAAGGCTATGTGAACATATCCACTGGGATGCGTCTCAAGAGTTGAAGATATATCATCTAAAGACTCCTTACTCAAGCCATCCCTAATGAATTTAATTTTGTCTTCGCGATTATCAGACATCATTCCTAAAGAACGAAAACGAGTATTGCAATTCCATCGTGCACATTTGTAACAAACACCCATTTGCTTAGCTCTACGTTTCTTTGCATAGGTGCTTCTTCCAAAACCAGGAAGATGTGAAATAAAAGAGTCAGAAGACTCACCTTCCAATCGGACCCGTGCTTCAATTACCCAACGAATGTCATTAGGAACACCATGGATTGTCAGTAACCTCATCCGTTCCAAGCGAGCTTTGTAGACTTTCATCAGAGATTTTTTAGGGAGAGAAAGAAATTGCTTGTGAAGATTTGCGAGAGCTTCTTCCATCTTGAAATGACTTAATCTGCAAAAATTAAACACACCAAATTAAATCACACCAAATCACAATATATACACAAATTGCATGGGTTGCCTCCCTGCGAGCGCTAAGTTTAAAGTCGTCAGCCAGACTTGACTTCTCGAACGTTAAGCTGGATCTGAAAGTGTAACACTTTCTTTTTGTCGCTCAAATGATTCTCCCCAATAGTGCTTGACACGCTTATTTTTAACGTTGAAAGTTTTGTTAGCGTCAGGATCATGTATCTCAACGGCTCTATTTGGTAAAACTCTGGTGATCACAAATGGACCTGACCACCGTGATTTTGGCTTCCATGGGAAGAATTTTACCCTTGATTTGTTTAACAGTACTTTCTGCCCTGGTTCCAGTTGTATGCGCACTAACTTCTCATCATGTCTTTTCTTGCCCTTTTCTTTGTACAATTTGGCATCCTCAAAAGGCTGATTGTGAAATTCCTCCAATTCGTTGAGCTGGTGGAACTTTTTCTCTTCTGTTGCTTGTAGTGCAAGAATTGGCTCTTTCAGTGCAAAAGATGCTTTATCTTTAGGCTTTACAGGCAATTGACATGTTTTAAGTTTGTCAGTAGAACTTTGTCTTTCATCAGAGTTCTGAATGGTACTGTGTATCACATCAAGTTTGAAACATTCCTCCTTCTTTTCATCATCTGGGAAATTCATGGCCTTGAAAACATTGAATGTTACTTCTTGGTCCTGTACCCTCATGGTTAGTTCTCCTTTTTGTACATCAATAATGGTTCGACCTGTAGCCAATAATGGTCTCCCGAGGATGATTGGAACGTCTGCGTCTTCCTCCATATCAAGGACAATAAAATCTGCTGGGAAAATGAATTTGTCAACCTTGACCAGCACATCTTCAACTACACCTCTCGGAAATACGAGCGTTCTATCAGCAAGTTGTAGTGAGACTGAAGTTGGCATTGTTTGTCCAATCTGTAATTTCCTGAAAATAGAAAAAGGCATCAAGTTAACACTCGCACCTAAATCACACAAAGCCTTACCAAAGTTATGTTCTCCTATGACGCAAGGAACAGTGAAACTGCCAGGATCTTTCAACTTCGGGGGAAGTTTCCTCTGAATGATAGCGCTGCATTCTTCTGATAATGCTATTGTCTCGTAATCTCCCAATCTCCGTTTTCGTGAAAGAATATCTTTCATGAATTTGGCATAGGTGGGCATTTGTTCCAACGCTTCTGCAAATGGAATGTTGATATGCAGCTTTTTGAAGATCTCTAGGAACCGGGAAAATTGCTTGTCCAATTTGTTCTTCTGAAGACGTTGAGGAAAAGGTGGAGGTTGAGTGATCTGTTTTTTTTCCTTTGCTTCTTTTTCCTCCATCTGTTGCTTTGTTTCTTTTGGAACTTCCTCAGCAGCTGTTTTGGCTCCAATATCTTTGTTGATTTCAGTACCGCTTTTTAACATGATGGCATGACATTGCTCATTCCCCATGTTCCTTGGATTTGGCTCTGTGTTGCTAGGAAGGGTACCTGGCGGTCTGTAACTCTGAGCATTTGCCAGTTGTACCATTTGATTCTCCAGTGCTTTAATAGAAGCAGATTGACTTTGAATTAATGCTGCTTGGGATTGAAACATAGCATCATATCTTGCTGCTTGAGAGTCGTGTTTTGCTTCTATCTTTTTCAAGTGGGTTAACACTTCTGTTATTCCTGGTTCATTCGCCTGCTCCTGGCTTTTGTTCTGTTGTTGGAATTCAGGTGGTGGATAGTTCTACTGTTGGCCTGAATTGTTGCTCCATGAAAAATTGGGATGATTCATCCACCCTGGGTTGTAGGTGTTGGAATATGGATTGTTCCCCTGTCTGTTGAAATTGTTGACATAATTAACCGTTTCTTCATGTTGGTTCGACTCTGGTGCTCCTCCATATGGTGAACTTGTGGATCCAGTGGTAAGAGTCTCCATGAATTTGCATATCTGATCCAGCTTGGCGTTGACTGCTGTATTGGCTCCACTTTCATAAATTCCTGCAATTCTTTGGATCATGCTCCTTTCTGTTGGCCACAAGGAATTGTTGTTGGCCATTTCTTCGATTAGGTCCCAGGCTTGATCTTCTCCTTTTGCCATCAAGGCTCCTCCAGCAGCAGCATCGATTGTGGTTCTCATTATTCCAGAAAGCCCATTATAGAATGTTTGGACTTGAAGCCATTTTGGAATCTCATAATGAGGACATTTCCGGAGCAAATCTTTGTACCTTTCCCAAGCTTCGCAGAGGGATTCTGAATCTTGTTGTACAAAGGATGTGATGTCATTCCTCAATTTTCCGGTTCTGGCTGGTGGAAAGTACTTTGCAAGAAATTTGGTGGCTAAAGTGTTCCAAGTTATGATAGAACCTGCTGGTAGTGAATGTAGCCAAGCTTTAGCTCTGTCCTTCAGGGGATATGGAAAAACTCGCAGTCTCATTGCTTCTTTGATGCTCTGTTGTAGTTAAAAGTGCCGCAAACTTCCAGGAAGTTATTGATGTGGGCATTAGGATCTTCAGTTGCATTCCCCCCGAATTGAACTGACTGCTGAATCATCTGAATGCATGCTTTGATGTCACACGCATTTGCTGGTAAGGGAGGAAGTACAATACAGGAAATGAGTCTGTCAACCACCGGAATGGTTCTGTCTCGAATGGGAATTGGTGGTGCAACCTCCAACGGTTCAGGTTCCATGTTGACTAAAGCTTTTTGGCCTTCTCGCCTTTCTCTTCTCAACTGTCTGACGGTTCTTTTAATTTCTGGGTCAAGCGATCGGAGTTCAAAGCTTCTGGTTCGTCTTATGTAGTTTCTGAAAACCTGAAACACAAGAAAACAAAAACAATAAGTAAAAAGAAATTAGATACAAGTAACGTATCTAACCCCAAAATTAATAGTGAAAGATAAATAAGTCCCCGGCAACGGCGCCAAAAACTTGACCGGCGTAAACACACAAGTATAACGCAAGCGCACGTATCGTTCAAGTAGTATAAAAATATCGATCCCACGAGGACTTAATATCTAATCTATTAATTTTATGAGGTCAAATGATTACTAGTATCTAACATGTTGTTTGATTGATATGAAATGGTGACGATTCTAAATTTAAAAAACAAGTAAATAAAATTGTTCGAAAGTAGGTTTTAAGAAAATTCAATATTAAAAAAAACTATCTAGGGTTGTGATTTCTTCCAATATCATTTTAAAGATGATGTGGTTATCTTGAAGTGGGGTAATATATTGATTTATTAACCTGGAACACTAAATTATGTGTAAGCCTCTGTCGATGGTCAGACACAAATACCCAGTTTAACCCAATTGAACCATATGTCTATGTCAACCAAATTATATGAATTCATTAAGTTTAAGTTCCAATTATGGCTACCCCCGCCCGACAGGTATATGTCTATCCTGTAAGGAAATCTATTAAAGGGTTATCTATCCTCAAGGAAGATCGTGGACTATTAAGTCTAAGGTCTTAAACTTAAAATCTCTATGTCTAGTTCATTTTAAGTTTCCCAGTTCAATTTTATTAATGACCAGTTAATGAAAAAGCATTAAGATTAAGACTCAATAAATAAATCTTTATATTACCCAAACTATAATTTAACCCCTTATAAACCGGTGATATTGGATTTCATCACAACCCCAGATAACTGGCTTAGTTACAACACATATTTACGGGTAGTAAAAATTTAAATAAAATAAAAGACATAAAGTAAATTCTGAAAATTAAATACTGAAAAGTAAATTGCTGAAAAGTAAAAAAGTAAAAAGTAAAAGTAAAAAGTAAAAAGTAAAAAGTAAAAAAAATAAAAGTAAATTACTGAAAAGTAAATTACTGATATTAAATAAAGTAAAAGTACAATAAAAGAAAATGCTGGGGTTAGAGGATCAACTTTTATTACTACTATTTTAGATATCTCCCTTAATATAATATATTAACTTTGCGTGATAATTACCAACCAGACATATAGGCGGTATCCTGATTAAGTCAAATTAATAATTAATTACCAACCGACCAACCAGGCGGTATCCATACTTAGTCAGGTTAAAACCAATTTATAATTAATTTTCAACCGGCCAATATAGCGGTATCCTCATTAAGTCATATTTTAAATAGTTTATATTTTATATTTAAGGGAGATTAATCTAGATAGCAATCATAAAAGCTTTACCTTTTACCCCAGCAAAGGGGAGTTACCTCATCATTGCTTGAAAAATAAAAACTGCAAAAGTAAATAAAGAAAATGTTTGTGCGTAAAAGTAAATTGCGGAAAGTAAAAACTGAAAAGTAAAGAAAAGAAAGTGCGAAAGCGGAAATTAATTACTGGAAGCTGTAAATAAACAAACAAGATACAATCTTCTTATTTATTCATTAGGAATTTCAAAGAAGAAAGTATGAATTTTACAAATAAAATGGCTTGGTATTTATAGGCAAAATTTTGCCTATATCAAATCATCCATCAAATTCTCCACCAAATCCATTATCAATTTCTCCACTAATTACTCCACCAAATCCATAATTGCTCCACTAATTGCTTATCTTGTTTGGTGTTGATTAGATAATTTTTATTAATTATTTATTAATTTATATTTTGCTTTGAAAATGATTGATAATGACTTTAATAATTACACATCACACACTTCTGGATGGTTCATCAATTTCGGTCATGAACTCTTCAGAATTAGAAAATATTTTCTCTTTCAAAGTTGTATATCTTTGCGTCTTATTTAATCTGGCACTTGAATCCGCTCAATCCGATATCTGAGTAAAAAGTTATGCCCAAAATACGACAGATGCGCAAAACTGGAATTCCCAAAACTGCACTTCGTCAAAACGCCCTTTCAAGTTTCCAATCTCCAAAATTAATATATCAAGTCCAATAATTGCCCTTATTTGACCCATATTTCATCCTAAATGATTTCATTGAGACCCGATATTATTTTATCTGCAAAATAAACTAAAACACATCAAAACCGAGAAACTAAACAAAATATTAAATTAAAGGGGCGGTAAATATTGATATATTTTCCGCTCATCAACTTTCTTTGAAAGCAATAGTGTAAGGATTAAATTGAAAGTATTTTTTAACTTTGCAACTTGTTAAGGAAGGAGAGTCTACGCGCAAGTGCGAAGTGTGGAATATAACAAACTAACGAAGAAGAAAATTATTTGACCAAAACGAGTGAAAGAATTTGACTACTTGAGAAGCAAGTTCATATCCTTATATAATTTTATTCATCTATATAGTTCCATGTGTGTAGAGTTGGTAATTTTCTCTGTCACTTATCATCCCAATGGGATCTTATTTGAGACAAGATTTTGAAAATAGGATGGGACAAAAAATATCTTGAAATTTTTTACAGAACGGGACGGGATGGAACACAAATGTGACAAGATTTTAACAGGATATAACGAGATATAGAATGAGACTGAGATGATTTTTTGTCCCAAAAAAATAACGAGGTGGATTGAATTATTTTTTATCCCGATTATATAATCTTGTCTCATCCCATTGTCATCCCTACATGTGTGTATGTATACTCTTTTTTATAAGGGAAAATAAGCATAACCCTCCTCTTGTTTGACAAAACTCATCAAAACCCCTCTTATATTTAAAAGTAAACAAAAACCCCATGCCTTCCAAAAACTCTCTAAGAAAAGCTATCATGGAGGGTTGGCAGAAATGAAAAAATCCCGAATCCCAATCGGGGTTCTGTCTCATTCGATCTGAGATTCGAGATAATTTTTCATACCGAATGAAATTTCTGATCGAAATTCGAGATGATAATTCCGACCTTAGCTCATACGGAGTAAGGATGCCCATGCACAATGGTTGAGACACATACAACTCAGTTGGGGTAACCGTCCTCACTCAACATAAAAATTTATTAAAATTTATCTTATAAATTAATGAAAATTCTAGATTTTTAATGACATAATTTTACTTTACTCTGCCTAAATGAAGAATTTCTATTATCTTTTTGTGAAAATCAAATTTTCCCTTTATTCAATTGATTTTTTCACTACCTAACTACCAATACAGAAATAAGAAACCAGTCCATGCATGAAGTTTGGACGTAATAAGTTACTATTTTGCTCATTTGATATCATATATTCATATTAAATAATATCTACAAATAATTTGTAATTTTGGATTGTAAAAAGAAAAAATAAAAAAATGAAAGACAGAGACACTAGTCAATAGCTTTCCCTTCTCACGCAGGTATACACATACATACAAAACAAGTAAATAGTAGGGACGCAGTTTAGGCTTTAATACTAATTTAAGATTACAAAACTCTGAAATCCAAATAATCTCACACAGCTTCCTTCATAAGTCCAAGACCAGCAAGTCTAAGGACCAAGACTAATAATGAAAGCGATTGCCAAGTCAAATACTTAATGGCTATATAAGTAGTAAAAACTTATATAAGTAGTCACTCTTCACTTACCCTTGTTTCTTGCATAGCAAAAACTTTCATTTCCATTAATAAGAAATCAAATAGCTATTAGCTGTTACGTACTCTAGCTCTCTTCTCTGTTTTATTTGAATGGAAGAAATGGACTACAATCTTCTGGGATACAGATTCCGTCCAACCGAAGAAGAAATCATCTCTGATTTTCTTGATAGAAAGATGCGTGGCCTTCATGTTCTTGAAATCAACACACTCAATATTTGCGAGTTTGAGCCTTGGCAATTGCCTGGTAAGTACATTAATTTACATTACATTTATTAATGATCAGTGTGGAGTTCAACTTAATTACTAGCGGTTTTAAACTTATTATTAACCGATATTCAAGGTCATATGCGAGTTTTTAAAATGGGTCCCTACCGATAAAATGACAAAAAATAAATATCATATTATACATTAAAAATTTAATTTCTTTGAATTCCGAGGCCTAAAATTGACCTCTTGTATCGACTCTCTCCAAGGCTTCCTCTACCGATATTTCAAATTATTTTAATATTGAGAAAATATCTTTTAATAGGCTTTTAAGCACATCCATGTGCAAAAAAAAAAAAAACATATCATTGTAAATAATAATGTAATTGACTATTAATTTGTTTTGTTGTATTATGTGCAGAGCGATCAACATATCGGGATGATGAGGATTGGTATTTTTTTAGTGAAATTAATAAGAAGTCTGCAAACAGTAATCGTGCTGACAGAACAACAATGACCGGCTCCTGGAGAGTGACTGGTAACGATCGAAAAATTAAGGACCAACGCGGGAAAGAAGTTATTGGCATAAAAAAGAATTTGGTTTTTTATGAAGGTCGTGGCTTTAAGGCTCGGAGAACCAACTGGGTTATTCATGAATACCATTCCACAAAAGCTTCAGCTTATAAGGTATTATTTAACCTCTTGTTTTCTAGTAATTACCTGAAAACATATTAGGATGTGAGTATTGAATCAACTGTCATAATTTATCTAATATGTATTCCATTTATCTCTTGACATTCAATATTCGGTACAAACTCCGCGATACCAATATTCCTTGAAAACAATACAATATTCTAATTAATAAATAAATAATTTTTCTTTTTTAAAATTTTGGTGCAGAAACCCTATATTCTTTGTCACTTAAGAGGAAGCTTGGATGATATACCTGGGAGCTATAGCCGAGGTGAATCAAGTGGTCATCCTGCAGCTGATTATTGAGATATAATCATGTTGCAGAAAATATTTTCTAGTACGTATTACAGTTGAGATTGATCGATCTTGTTCCTTATTATATTCAATATAAAAAAAATATTGACTGACACTTGGTTGATTGTCTGTGTTTGATTTTATTATACTGTAGGTGCAGCCTCAGCTACTGATACGTAATAATAAAGGGCTGGATGATCGCAGCAGATGCAGTTCATTCAAGCACGCATGTTTTCAATTTTGTTGCTTGATGACTTTGGATATATATAGTTATGTTGTGTTTGTGTATTATAATTACTTGGTGTTTGAGTTTGATTTATGTAATAAAGAAAATAATTATTTCCAACATGGCCATGCATGTTGTGAATTTAGTTAGAAGGTTCGTTCTTGGACGCCTTTGTCCTTTTGCGTTTAGTTAGAAGGTTTTTGACTGCAGACGAAGAATATAAAAGGTCAAAATGGTAAATGTACGATGCATGGTGGGTGCCTGGAAGGAGAGAAAAGGGAAAAGCTAACATTGAGTGAAATAATAAATGGGATAAAAATTATGTGGTAACAACTTCTGAAGAAAGTCATTTCGGGAAGATTCCACCACTTCAGCTTGAATGAATCTCACCATTCACATTCATTACTTTAAAATTTGTATCACTATAGAATAAACAAAATTTGTATCATTATAGAATAAACAAAATAAAATTTTGTTTAAAACATGTCATAATACAAAAAATATATATATATATATAAAATAGACACAAGAGAATTGTAATCAAACCAAACTAATCCACATAAAAAAAATTTCCTACTCAATGACCCGAGCCACACAAGGAAGTGCCGCACCTAGATTTTGAAATTTTAAGAAATTATTTTAAAAAAAGACCATGTTTTCGTTAAATTTAGAAAAATTATTTTATTTCCACCTATAAAGAAAGCAAATGCCCGAAAATATTATCACAGTTTTAAAATAATCATTTTTCCACCCGGAGTTTTTGAAAGTGTATTAATTTTCACATTTTTAAGATGGAAAATTAATAAATTTTATCAAGTTTTCAAGCGAAAAATATTGGAGTTTACGTGAAAATTATACACTTTTCCAATATCAGGTGGAAAATTGATAATTTAAAAATTATTATCAAATTTTCAAATTTTCACTTTCTCTAGCGTATGTGGCTCTGAGAGAGAGAGAGTGAGGAGGGAAAATGAGGCCACGTTACCTAATTTCCAATTTAATCATACTTTTACCGATAGTATTTACCGTCGGTATTTCCCGACAGAAGGTTTCCATCAGTAAAATTAGTTTCCGATAAGAGTCGTTTTAATTGAGCGCCACGTCTAGTGGACCTATATATTCTATCATTAAATTATCGATGGATTATTAAGTCGGTAATTTGTCAATGAAATTCCGCCAGTAAATCCGTCATAGGTGTAGACGCCATTTTTTAATCTTTTTTTTTGAATACGTCGGTAGTTACCAACTTAATTTTTTCCATCATTTATTTTAATAGTTTTTTGTATTGTGCCCCAGTTAAATATTAAAATTATAAAAACATTTCATATTACCCCTGATTTAAATATTTAAATACTATTATTATTGAAATTTCGAAAAAAGACCATTTAACTTATTTTCCTTTATCTCGATGAAAAAACGCATAAAGGCGTCTTGATTATCTATTAATTGGATTCTTAGATTATCTTTATTATTTGAAAGACAAAATAGAATGTAGCCCAAAACAACAATGATAGAGATGTCCTAAAAAAACACACAGAAAATACATACTAAGCATATTTATAGTTTATAATTTAATTTTGAAAATTATCTATGGTCTACCCTAAATTATGTGAAAATCCGAAAATATTATAAATTTTTTTGATTTTATCATTTTTCCACCTAGAATTTTAAAAATGTATCGATTTCTATCTTTTGAGGTAGAAAATTGTTAACTTTTTGTGTAATATTTTGATGGAATATGATATATTTTGTAACTTCAAATAGAAAAATACATATTCTTACAAAATGTTAAAATAATAAAAAAAATTGTAATATTTTGGGATTTCTCCAAACTTAGAGTGGACCAAAGATTATTTCTCAATTTAATTTTTATTTATTTTAATCCAAAATCTATTTTTCTCTAATAAATTTATGCTTTCAATATGTTTTGTGGGTGTTTTTAGGTATATGTTTATCCTTGTTAAATCCAAAATGATGTACTTATTGAGATATTTGTTTTTGTTTTTGTTTTTTCCTTCAAAATTCAGTTTTTCTTATATATTCTCGCGATTTGAATAGATTAATCTAAATTGTTTCTGCTTGTGAAAGAAGGTGAGTGGGGAACATTACAAACCACACTCACAAAAAGAAATCACAATATGATAAAAAGAAGAAGGGGAAGGTCCGATGGTGACCCAAATCAATACAAGTCAATAACGAGGAAGATGGTGGGGTCGTATCTCTCGTATACAACTTATGAAACAAGTTCGTATTGCTACTTATGTAATATACATAATAATTCTTTTCCGACAATGAAAAATATAAGTGATGTGATGTCACGGAAACTTTTTATATATTAAGAGGTCAGTCGATCTCTCCTAATTTTTTTTTTAATTATTAATTTTAAATAAATAATAAAATTATCAGTTCAATTTATAAATTAAACTCTTAAAATTATCACCCGGCTATAGGATCTCAAAGAATTTCTCCCAATTGTGGGGTCTACTTGTTGCATCCACTCCAATAGAATGACTACAGGTTTCAAACTTAGGGGACTCACTTTCACCTTCTTAGTATAGGCAAAGACCAAGACGTATGAAAGAATCTCAAGTCAATGGCTTAAAAAAATGTATATAAAGTGTGATTGATCACACTCAAGCTTATTATTACTCTACTGATAGCACAAACTAAATATTCTCGAGAAGGAAAAAAATGGAGGGTCATTGGCTTAGGCATGGGCTTGTGGGTTTCAGATTCCTCCCAACTGAAGAAGAAATCATAAAGTATTTTCTTGATAGGAAGATGCGTGGCCTTGATTTCCCTGTCCGTGCAGTGGAAGATGTCGTTGATATCTGCATGTACGAACCCTGGGACTTGCCTCGTAAGTATATATTAATAGTACAAAACTCAAATCAGTGCTGAATCCTTTTAACTTGTTTTGTGTATGGGAACATGCAGAACGATCGCCAATACCGAAAGAAGACGAGGCGTGGTACTTTTTCAATAAGCTGGTTTCAACAAATAAAGGGATAAACAGATTAACCAAGTCAGGATACTGGAAAAAGACAGGTGTAGATCGTATAATAAGGGACAAACAGGGGAAGCAGATTGGTTTAAAAAAGAATTTAGTTTTCCACAGTGGTCGTGTCCCTAAAGGGATCAAAACCGACTGGGTTATACATGAATATCATTCCCATAAGGCTGCTTCTCTTCCGGTATGTGGGTACGATCTTACTTTGTATTTGGTTTTTTCTGGCATATGTATCCCCTGAATTAGATGTTCCTTGATTGATTGTCCAACTGATTGAAGATTGAAAGTGATTGATTAGTGATTAATGAAGACATTGTTTGAGACAGGGGTATTGAAAATCACTAGTTCGTTTATGTGTTCTATTCATATAAATTCGTAGCTCATTTTTTGGTTAAGTAATTAAGAAAACATCTCAGTTCTGATTTGAATATTGTTCTATATCAATGCAAGTTACATATGAATTAGATTCTGCCTGTTTTGTATTTCACTAGAAAACTGAAGCTTTGACAAAAAATTTGCTCAAGTAGTACTGCATTCTATATAATGACCCTTTTGTTTTTGTTTCTTGTTTGTTTAATCTTCAATTGTGTAGAAGGAATATGTACTCAGTCGCTTGATAAGAAAATCAGGTAAAAAGAATGATACTTGCAACGAACAAAGTCCTCCTTCAGCTTCTGATTCTGGAAATCATGCTGCAGAAAGTACTAGTACACAAACATTGTTTGAAGAATTGCTCTTTGACGATAACATGCTGGACCTCGATCCTCTTGAGGATCTGATGTTTGAGCAAGGAATCTCCAATTCTAATGGCTTTGATCACAACACTCCTTCTTCGTTTCTGTCAATGTTTCAAATGGAGGAAGGAAACTCCAATTCCAATGGCTTTGATCACAACACTCTCCCATCATGGCAGTCAATGGTTCAACCGGAGCAAGAAACCTCCAACTCTAATGGGTTTGATCAGAACGATCTCTCTTTATTGCTGTCAATGGATCAACAGGAGCAAGGGACCGTATATTCTGATGGGTTTATTAATGAACATAGCTTGAATGATTATTTTCTTGAAACCAGTGACCAAGAAGATGCCTTTGTCTTTGTGGATCCACTGTGGGCTGATGAAGGCAGATGCTCTGGCAAAATAAATGTAAACACTCGTCTTCATGACTTCAACCCAACAAAACCTTTGAGTGGAGTGTATGTTGGAGACAGCAGTGATAGGAATACAGAAATGCCCTATGAACAGGTAAAAATAAGTTTTGTTCGGTATCTATTGAAGAATTTACTCCAGTTTTATTATACAGGATAATTTTATTAGTATTACTGCTGGAATTATAAGATAGCTTCACTTGTTATCATAATTACGGTGTTAGCAGTAGAATTCTCGTATGGCTTATGGGTTCTTGAATTAGTTGTGACTAGTTAAGAGAATTTTAGATGTGATGTCATCTTATAGAAGCCAAACCCTCGTGCTTTGCTGTATTTCTGCCTTCATAGGTTTGAGATTATGCTATTTCATTTTTCGTCCTTGTTTTGAACACTCTGAATATCAACTTATCCATTTTTATCTTCATGTGATTGTGACAGGGTCCAGTGTTGGAAACTCCACGCTTGTTTTATAAGAATGCCAGTTCGATAGGGCGTCCAGAGATGGAAAGTTCACCTCTTGAAAGTTCTTACTCTTCGGACAATGATGCAATTAAGGAATCAGATAGTTCATCTGTCAATTCAGATACAAAACTGGCCGGTATCTTTCATGTTGATGTAGTTGATGAATTTCCTACTAACACTAGAACCTGCAAAGCTCAGCATACACCCAAATCCCACAAGTACTTTAATGCACAATGTTCTCAAAAACTGCAAATGCAGAGCAAAGTTTCCCACAAAGCAGTATCAAATGTTGAGGTATGAACCTTTAAAATAACCTCTCTCCATGAACTTATAAATTCAATCCTCAACATATTGTAAGAAATATATATGAGTGATTTTAAACTCAATACGATTTATTTCGCAGATGGGAGAAAACTATATTGTGAAGTCTGGCAAAGACAAGCAAGTGGCGCAAACAAGCAGTGCAAAGTCTAGCTCTGGCTCTTGCTCAAACAGGTCTGGTAGCAGCAACACAAAGGAGTTTCCCATTTTCAGAATGTCGGCTGGTTATTGTTCTGACGGGGTTGGTAGCAACAACGGAAAGGGTTCTTTCATTTCCATGGAGACTCCTCAGTTAAGCCACAAAACCTATCCACCAGTAGTGTATCTTTTCAATGTGCTTGTCAGTTTAGTTTTGATCATATTTACTATCAGAGAAATAGTTTATCTTCACTGAGTGATGTTCTTCTTACCAGTTTTAAAAATGGCATGTCATCACAACACAGAATGTGTCTCCCTGTGATTACATGCCTGTAACTGGTATAGAAAGCATTTTTCATGTTAAAATTTTCATTTTAAGCTTATGTCTGTGCTTCGAATTTTGGCATGCTACTGTAATTTTATGGCCAATCTTGATGTTGAATGTAATTTCTATGTTTGTTTGCTTTATTGTTAATACACACACTGAGTGATTTAAGACGGGTGGGCAAATGGCCGAGCATTGAAAAGCTTACTTCCAATTCAAGTGGTGTTTATTAATGTTTTCAAGATTTTGAACGAACATAATTTCTTAAACTTTAAATTGATGCTATTATTGTGTTTTACTAATTCCGAACTTAAATAAACAAATTGAAAATTATGGACTTTTCAAAACGTGATTCATTTACTCACCCTATTAAGAGCCATAGAATTAGAGTTTAGCTGTTAAGTCACTGTAACAAGATTATGAATCTATGATCCTGAATTTGTGTCTCAAGAGTAAAATTAACTGATTAAACTGTTTCTTTTTAAAAAAAAAAAAAAAAAAAAAATCCATCTCCAAAGAAGTTATACTAAATAGTACTTATTGGTAGGGGTGAGCATTGCTTCCGGTTCTATCGAAAATCGCAAGGAACCGGACTGATTTTCCGATTTCAGAACCGGAATCGATTCCTTCAGGGTCGGTTCCGGTTCCAAAATGTTAGGAACAAATTTTTTAGGTCCTGTTCTGATTTTAGTATGGTGGAAACTGTAATCGAATTTTGGAATCGGTTTTCAAATTATAAAATCATTTTTTTTGTTAAAAAAATTAAGGAAAGTCAAAGTCTCTTACTTAAATAATATACATTTACCCCACCCAAATCCCAAATTAAATGTATATTGAACAAATATAACAATATCAATTATCAAATTTTATATTTTTTTAAATGAAACAAAAAATATATTGAAAAAATGAAAAGTAGGGTAACCCGGAACCGATTGAAAATCGATAAATAGAATACCCTATTTAATTGGATAGGTTCTGATTTTAAAATACTAATAACCTATTTTTTCTAAATAAATTTCGATTTTACTCAAAATCGAAACCGAAATTGATTTTGCTCCTCCTACTTATGGGCCAAATTACAGCTATATCTTCAAGAAATTAATTCTGGGTCTATACAAATTTATATTGACTTCAATCATCAGTATTCACTTTGAATTACAGATGTAATAGGGAGAATTTTTTTTATTTTTTTTATTTTTTGCATTTAATTATATTATTTTGTCTATAATTATAATTTATGCTATGAATGTTTAGTAATTACATTTTTTTTCCTAGTAAAAAGTGAGTTACATAAATATTTTGAAGGGTTCAAATCAAATAGTCCACTTCAATCAAATTTAAATTAATTTTTGGGATAATGTCAATTTCCCCCAACTATATTCAATATATACTGCTTATCCCCTAATTTTTTGTAATACCGCATCATCCATAATCTCTAAATTTAAGATTTTTTTTAACCTTTTACTACCTTGATATACTACTATATTAATATAATAATTGATGTGTTTTATTATTATTATTTTATTTTTTTTGAATACTAATATTAATTTTAAAATTACAAAATCTAATAATTTTTATAACGAATACTTTTACTTAACTTCTTTAATTTTTATGATTTTTTTTTAATGTGGTGTAGGTATTTAGTTTGAAAAATGAGCTTGGGATTTTTTTAAATTCATTTTTTTTCATTCATTTAGAGGATAAATTATGAAGGACTGGCAGAATTATTATTTTTATTTAAGTCAATTTTATTGTCATTATTTAATTAGGTTAATGCGAATTTGAAAATAATTTTATACTGTATTTATGTATAAGAATCTTAATTTTTTGTGGTAAGAGATAATGGATATTATAAAAATAATAATATGGAGGAAATGGGGTATACAATAAATATATTATTAGGAGGAAAATGGCAAACTCCTTTTATTTTTAAGTAAATTTTTATATAAAACGGGGATGGTTCGTGTGGGCCGGTGCCCTAAAAACTCTTTATTCTGAGTCCATTTAATTGGATTAATGGGCCTGTTTATATGGACCTTAAAGCCCTTTTGTGCAATTTGGATCAGATTCTTTTAATAGAGTTGTTAGCATATACACACTCCTTTTTTATTTTCTAAAATACCTCTTTTTTCCCCTCCGTTTTCCCTTCCACAATTTTTGCTCTTCATGAATGGCATCGTGTCTCATTGGGTTCCCTTTTCGTCATTGACCCATGACATAACCTTGGTTGAAATGTAACGGTGTTATATATATTAAAATAATAAAATATAATTAAATAAATAGTCCTTATATTTAATATAACTATACATATTGTATATTTATTGGTGGATAAGGGAGATCATGATTCCGTAAAAATATAAAAAACATGTACTTTATGATTATGGATGGTAACAGGCCGGGTATAATATGAAGATGTCAATATCTATATTCGTCTTGTTCAATTAATGGGTACGAAAATTATCCATTTAATCATCCCTAATGTACCGAGTCCCCGTGCATGCTCTTCTCCTTGAACAAGAATGTGAATATCCGTACCCTACCAATCCAACAAATGGATATAGAAAACTGCCCGCTTACCCGCCTCTAATATACCGGGCCCCATCCCCATGAGGATTTTTGTCATCCATACTTATGATACACCAAATCTGACTCGGTTATTAATAGAGTCGATCCAAACCAAATCGATCTAGTTTTTAAAAGTACTGACAAAGCTAAACTCGATGTTTGAAGAGAGCACTGAATGAAAGATTTGAGTTCCAAAAAAAATTATTCAGTATTTTTTAAAAAAGAAATATTTTGGTTTAATATTAAATAAAAAATTATAATTATTCAATTTGATTTTTTAGTTTTTTTAACGATAACAATGAAAAAATTGAAAAATTAGTAATTCATTAAATATAACATTTATTAAAAAAAATTTACACTATATTTCTTCTAATCATCACAATACCACCAAATTTTTTTCATGAGATACAATCATCATTTAGAATATTTAAAATATAGGAAAATAGAAAGCATCATAATGAAAAAAAATTATCACAATATTTCATGAAATTAAACAATAGTAATACCAAATAAATTAATAATACAACAAGCTTATAATAAAAAAATAACAAAAAAACATAATTAGACTTTAAAAATTCAATGAAATTTAATTATTCAATTGGTTGACCTCAGTTTGGTTTTTTGGTTAAAAATTTAACTAATTCGGTTGGATTTTTTTAGTTAAGAAACCGACTGATAATTTTTAAATAAAAAATTGGTTCAATTTGATTTTTAGATTCTATTTGTTTTTTTTTCAATTTTTGTCTTTATTTTGGTCCATCCTATTGGTCGTGGTCCAAAAAAATACATGAACTAGGCAAATTTTAGATTTGTGTTTTTATCCCCATTCAGTTGGACATGATGAGTATTAAAAAGTGTACATTAAATAAAAGAACAATTAATTATTTTACACTTATAATTTCATTAATCCTCTTAACTACGCACATTTATGAAATAATAATTAAATTTATGTTTTATATATTTTTATTGTGATTTTTAATTTTAAGTAGGCAAAATACTGTTTTGAATGCTCAATAGAAAAATGGACATGAAATCTGGATTTCAAAGGTATAGAAGTCCAAAGAAATATACAAATTGAGTCTGAATAGGATATATAAAAAAAATTAACCATGTCTGATTTGCTATTGGATGAGCTTATCGTAAAATTGATCACATAGAATAATATTCATTAAAAAAACAAACAAACAAACAAAAAAAAAAAGACAAAGGCAAAACCAAAAATTATTAAAGGACATCCAACGAAATCGTATTATTGCAATTGCAATAATGCAATTTATTGTGAAAGAATGGTGCTGACCACCTTCTATAAAATAGAGCTGCTCAGCACCTCACTTATGTAGCTTTCTCCATATTTTCTCTCGAGAATTTGTGGAGAATCTCAGCCTTTATATGTTTTGTTTTTCATTTTTTGTTGTAATTTCTCATTCTTTTATTAATAAAATTATGTGTGTTTTTATTCAAATTATAAATAGCTAATTTTCATCCAACTAGGGCAAACGAGTGAAGCTCTTGGTATAAAAATATACATAATTTTTACTTATGTTATAAATATAGATTGTGTTATTTCCCCATTAATATTTACAATTTTATTATTTCTCATTTATGTGGGAGTCTTGACTCTCTATAAACAGTCCCTAGATCTGCTGTGGTGATCTATATTTACTGGCACAAATATTATTGGACCCAATAAATTTATATTATTATTTATTTAGTTTATGTAGTTTTTTCGTTGTGGGAGACTTGATTCTCTATAAACAGTCCCTAAATTTGTCATTGTAGATCCATATTGACTGACACATATAATACTTGAACCTCATAATTTATGTTATTACATGTTTATTTAGTATTTATATTTCCTGTTTATGTGATACTCTTGACTTTCTGTAGACAGACCTTAGTATTTATGTCCGATTACTAAGTAAAAGCTTGGTTAGTTATTTTTTTTTTGTAAAAAATAAAAATTTTACTGCCTTTAGGTGTTACCTCTAACAAACTAAAAACGGAATATTACAGAATTTTCACTTATAACCCATGATCATATATTATCGTGTATGTTGATAATACATGTCCAATGAGAATATGGAAATCAAACTTAATCAATATTATGGAGAATTCACAAATTTGAATGATTTAAAAAGAAAGAAACAAAAATAACTTGTTACGAAACACATTGAGATGCGTATCAAGATTGAAAACTCCTTACATTGTCATCTCCGAACAACAATTCCACTTGATTAGTAAAAAAAATTATTGTTAGTTTGTGTGTAGTTCTTTTTGAATGAAAACACAAAAGAAAATTAACACAATTTTTTTTTACACACAAAACAATTGCAAAGCAAAAACAACATTAACTTTTTAATTTTTTTACAAAAAAAAAACAACAAAAAATAAAAAAAATAAAAACACAAAAATAAAAATAAAAATATTTTAAAAAAATTGAAAAACACAAAAATAAAAACTAACTATCTAGTCAACTATCTCATTCCCCCAACCAAATTGAGATATTGTCCTTAATGTCTAAATAAGAAGAAATAGAGTTTAGAGAACACCACATGGTTAGTGTGGAAAAGACAATTGAATCAACAACAATACTATTAAACAAAAAAAATTCACAGATTAAGATTCAAGTCCACTCTACGCTTCTAGCCACGATTGTTCAAATTTGCTCATGATATAACTGTGAATATTTCTTCCAATGTGCCCAGCCCACTTGGTAAAGTAATAAAAGCGTCAGCATGATTAATCATTTCGGTAAGTCTTTCTGAAATACTTGAGACAAAGTATTCTTCACCATTTGATTTTCCGATAAGATTTCCTTATGTCAAAATTTTTGGGATGATTCCAAAAAATAGATTGTCTCATTCTTGCACGACCTTTGAAACACATCTCATCAATCCAATATTGCCACCGCCATATACTAAGTGCATGTTTCTTTCTGCCATAATTCTATCTAATTCTTTTATAGCCTCAACAAATTTCGGTTTAGTGTCAGAGCTAGATCCATAAAATACACATATATTAGTGACTCGTCTTCTTGAAGTTTTCTCTATTTTTACGCTCTCATTTATTTGGATGTGTTGAAGAGAGGAATGGCGAGCTGTATTTATAGATCCTGAAAAGGAGAGAGTAATAAATGCACTAGTATCTGCAAAATGATAATTGTCAGATGAACAGTAAAATAGATCGTGAAAGTAAAAAAAGGTTAGATACTATCGGTAAAATTAAAGTAAATGAAATTAAAATAGTAAATTAAATTAAATTGAAATAATAATTTAAAGTAAAAGAAATCAAAATAATAAATTGAAACAATATGTACTGGTAGTTGTGATTGTGGCTTACATCTTCCTTTGCTTTTACGTCCAGTAACGACTTGAATGCCCTCTATGGGTCGGGGATATGTTTCCCATCCAATTTTCTTACAAATTGACAAACATGGTATTTTAAAGTCAGATTTACGATATTGTGTTGTTGTCTTTCTTTTTGAAATTGTGTATACAAATCATGAATCACTCGATAAACAAGTCCACTAGGATGCGTCTCAAAAGTCAATGATATATCATCTAAAGACTCCTTACTCAAACCATCTCTAATGAATTGAATTTTATCTTTGGGATTGTCAGACATCATTCCTAAAGAATGACAACGAGTGTTGCACTCCAAGAATGATTTCAGACGTTGTCCATTTACTTACCATCCATGTAAGAAATGAAGGAGTCAAGTAACTCACCTGCCAAGCAAACTATTGCTTTAATTACCCAACGATTATCACTTGGAATACCATTGATGATAAGAAGCCTCATTCTTTCGGTGCGTGCTTTGTAAATTTCATCAAAATATTTTGAGGGAGAGAAAGAAAATAATTGTGGATTTTTACGAGAGTTTCTTCCATGCATTGATTGTAGGGTATCAGTAATTTTAGGAAACTGAAATAACCGACTTATAATCACGGAGTATCGTTATCTGTTATTTACTAGGGGTACAAGACTCTGACAAAAAGAAAATTGCTGCTAAACACAATACAAAATAGAAATTAGACAAACACAAAAGAAAAGAAAATAAAATAAAAACTTAGAATACATCAATTACAGTACACGGGTTTCAGACGTTGAAATTTGAACACTCCAAAAATGGTTTCAGACGTTGTCCATTTACTTTAAATACATCATCATCCCTAGGATTCTCAATGTCAATAGCTCCATATGGATAAATGTGCTTCACAATAAATAAGCCACTCCATTTGGAATCAAATTTTCCAGGAAATAAATTAAGATGAAAATTATAAAGAAAAACATTTTGACCAATTTCAAATATTTTTCGAGAAATTCGACTGTCGTTAGCTTTAAGAATTTTCGCATTCTCATATGAATCATTTTTTAACTCTTCAAGCTCATTTAATTGTAATTTACGTTCATGATTGTAATTTTCAAGGTTTGAGTTGAATGCTTTAATAGCCCAATATGCCTTATGCTCAAGTTCTACAGGCAAATGATAATGTTTTCTATAAACTACAAGATATGAAGACATTCCCATATTAGGGTGGGGGTGTGATGAAAGATGGTTGTGCATGGTTATCATTCCTTCAATTGAAGTTTGGATGGTTTCTCCAACCAGAATTGTAGGTTTGTGAGTATGGGTCTGGATTTGGTCTCTTGAAGGTATTTATAGAACTGAGTTGGTCATGGAGACATTCTTGCAAGGCTGCAAAGGTTGAAAACTTGTGTGATATGTTCATTTGAATGACAGATATGACATGTAATTTCTTGAATTGACTTAACATGATTACTCTTCCCCATTTCTAATACCTTAACTTTTTTTTAGCTAGAGATGTATATTTAGTAGAAAGGTCATTGTAACATCCCCAACCCGAGAGATACTACCGGTAGGGAATAGGCCATACTATTCCCCTGAGCCTCTGACTCTCTAACAATGAACAATACTATTACTTTTTTCTCTGCTTAAATATCTTATGTATGGGACCGTGGCCCAAACTTAATAACATAATATGCAAACTTAACATTAATAACTATGTACTCAATAACACTTACTTTTACAATGACTATCACATAACCAAAAACTTAATACATAACTTTTACTTGACTTTGACTGGACTCTCACTCTCTCTGACTTGAACTGGAGGACTTCAAACCCTAGTGACTGCATCAGTATCCGTCCTCTCGAGCTCGTCCTCCAAGAACCTACAAAATAAAACACTGGGAGTGGGGGGGTTGGACCGTTGAACGATCTAAGTGAGTGGACGAAGACTGAAATACTGTTATAAAAATATTCGGTTCTAAAACAAAAGTTCAAAAATAGCTTTATATAAAAACTCTTTTTATTTCTGAAAACTATGGGCTTCTTTCTGAAAATCTCTTCTAATCTCTTTCTGTAAAACTTATATTTGGTGGAAGTTTCTTATAAAACTGTTTTTTTTTTAAAACTTTCTTTTCTAAAAACCTTTTTTGAAAACTGTATCTGAAAACTATTTATTATATTGTATTTGTCTCTGAAAACCTGACGTATGGGGGCATTACGTATCGCCGTCCCCCCATATGCCTAACTAGAGCCAAAAGTGAAAATCCATGACTTTGGGGCATTACGTATTTCCATCCCCCGAAGCATGCCACTCATGTCCCTGAAACTAGAACTGGGGGTGCGGATCTATGCTACATTCCAAGCTCTGAAACTAGGATATAGGGGCATCTATCATCCATATGTTGGGTTTTCTAGGTCAAACCAAGATCAATTAAGCATATGAAATGTGCGAATACAACAAAGTAAAGTAGCGGAAATACTCACTTTGATCGGCTTTTGCGATGCGAAGACAACAAAAATTATGCTCCAAGCTTTTCCTCTTTGTGTGTTTCGGTCAACCCCTTGGTGTGTGGATCTTCAAGCTCCAAGCATTGTGAATGATTCCATGCTCAAGGGTTTGTTTCCCTATCACCTTTGAATGACCTTTGTGTGCTAGCACTAGGAAGAATTTGCAACAAATTTCTTCCTTGGAGTTATGTTGTTCTCGGCAAAGGAGAAGCAAAAGTGAGAGATGAAGATGGTCACGCCCAAGGCATAAAAGAGAGGAGACAAAGAGTGAAGTGTCGAAAAAAAATATGTTTTCAAAAAATAAAATTAAAATGATATACCAAATCCAAGATTTTGGTAAAAGTCATTCAACTTTTCACACTTGATTGTTTGGTAAGCAACCATCAACTTCCATCAACCAAAGGGTGATGTGATAGACAAGTGACGTGACTTATGATGTGACATGTGGCCCCCACTTGATTCAAAATCTGAGTGGGCCCCACTTGATTCAAAATCCGAGTGGGCCCGCAAATACTCCCGGGCTTGGGTACGCTAATTCCGAATTAACGAATTTTCTGTTGCGACGTAATTAAATCAAATTTAATTAAATAATTATGCTTAGCAAAATTACTATTCACGACGCTAGCGAATTAATTCTAAATTAACTCGTTCGCCCGAATTAAAATCTAATTTTAATTCCGCGTCGAAATCTAATTTCGTATAATATATCGAATATATTATTTTATCGATTAATTCTGAATTAATCGTTCTCTCTCTTTAAATAGTATTTTAACCCAGATAAAATATCTCCGTAATTAATCCCAGATTAATTTTCTCTCTCTTATAATTAATCTCAGATTAATTATGTGCGAGTCATACGTCATCGGTGAATCTTCGAGAAACGACCCATGAGATCCCTAGATATGTTGGCAGTAAATCCGGTCGTCGGACTATCCGAACACGTACGTACCTAATACTACGTTTTTACCAATTTACAAGACATGGTTGGCTTCTAGCAAAGCATCATGCCTACCCAATTCTCCAAAAATATTCTTAAAGGAATATGTAATCTGTATCAGGCGTAGTATACATAGTATTGCGTATTGCGATCCAGTATCAGATGTCACGTGTTAGGCCTGAGGCTGGAATTGTGTATGCCCTGTACGAAGCACATATCGGATCTCTTGTAACTAGTCTCTATAATCGGATAAACATGACATAGTCATATTATCCCGATAGCTGCAGGATATAAGAGTACCAATTTCGTATCTTACGTGACCATCATCTCCAGATGACTGAAGTGATACTTCCGTCTTGACATCACACCCAATAAACTATGATTCTCAATATACCCAGAAGAGGCGTACACAGAACCTGTAAAGCCCTGGATGACCAAAACCAAAGTATATTGATTGTCGCAAGTATTAGCGATGCAAGTCTCAGGTTAAGACCAAATACATCTACCCTGATTCGGACTTCCATAGACATATAGTCATACTACCAATGGAATTCCGAGGGGTCTATCCAGAGTGAAGCTGTTTCCGTACCATCAGTAAACACAACCTCCTATTACACTTGCATGAGTATCCAATACCCAAATATATGAGAACTATGTCGTTATGCTCCCATAACACGCACAAGTGCAATACTAGTCTATTCTGCATTATCGATGTCTAATCTCGATAATACTACGACTATGGATGTTTTAATGATTAAACCTTAGTGGATTAATAATGTCTCATATCTTATTAATCCGGAACTAATCATATGGACTTTTATCATTTATATATCCCGGTAATCCAATTACAAATGATAAAAGAGTAATTTCCTTTGTCACATAGTTAATTTGTACAACAACACCATGTTCTGTATAAATAGTGATGCTATGGGTCATAATTGTCCAACAATCTCCCACTTGGCCTATAGCCAATCACTCAACTGTTGGGTTTCTAAGGTCAAACCAAGATCATTCAAGCATAGAAATCATGTGTGTTCTTCAAGCTCCAAGCTTTAAGTGTGCATTCCATGCCCATGGGTGGGTTTCCCTATCACATTTGGATGACTCCTAATGTGTGCTAGCACCTTGGAAATTTTGCCGTAAAATTTCCTTGCACTTCTTGTGAACTCTCGGCAATTGCAGAATTTTGGAGAGGAAAAATGGCCCAAGGCCGAATGAATGAGAGAAGGAATATATGAAGTTGTGTTGGTTTTTTGTGTTTTTCTAAAAAAAAATAAATGATATACCAAAAATTTGAATATCCAAATCCAAAAAGGTATATGGCATTTAAGCCTTCCAACCACCCCATCAATTATTCACATCAATCAATGATGACAAACATCACTTCACTCAAAGTGATGTGACTTCCATCACTTGATTGACTAGTGATTTGACGTTAGATGTGACTTGTGGGACGCACTTGAATTCGAAATGCGAGTGGGCCCGCAAACACTACTGGGCTCGGGTTCGCTAATTCTGAATTAACGAATTTTCTGTTGTGACATAATTAAATCAAATTTAATTAAATAATTATGTCTAGCAAAATTACTATTCACGTCGCTAACGAATTAATTCTAAATTAACTCGTTCGCCCGAATTAAAATCTAATTTCAATTCTACGTCGAAATCCAATTTCGTATAATATATCGAATATATTATTTTATCGATTAATTCCAAATTAATCGTTCTCTCTTTTTAATTAATATTTTAACCCAGATAAAATATCTCCGTAATTAATCCTAGATTAATTTTCTCTCTCTTATAATTAATCTCAGATTAATAAAGTACGAGTCATACGTCATCGGTGAATCTTCGGGAAGCGACCCATGAGATCCCCAGATATGTTGGTAGTAAATCCGGTCGTCGGACTATCCGAACACGTACGTACCTAGTACTACGTTTTTACCGATTTACAAGACATGGTTGGCTTCTAGCAAAGCACCGTGCCTACCCAATTCTCCAGAAATATTCTTAAAGGAATATGTGAACTATATCAGGCGTAGTATACGTAGTATTGCATATTTCGATCCAGTATCGGATGTCACGTGCAAGGCCTGGGGCTGGAATTGTGTCTGCCCCGTATGAAGCACATATCGGATCTCTGGTAACTAGTCTCTATAATCGGATAAACATGACCTAGTCATAATATCCCGATAGCTGCAGCATAAAAGAGAACCAGTTCCGTATCCTACGTGATTCAATTGTGTTGGACATAAATTGATGATGTTAAGCATAATTAATTGAGTAAATTGGTGTTTTGGAAATATTAATTTGGGAATTAATTATGGATATACACTTTAGGTTAATTAAATTATGAAATTTGGAATTTTGGTAATTTAATTAATTGGGCCAAATTTGGAATTGGGCTTGTAAAGTTGTATTTGGGCATAATGGGCTTGGTTGGGCCAAGTTTGGTTTAGGATAATTGGTTGGATCCAATTGGGCCTAAAACCATATCCATAAAGTCCAAATATAATTAAATGGACCTTTAGTTTTAATTGGCCTAATGGGCCTAAATTGGTTTCTTGGCAAATAAGGGTGATTCTTTAAATGAGCTTTGGTATTTGGGTTTGACCCATATTGACCAAAGTCCATGCCTTAAGAAATTAATTGAAAGCCCATTGGACATTAATTAAAGTGACACTGGATGTTAATTGAGCTTTGAGACCCGTAACGATTAGATTTGAAATCTAAGTCGTAAAGGCATATTAAAAAGTGTAATTATTTAATTTAGAATTAAATATAGAATTAGTATTAAATACAAATTGAATTGGATTTAATGTTGTAGTTTAATATAATTCAAGAATTCGTGCTTTGACTACTTATTCTTAAAACGAGTTGGACTCGCGCAAAATCAAATCGTTGTTTGAACATTGGATGGTCATTAATTTCATATTAATTAATTGGATTAGATTGATTGATAACATGCTTTGTGTGAATACATGGATGCGATGTATGAATAATGTATATCAGATGGATATTAGATGGGTGAGGGCAATTTTGGAAATTATTGTAATAAATTTAGAATTTATTAAATTGGACCTGCGTGTCCAGCCTATTACCTCTTGATTCTTTGTATTTCTCTTCTCACTTATTCCCCTCAATGTAAATGAGGTTTCTTTAGAAGTGTTATGTAATCGGGTAGAAGTAATACTTGTGCTAGCGGGAGAGAGGAAATGGAGAGATTTTTTTCCAGGAACAATGTTTTAAATATCCATCCGCATATCATTATTATTTTATTTATACGCGCCTTATTATGTTTTTAGAATGCATGTTTAAGGGTGTATGATGATGAGACCTTAACAAAGATAGTTAATTGGTTTCCAATTACACGAAAAACCCTCAACACATATTAAGCGTTTTTCCTTCCATTGAGTGATTCTTACTCAAGATCCAAGATTGGCACTGGTTTGTTGGCCAAAGTCAAGACCTTTGTCCGTCGTGGATGTGTTTGAATCATGAAAGCTTTGTTCCATATCGGTGTCTTGTCCAAGTTGTGATTTGTTGGCCAAAGTCAAGATCACTTCTTGTCCATCGACATCGATTACGAAGCTTTCCATGGTCAATGGGTTCCGCTTAACTGGGATCATTAAGTTTGTTGTGCCAAAGCCAAGGCTTAGTTGATTCAGAGGAAAACGGTTAGGGAATATATTGGATATATTGGCATATATAAGATATATGTTTCGGACTTGGATGTCCACCTACTGGATCTAGGAATTGGATGAGATCCAATTGATTTTAGAGATCTACCTACTTAATTATCATACAATTTGTTGGCCAAAGTCAAGATTGTGTGTTATTTAACGGGATCCTAGCCCAGTAGGAAATAAGTTTTCCCGAGTACTCCACAGAGGGTTAGAGGCTCGCCGAAAAATAGTGGGAGACAAGTATTAAATTTGCAATATTCGTTTAGTTACTTGCCAATATGCGCTCATTTCATTTTTCGTCAATAAATTAATATATTAGTTGGACTAATATTTAATGTTGTTTTAAATTAAACAGTTGGACTGTATTCAAACTACTTCAATTAATAGTTGATTTTATAATTGGATTATAGTAATCAATATAATTGAATTTAACCAATCAAATTATAGTTGATTATATAGTTAGACTATAGTAATCATTATAATCAATAGTACCTAAAATCGTTGATTCGATAGTTGGACTATTGGAATCAAGATAAATGAAAGATTAGTGTTTAAAACATAATCCTGGGTGAAAATGTCTTTAAACGGCTTTAATTTTCAAATTGGGAATGAAATCTCAGGATAGTCCTGGGGACCGAGAAGTTACTTTATTTGATAGAGTGACGTCTCGAGCCTAAGCCCGAAGTTGAGCAAATAGTAGAACATGATATTTGAAATATTCATGTAATGATAACTTTAGTGCTTAATCTGTTATGCTTGCCGCAAAGACTCCTTAATTTCTTAGTCAGAACTAAGGATTAGATCCTTATAGTATGACAATGAAATTGAAGGATCTTCATAGATCTATCCTAAGATCTTAGAAGTACAAATTGCAATAGAAAAATCTTGGAGAGTTAATGGCTATACTCAAGGAGATAAAGCCAGAGTTTGCAATAGGGCAAGAAGCGCAAGACACATCTTACTTCGACATCCCAGAAGGCCAAGGCTTGGCTAAAGGCTTATGGGGTGTGGAAAAGGGGAAAAAGCAAAATCATTATAATCTTCTGGGAAGACAAAGGACATATCCCAAAATGTCTGCCTAATCTGTGGAAAACGGGGTCACTGAAGCGTGACTGCAGTATGGACAAGGCAGACATGAAGGAATTGAAGACGGGCAAGGCTCCGACTTCAAATATGTTTGTCATCAAAATGTTCACTACTAGTATTAAAATTGGATTTTAGATACTGGATGTGGTGTTGGACAATTATGACCCATAGCATCACTATTTGTACAGATCATGGTGTTGTTGTACAAATTAACTATGTGACAAAGGAAATTGCCCTTTTATCATTTGTAATTAGATTACCTAGATGTATAAATGATAAAAGATCCATATGATTAGTTCCGATTTGAGATGATACGAGACAGTATCAATCAATAAAGGTTTAATCATTAAATATCCATAGTCAGAGTATTATCGAGATTGGACATCGATAATGCGTAAAAGACTAGTATTACACTTGTGCGCGTTGTGGGAGAATAACAACATAGTTCTCATATATTTGGGTATAAGATACTCATGCAAGTGTAATAGGAGGTTGTGTTTACCGATGGTACGAAAACAGCTTCGCTCTGGATAGACCCCTCAGAATTCCATTGGTAGTATGACTGTGTGTCTATGGAAGTCCGAATTAGGGTAGGTGTATTTAGTCTTAACCTGAGACTTGCACCGCTAATACTTGCGACAATCAATATACTTTGGTTTTGGTCGTCCAGGGCTTTAACAGGTTCTGTGTACGCCTCTTCTGGGTATATTGAGAATCGTAGTGTATTGGGTGTGATGTCAAGATGGAAGCATCACTCCAGTCATAGTGGAGATGATGATCACGTAGGATACGAAACTGGTGCTCTTTTATACTGCAGCTATCGGGATATTATGACTAGGTCATGTTTATCCGATTATAGAGACTAGTTACCAGAGATCCGATATGTGCTTCGTATGGGGAAGACACAATTCCAGCCCCAGGCCTTGCACGTGACATCCGATATTGGATCGTAATACGTAATACTACGTATACTACGCCTGACATAGATCACATATTCCTTTAAGAATATTTCTGGAGAATTGGGTAGGCACGGTGCTTTGCTAGAAGCCAACCATGTCTTGTACATCGGTAAAAGCGTAGTACTAGGTACGTACGTGTTCGGATAGTCCGACGACCGAATTTACTGTCAACATATCTGAGGATCTCATGGGTCGCTTCCCGAAGATTCACCGATGACGTATGACTCGCACTTTATTAATCTGGGATTAATTATAAGAGAGAGAAAATTAATATGGGATTAATTACGGAGATATTTTATCTTGGATAAAATATTATTTAAAGAGAGAGAACGATTAATTTGGAATTAATCGATAAAATAATATATTCGATACATTATACGAAATTGGATTTCGACGCGGAATTAAAATTAGATTTTAATTCGGGTGAACGAGTTAATTTAGAATTAATTCGTCAGCGACATGTATAGTAATTTTGCTAGGCATAATTATTTAATTAAATTTGATTTAATTACGTGGCAATGGAAAATTTGTTAATTCGGAATTAGCGAACCCGAGCCCGGGAGTGTTTTCGGGCCCACTCGCATTTCAAATCAAGTGGGGCCCATAAGTCACATCAAGCGTCAAATCATTAGTCACTTTAATTGATGTGATGTCTAGTCACTTTGAGTGATGTGACAACTAGTCACTTTTGAGTGATTGAGGGTGGTGGTTGAATGGCTTTAATGCCTTGTACTTTTGGAAAGTGAAAAATGGTATTAGTTTTTTGAAATCTAATACACACCACACTTGACATTTTTCTCTCCTCTCCTCTCTATCTCTCTCGGCCAAGGGCCATATTTCATCTTTATTTTTCAGCAAATGCCGTGAGATGAAGGAGAAACTTAGGAATTTTTGTGGCAAAATTTCAAGAGTGCTAGCACACATTCGGGGTCTTGCCAAGGTGATAGGGAAACCCACCCGTGGGCATGGAATGTACACCCAAGCTTGGAGCTTGGCCGAGCAAATGGAGCACACAAAAGAGGAGAAAGTCGAGAGCTTCATGGAGCCAAGTTTTGTTGTTCCTCGCCTCGATGTAAGTATGTTTCCGCCATACCTCTTTGAGTATTCACACATGTTTCATTGCTTGAAATCGATCTTGGGACTAACCTTGAAACCTAATTATGGTATCTTGAGCCATTTTGAGCATGAAATTTGAATTAGGGTAAAATTGATTTGAGCATGTTTGAGTGAAATTGATTGTTTGGATATGCTTAAATTATGATAACATAGTGTTATGCATGATCAATTTGATGAAAATTGGATTGGATCAAATTTTCCCCAAAAATATAGGCTTGGCCGAAACATATTGGTGCCCTAATGTCATGGAATTTTTTGATTTTGATGATTGGATGAATTGAAATCATTTGGGTAATGTTGATTTAGGATTTAATTAGATTAAAACCGAATCGGACAAAGAAATCCCAAAATTGCCGTGACTTGTAAGCATGAAAATGATTGATTTTTCGATTCAATTGTGTTGGACATAAGTTGATGATGATAAGCATAATTAATTGAGTAAATTGGTGTTTTGGAAATATTAATTTGGTTAATTAATTATGGCATACACTTTAGGTTAATTAAATTATGAAATTTGGAATTTTGGTAATTTAATTAATTGGACCAAATTTGGAATTGGGCTTGTAAAGTTGTAATTGGGCTTAATGGGCTTGGTGGGCCAAGTTTGGTTTAGGCTAATTGGTTGGATCCAATTGGGCCCAAAACCATATCAATAAACTCCAAATATGACTTAATGGACCTTTAATTTTAATTGGGCTTAATGGGCCTAAATTGGTTTCTTGGCAAATAAGGGTGATTCCTTAAATGGGCTTTGGTATTTGGGTTTGACCCATATTGACCAAAAGTCCATGCCTTAAGAAATCAATTAAAAGCCCATTGGACTTTAATTAAATTGACATTGGATGTTAATCTGGCTTTGAGACCCGTAACGATTAGATTTAGAATCTAAGTCGTAAAGGCACATTAAAAAGTGTATTATTTAATTTAGAATTAAATATAGAATTAGTATTAAATACAAATTAAATTGGATTTAATGTTGTAGTTTAATATAATTCAAGAATTCGTACTTTGAGTACTTATTCGTAAAACGAGTCAGACTCGCGCAAAATCAAATCGTTGTTTGAACATTGGATGGTCATTAATTTTCAGATTAATTAATTGGATTAGATTGATTGATAACATGCATTGTGTAAATACATGGATGCGATGTATGAATAATGCATATCAGATGGATATTAGATGGGTGAGGGTAATTTTGGAAATTATTGTAATAAATTTAGAATTTATTAAATTGGACCTGTGTGTCCAGCCTATTACCTCTTGACTCTTTGTATTTCTCTTCTCACCTATTCCCCTAAATGTAAATAAGGTTTCTTTAGAAGTGTTATGTAATCGGGTAGAAGTAATATTTGTGCTAGCGGGAGAGAGGAAAATGAGAGATTTGTTCTAGGAACAATGTGTTTAAATATCCATCCGCATATCATTATTATTTTATTTATACGCGCCTTATTATGTTTTTTAGAATGCATGTTTAAGGGTGTATGATGATGAGATTTTAACAAAGATAATAAATTGGTTGCCAATTTACGCGAAAAATCCTCAACACATTTAAGTGTTTTTCCTTCCATTGAGTGATTCTTACTCAAGATTCAAGATTGGCACTGGTTTGTTGGCCAAAGTCAAGACCTTTGTCCGTCGCGGGTGTGTTTGAATCATGAAGGCTTTGTTTCATATCGGTGTCTTGTCCAAGTTGTGATTTGTTGGCCAAAGTCAAGATCACTTCTTGTCCATCGACATTGATTACGAAGCTTTCAATGGTCAATGGGTTCCGCTTAACTGGGATCACTAAGTTTGTTGTTCCAAAGCCAAGGCTTAGTTGATTAGAGGAAAAAAGGTTAGGGAATATATTGGATATATTGGCATATATAAGATATATGTTTCGAACTTAGATGTCCACCTACTGGATCTAGGAATTGGATGGGATCCAATTGATCTTAGAGATCTACCTAGTTAATTATCATACAATTTGTTGGCCAAAGTCTAGATTGTGTGTTATTTAACGGGATCCTAGCCCACTGGGAAACAAGGTTTCCCGAGTACTCCACAGATGGTTACAGGCTCGCCGAAAAATAGTGGGAGGCAAGTATTAAATTTGCAATATTCGTTTAGTTACTTGCCAATACGCGCTCATTTCAATTTTTCGTCAAATAAATTAATATATTAGTTGGACTAATATTTAATGTTGTTTTAAATTAAACATTTGGATTGTATTCAAACTATTTCAATTAATAGTTGATTTAATAATTGGATTATAGTAATCAATATAATTGAATTTAACCAATTTAATAATAGTTGATTATATAGTTAGACTATAGTAATCATTATATTAAATAGTACCTAAAATCGTTGATTGGATAGTTGGACTATAGCAATCAAGTTAATTGAAAGATTAGTGTTTAAAACACAATCCTGAGTGAAAATGTTATTAAACGACTTTAATTTTCAGATTGGGAATAAAATCTCAGGATAGTCCTGGAGACCGAGAAGTTTACTTTATTTGATAGAGTGACGTCTCGAGCCTAAGCCCGGAGTTGAGCAAATAGTAGAACATGATATTTGGAATATTCATGTGATGATAACTTTAGTGCTTAATCCGTTATGCTTGCCGCAAAGACTCCTTAATTTCTTAGTTAGAACTAAGGATTAGATCCTTATAGTATGATATTGAAATTAAAGGATCTTCATAGATCTATTCTTAGATCTTAGAAGTGCAAAATTGCAATAGAAAACTCTTGGAGAGTTAATGGCTATACTCAAGGAGATAAAGCCAGAGTTTGCAATAGGGCAAGAAGCGCAAGGCGCATCTTACTTCGACATCCCAGAAGGCCAAGGCTTGGCCAAAGGCTTCTGGGGTGTGGAAATAGGGGCAAAGGCAAAGTCATTATAATCTTCTGGGAAGACAAAGGACATATTCCAAAATGTCTGCCTAAACTGTGGCAAACGGGGTCACTGAAGCGTGACTGCCGTATGGACAAGGAATACATGAAGGAAGTGAAGAGGGGCAAGGCTCCGGCTTCAAATATGTTGGTCATAAACATGTTCACTACTAGTATTGAAATTGGATTTTAGATACTGGATGTGGTACATAAATATATACTGGTGTGCAGAATCTGCTGATAATCAGGATACTGACTTCAGTTGAGATTTATCTGCGAGTCGGAAACGGGACGACAGTCACTGTTTTAACCGTAGAAACCTAAGTTTAGGAACTACCCTTCGGGTTTGTACTTAAATTAGGAAACTGTTACAATGTAACTAGTTTGACTTAAAACATTATCTCTATATCAGGGTTTAACCCGTTGCGGGTATACCTTTATATTCTAGAACACTAAAGAATTTTATTTTATAAAGATGATATTGAGATAAACACATTAGATGTGAATAACAGTATTTATATTTTGAATATAAATAAATCTCAAATTTATAACATGACAAACAAATAGCTCAAACTGATATAATCAATTGAGACTTATATATGGCATTGTTGTCTGGGACACGATTTAACAAGACTCGTATATCCACACTTTCAAAGAGTGGGTACTAGGACAAATTTGATTCTATTCAAATAATGTCTACGAATCTAGTTTATTGGGCAAAATGCCTAAAGTGCCTTATACTTGGTAAAAGTGCAAAAGCCACCGATCTGTTAGCCCTTGTTCATAGTGACGTAAGTGGGCCCATGTCTAACTAGGCTAGAGGTGGATAAGAATGTTTCGTGACCTTTACAGATGTGGCATCGCGTTATGGTTATTTGTTTCTTTTGAAACACGGATCGGAAACTTTTGATTAATTCAAAGAGTTTCGACATGAAGTAGACAAACATATCAGCTAAAGTATTAAAACATCATGATTGGACCGTGATGAAAATACTTAAGCAATAAGTTTCTCAAATACTTGAAAGAGTATAGTATTCTTTCAATGAGGACTCCTCCCGGAACACGTCAATTTGACGGTGTGTCCGAACAGAGAAACCGAATTTTGTTAGACATGATAAGGTTAATCATGAGTCGCTCTGAGCTACCATTTCCTTCAACGGATACGCATTAAACAGTGCAAAACTTATTTTGAATAAGGTTCCATAAAAATATGTTAGACATACCTCATATTAGATATGAACAGGAAAGAAACCGAGTTTTCTCATTCCTGAAGATTTGGGAATGCTGGGCATATGTTTGGATGATACCAAACTAAAACCCAAATCGGATAAGTGCCTAAGTTGTGGGTTATCCTAGGGAAACCAAATTATAGTACTTATACATCTCACAAGAGAACAATGTAATTGTTGCTCACCATGCGGTTTTCCTAAGAGGAATACCGATATGCAGTGGTAAGTGAGAGGAAAGTAAAACTCGATGAAAATCGGGGTAATATTATTCCAGGCACCAATTCCTTAATGGAACACAAATAGTTCATCAAGGATGAAACTATACTAATAATCTTCGAATACACAAGAACCGCGATAGTCGAAGAGAGTTAGAAAACAACCTGGGAGGTATGAGGTTCTGATCTCACCTCATAAAGATGTCAATCTTATTGAGGAATACAAACTGACTACGTATGAGGAAGTGATACAAGGTATCGACTCCCTATAATGGCAAAGTGCCATGATATCTGAAATGGATTCCATGTATATCAACTAAGTTTAGATACTAGTTGTTGTACCGGAAGGCATTGTGCCTAATGGTACTATATGAGTCTTCAAGGAAGACATACATGGAAGACAACATACCAACGTACTAAGCTAGGCTTGTATCGTTATCAACATTGTGTTGATTACGACGAAAGCTTTTACTTGTTGCCATGGTTAAATCCATTTGGATAATGCTTGCTGATGCTGCATGTTTCATTTATGAAATATGGCAGCTGAACGTCAAAATCGCTTTCCTTAACGGAAACCTTTTGGAGGATGTTTATAACATCCTGACGGCTTTTTCGTACCAAAATGAGCAAACAAGGTTTGCAAGTTAATTCAATCGATTTATGGATTGAAGCAAGCATAGCGTTCTTGAAATTCTCGTTTTGATGTAATCATAATGGTATATGATTTAATTCAAAACGGAAATGATTCTTGTGTATATAAGGAGGTTAGTGGGAGCGCACTGACAGTGAATGTCCTAAATAAATAATGATATGTCATTTATTGGAAATGATATTCCCATAATACAATCGGGGAAAGCTTGGCTTTCATGAAAAATTCTCCGTAGAATTCTTGGGAGAAACAACCTTTATTCTAGGAATAAGGATCTACTGGGATAGATCTAAAGGTTGTTGGAACTCTCCGAGAACTTGTACATTGAAATAAATATATGCGACCTGGTGTCTCAAACGCTTTAAGCATATGGAGTCACAATCGGGCCAATCCAAGTGATAGTCATTGGATTGATGTTAAGAACATCCTTTAGTATCTTAGATGGACTAAAGATGCTTTCTTATACTATGGAGAACGAGAACTTGAAGTGACTGGGTTCACCATTGCAAGTTTCCTAACCGATATAAACGACTGTAAGTCGCAATAACGGTACTATAAAGTTTGAATAACGGAACAGTGAGCTGGAAATCTTCCAAGCAAGATATTGTTACCGAATAAACAACAAAAGTGGATTATTGCTGCAGCTGAGGCAGCAATAGAAGCCTTTTGGATCGATAATAATCCTAATTAGATTAGGAGTAGTTCTGTTAGCAGCTAAGCTAGGCTACAACACAGGCTAAAGAATTAATGGTCTCATCAACGATCCAGATATATACTTCAAATATTCATCTGATTCGTTCGGATCATACATCGTGGCGACCAAAGCCAAAGTATATTGATTGTCGCAAGTATTAGCGGTGCAAGTCTCAGGTTAATACCAAATACACCTACCCTGATTCGGACTTCCATAGACACATAGTCATACTACCAATGGAATTTCGAGGGGTCTATCCAGAGAGAAGCTGTTTCCGTACCATCGGTAAACACAACCTCCTATATCAGGGTTTAACCCGTTGCGGGTATACCTTTATATTCTAGAACACTAAAGTGTTTTATTTTATAAAGATGATATTGAGATAAGCACATTAGATGTGAATAACAGTATATATATTTTGAATATAAATAAATCTCAAACATATAACATGACAAACAAATAGCTCAAACTGAATTAATCAGTTGAGACTTATGAGTGGCATTATTGTCTGAGACACATTAAACAAGACTCGTATATCCACACTTTTGAAGAGTGGATGCTAGGACATATTTGATTTTATTCAAATAATGTCTACGAATCTAGTTTATTGGGCAAAGTGCCTAAAACACCTTTTACTCGGTAAAAGTACAAGTGCCACCAATCTGTTAGCCCTCCTTCATAGTGACATAAGTGGGCCCATGTCTAGCTAGGCTAGAGGTGGATATGAATACTTCGAAACCTTTACGGATGTGACATCACGTTATGGTTATGTGTTTCTTGTGAAACACAGATCAAAAACTTTTGATGAATTCAAAGAGTTTTGACACGAAGTAGACAGACAGACCGGCTAAAGTATTAAAACCGTCACGATTGGACCATGATGAAAATACTTAAGCAATAAGTTTCTCAAATACTTGAAAGAGTATAGTATTCTTTCAATGAGGACTCCTCCCGGAACACGTCAATTTGACGGTGTGTCCGAACCGAGTAACCAAATTTTGTTGGACATGATAAGGTTAATCATGAGTCGCTTTGAGCTACCATTTCCTTCAAGGGATACGCATTAAACAGTGCAAAAATTATTTTGAATAAGGTTCCATAAAAATCTGTTTGACAGATTTCATATTAGATATGAACAGGAAATAAACTGGGTTTTCTCATTCCTGAAAATTTGGGAATGCTGGGCATATGTTTGGATGATACCAAACTAGAACCCAAATCGGATAAATGCCTAATTTGTGGGTTATCCTAGGGAAACCAAAGTATAATACTTATACATCTCACAAGAAAACAATGTAATTGTTGCTCGCCATGCGGTTTTCCTTAGAGGAATACCTATATGCTGTAGTAAGTGGGAGGAAAGTAAAACTCGATGAAAATCAGAGTAATACTATTCAAGGCACCGATTCCCTAATGGAACACAAATAGTTCATCAATAATCTTCGAATACACAAGAACCGCACAAGTCGGAGAGAGTCAGAAAACAACCTGAAAGTTATGAGTTTCTGATCTCACCTCATAAAGATGTCAATCTTATTGAGGAATACGAACTGACTACGTATGAGGAAGTGATACAAGGTATCGACTCCCTATTATGGCAAAGTGCCATGAAGTCCAAAATGGATTCCATGTATACCAACCAAGTTTAGACACTGGTTGTTGTACCGGAAGGCATTGTGCCTATTGGTACTATATAAGTCTTCAAGGAAGATATACATGGAAGGCAACATACCAACGTACTAAGCTGGGCATGTAGCGAAAATGTATCGTTATCAATATTGTGTCGATTTAGACGAAACCTTTTAACTGTTGCCATGGTTAAATCCATTCGGACAATGCTTGCTTATGTTGCATGTTTCATTCATGAAATATGGCAGCTGAATGCCAAAACCACTTTCCTTAACAGAAACCTTTTGGAGGATGTTTACAACATCCTGACGGTTTTGTCGTACCAAAATGAGCAAACAAGGTTTGCAAGTTAATTCGATCCATTTATAGATTAAAGCAAACATTGCATTCTTGGAATTATCATTTTGATGTAATCATAATGGTATATGATTTAATTCAAAATGAAAATGATTCTTGTGTATATAAGGAGGTTAGTGGGAGCGCACTGACAATGATTGTCCTAAAAATGATGATATGTCATTTCTTGGAAATGATATTCCCATAATACAGTCGGTGAAAGCTCGGCTTTCATGAAAATTCTCCATAAAATTCTTGAGAGAGACAACCTTTATTCTAGGAATAAAGATCTATTGGGAAAGATCTAAAAGTTTTTGGCACTCTCCGAGAACTCGTACATTGAAATAAATGTACGCAACCTGGTGTCTCATACGCTTTGAGCATATAGAGTCACAATCGGGCAAATCCAAGTGATAGTCACTGGATTGATGTTAAGAACATCCTTAAATATCTTAGATGAACTAAGGATGTTGTCTTATACTATGGAGAAGGAGAACTTGAAGTGACTGGGTTCACCGTTGCAAGTTTTCTAACCGATAAAAACGACTATAAGTCGTAATAAAGGTACTATATAGTTTGAATAATGGAACAGTGAGCTGGAAATCTTCCAAGCAAGATACTGTTACCAAATAAACAACAAAAGTGGATTATTGCTGCAACTGAGGCACCAATAGAAGCCTTTTGGATTAATAATAATCCTAATCAGATTAGGAGTAGTTCTGTTAGCAGCTGAGTTAGGCTACAACACAGGCTAAAGAATTAATGGTCTCATCAACGATCCAGATATATACTTCAAATATTCATCTGATTCGTTCGGATCATACATCGTGGCGACCAAAACCAAAGTATATTGATTGTCGCAAGTATTAGCGGTGCAAGTCTCAGGTTAATACCAAATACACCTACCCTGATTCAGACTTCCATAGACACATAGTCATACTACCAATGGAATTCCGAGGGGTCTATCCAGAGAGAAGCTGTTTCCGTACCATCGGTAAACACAACCTCCTATTACATTTGCATGAGTATTCTATACCCAAATATATGAGAACTATGCCGTTATGCTCCCACAACGCGCACAAGTGTAATACTAGTCTCTTACGCATTATCGATGTCCAATCTCGATAATACTCTGACTATGGATATTTAATGATTAAACCTTTATGGATTGATACTGTCTCATATCATCTGAATCTGGAACTAATCATATGGACCTTTTATCATTTATACATCTAGGTAATCCAATTACAAATGATAAAAGGGCAATTTCCTTTGTCACATAGTTAATTTGTACAACAACACCATGATCTGTACAAATAGTGATGCTATGGGTCATAATTGTCGAACATCAAGTGTCATACACTTGAACTATGTACGGGTCGCTCAAACTTCTGCTGAGAAATTACTTTCGTCAGCGGATTTGCAAAGTTATCATCTGATGCGATTTATTCGATCATCACATCACCACGATGTATGATCCGAACGAATCAAATGAATAGTTGAAGTATATACTTGGATCGTTGATGAGACCATTAATTCTTTAGCCTGTGTTGTAGCCTAGCTAAGCTGCTAACAGAACTACTCCTAATCTAATTAGGATTATTATAGATCCAAATCGCTTCTATTGCTGCCTCAACTGCAGCAATATTCCGCTTTTGTTGTTTATACGGCAACAGTATCTTGCTTGGAATATTTCCAGCTCACTGTTCCGTTATTCAAACTATATAGTACCTTTATTCGACTTATAGTCATTTTTATCGGTTAGGAAACTTGCAACGGTGAACCCAGTCACTTCAGGTTCTCATTCTCTATAGTATAAGAAAGCATCCTTAGTTCATCCAAGATACTTAAGGATGTTCTTAACATCAATCCAGTGACCATCACTTGGATTGGCCTGATTGTGACTCCATATGCTCAAAGCATATGAGACACCAGGTCACGTACATATTTTCAATGTACAAGTTCTCGGAGAGTGCCAACAACCTTTAGATCTATCCTAGTAGATCCTTATTCCTAGAATAAAGGTTGTCTCTCCCAAGTATTCTATGGAGAATTTTTCATGAAAGCCAAACTTTCACCGATTGTATTATGGGAATGTCATTTCCAAGAAATGATATATCATCATTATTTAGGACAATCCCTGTCAGTGCGCTCCCACTGACCTCATTATATACACAAGAATTCATTTTTGTTTTGAATTAAATCATATACCATTATGATTACATCAAAACGATAGTTCCAAGAACACAATGCTTTCTTCAATCCATAAATGGATCGAATTAACTTGTAAACCTTGTTTACTTTTTTTGGTACGAAAAAACCGTCAGGATATTGTAAACATCCTCCAAAAGGTTTCCGTTTAAGGAAAGCGATTTTGACGTTCAGCTGTCACATTTCATAAATGAAACATGCAGCATTATCAAGCATTATCCAAATGGATTTAATCATGACAACGAGTAAAGGTTTCGTCATAATCGACACAATGTTGATAACGATACCTTTTATTACAAGCCTAGCTTAGTACGTTGTATGTTTCCATCCATGTATGTCTTCCTTGAAGACTTATATAGTACTAATAGGCACAATGCCTTCCGGTACAACAACCAGTGTCCATACTTGGTTGGTATACATGGAATCCATTTCGGACATCATGGCACTCTGCCAAAATAGGGAGTTGATACCTTGTATCACTTCATACGTAGTCGGTTCATGTTCCTCAATAAGATTATCTTCTTCATGAGGTGAGATCAGAAACCCATACCTCCCAGGTTGTTTTCTGACTCTCTCCGACATACGTGGTTCTTGTGTATTCGAAGATTATGGTACAGTTTCATCCTTGATGAACTGTTTGTGTTCCATTAAGGTTCGGTGCCAGGAACAGTATTACTCCGATTTTCATCGAGTTTTACTTTCCTCTCACTTACCACTGCATATAGGTATTCCTCTTAGGAAAACCGCATGGTGAGCAACAATTACATTGTTCTCTTGTGAGATGTATAAGTACTGTACTTTGGTTTCCCTAGGATAACCTACATATTAGGCACTTGTCCGATTTGGGTTCTAGTTTGGTATCATCCAAACATATGCCCAGCATACCCAAATCTTCAGGAATGAGAAAACCCGGTTTCTTTCCTGTTCATATCTAATATGAATTCTGTCTAACAGATTTTCATGGAACCTTATTCAAAATAAGTATTGTACTGTTTAATGCGTATCCCCAGAAGGAAAATGGTAGCTCAGAGCAACTCATAATTAACCTTACCATGTCCAACAAAGTTCGGTTTCTCTGTTCGGACACACCGTCTAATTGAGGTGTTCCGTGAAGAGTTCACATTGAAAGAATACTATACTATTTCAATTAGTCGAGAAACTTATTCCTTCAGTATTTTCTACCACAGTCCAATCGTGATGTTTTAATACTCTTGCCGATCTGTTTTTATACTTCGTGTCGAAACTCTTTGAATTTATCAAAAGTTTCCGATTCGTGTTTCAAAAGAAACACATAACCATAACGCGATGCCACATCCGTAAAAGTTATGAAGCGTTCATATCCACCTCTAGTCTAGCTAGACATGGGCCCACTTACGTCACTATGAATGAGGGCTAACATATCGATGACACTTGCACTTTTACCAAGTAAAAGGTATTTTAGGCACTTTGCCCAACAAACTAGATTCGTAGACATTCATTTGATTAGAATCAAATCTGTCCAAGTACCCACTCTTCGAAAGTGTGGATATACGAGTCTTGTTAATGTGTCCTAGACAACAATGCCACATTTAAGTCTCATCTGATTAATTCAGTTTGAGCTATTTGTTTGTCATGTCATATGTTTGAGATTTATTTATATTCAAAATATAAATACTATTATTCACATCTAATGTGCTTATCTCAATATCATCTTTATAAAATAAAACACTTTAGTGTTCTAGAATATAAAGGTATACACGCAACGAGTTATACTCTGATATAGAGATAATGTTTCTAGTCAAACTAGTTACATTATAATAGTCTCCTAATTTAAGTACATACCCAAAGGGTAGTTCCTAAACTTAGGATTCTACGGTTAAAACAGCGACTCTCATTTCGTTTCTAATTCATAGATCAATCTCAACTGAAGTCAGTCTCCTGCTAATCAGCAGATTCTGCACATCAGTACATCTATGTACTACATCTAGTATCAAAATCCAATTTTGAAACTAATAGTGAATATATTTATGACAAACATACTTGAAATCGGAGCCTTGCCCCACCTTCACTTCCTTCACATCTGCCTTGTCCATACGGCAGTCACGCTTCCAGTGACCCCGTTTGCCACAGTTTAGGCAGACATCTTGGGATATGTCATTTGTCTTCCCAGAAGACTGTGATGATTTTTCCTTTGCCCCTTTTAGAAGCTCTGGCTCTACCTCCTTGAGCATAGCCGTCAACTCTCCAAGAGTTTACTCTTGGTTCATAATGAACCTGCCCCAGCTTTCGGGTAGAGACCACAAGATCAAATCTTTGGCAGTCTCAACCACGTAGGTAATGCCCAGCTAACCTAGTTGATCGATGTCAGCAATCATCTGCGACACCTAGTGCTCGACAGATGTACCCTCTGACATACGTGAGCGAAAGAGCTTCTTTTGCAATTTGTACTTCTAAGATCTAATAATATATCTATGAAGATCCTTTAATTTCAACATCATGGTATAAAGATCTAATCCTTAATTCTGACGAAGAAATTAAAGTGTCATTGCTTTAAGTATAATGGATTGAGCACTAAAGTTATCATCACCATGAGTCATCCAAAACTCATGCTCCACTATTTGCTCAACTCTGGGCTCAGGCCCAAGAGGTTTCTCTATCAAATAGAGTAACTTCTTAGTTCCCAGGACTATCCCGAGGTTTTATTCCCAATCTGAAAATTAAAGCCGTTTAATGACATTTTCTCCCAGGATTTTGTTTTAAACACTAATCTTTCAGTTATCTTGATTGCTATAGTCCAACTATCCAATCAACGATTTCGGGTACTATCAAATATAATGATTACTATAGTCTAACTATATAATCAACTATAATTTGATTGGTTAAATTCAAATATATTGATTACTATAATCCAATTATATAATCAACTATAAATTGAAGTAGTTTGAATACAGTCCAACTGTTTAATTAAAACAACGATTAAATATTAGTCCAACTAATATATTTATGTATTGACGAAAAATTGAAATGATCGCGTATTGGCAAGTATCTAAACGAAATTGCAAATTTAATACTTGCCTCCCACTATTTTTCTGCGAGCCTCTAACCCTCTGTTGAGTACTCGGGAAACCTAGTTTCCTACTGGGCTAGGATCATGTTAAATAACACACAACCTTGACTTTGGCCAGCAAATTGTATGATATTTAACTAGGTAGATCTCTAAGATCAATTGGATCTCATCCAATTCCTAGATCCAGTAGGTGGACATCCAAATCCGAAACATATATCTAATATATGTCAATATATCCGATATATTCCCTAACCTTTTTCCTCTGAATCAATTAAGCCTTGGCTTTGGCACAACAAACTTAATGATTCCAGTTAAGCGGGACCCATTGACCTTGGAAAGCTTCGTAATCGATGTCGATAGACAAGAAGTGATCTTGACTTTGGCCAACAAATCACAACTTGGACAAGACATACGATATGGAACAAAGCCTTCATGATTCAAACACATCCGCGATGGACAAAGGTCTTGACTTTGGTCAACAAACCAGTGCCAATCTTGGATCTTGAGAATGAATCATTCAATTGAAGGAAAAACGCTTAATATATATTGAGGGCTTTTCGCGTAATTGGCAACCAATTAATTATCTTTGATTAGGTCTCATCATACACCCTTAAACATGCATTCTAAAAGCATAATAAGGCGCGATAAAAAATTAATAATGATATGCGAATGGATATTTAAAACAACTTGTTCCTAGAACAAATCTCTCCATTTCCTCTCTCCCGCTAGCACAAATCTTACTTCTACCCAATTACATAACACTTCTAAAGAAACCTGAATTACATTAAGGGGAATAGGTGAGAAGAGAAATACAAAGAATCAAGAGGTAATAGGCTGGACACGCAAGTCCAATTTAATAAATTCTAAATTTATTACAACAATTTCCAAAATTGCCCTCACCCATCTAATATCCATCCGATATACATTATTCATACATCACATCCATGTATTCACACAAAGCATGTTATCAATCAATCTAATCCAATTAATTAATCTGAAATTAATGACCATCCAATGTTCAAACAACGATTTGATTTTCGCGAGTCCAACTCGTTTAAGAATAAGTACTCAAAGTACGAATTCTTGAATTATATCAAACTACAATATTAAATCCAATTTAATTTGCATTCAATACTAATTCTTTATTTAATTCCAAATTAAATAATTACACTTTATTAATGAGCGTTTGCGACTTAGATTCTAAATATAATCTTAACGGGTCTCAAAGCCCAATTAACATCCAATGTCAATTTAATTAAAGTCCAATGGGCTTTCAATTAATTTATAAGGCATGGACTTTGGCAACCAAAGCCCAATAAGGAATCACCCTTTGCCAAAAATCAATTTAGGCCCATTAGGCCCAATTAAAATTTTAAAGGCCCATTTTATTATATTTGGACTTTATGGAAATGGTTTTAGGCCCAATTGGATCCAACCAATTAACCTAAACCAAACTTGGCCCAACCAAGCCCATTAAGCCCAAATACAACTTTATTAGCCCAATTCCAAATTTAGCCCAAATAATTAAATTCTAAAATTCCAAATTTCACAATTCAATTAACTAAAGTGTATAAGCCATAATTAATTAGTCAAATTAACATTTCCAAAATATCAATTTACATAATTAATCATGCTAATTATCATCAACACATGTCCAACATTATTGAATCAAAAATCATCTCATTTCATGCTTTTGATGTCACGACAATTAGAGGGATTTTAAATCCGATTTCGATTTTAATCCAATTAAATCCAAAATCAATTTATCACATGTCTTCCAACTCATCCAATGATCAAAAAACAAAATTACCATGACATTAGGGCATCTCAAACTTTCGGCCAAGCCAAAATTTTGGGGAAAAAATAATCCAATTCAATTTTCATCAAATTGATCATGCATAACTCTAAGTTATCATCATTCAAGCATATTCAAACAATCAATTTTATCAAATCATGCTCAAATCAATTTTACCCAAATTTTACCCTAAATCAATTTCATGCTTAATAATGGCTCTGATACCATTGTTGGGTTTTCTAGGTCAAACCAAGATCAATTAAGCATATGAAATGTGCGAATACAACAAAGTAAAGTAGCAGAAATACTCACTTTGATCGGATTTTGCGATCCGAAGACAACAAAAATTATGCTCCAAGCTTTTCCTCTTTGTGTGTTTCGGTCAACCCTTTGGTGTGTGGATCTTCAAGCTCCAAGCTTTGTGAATGATTCCATGCTCAAAGGTTTGTTTCCCTATCACCTTTGAATGACCTTTGTGTGCTAGCACTAGGAAGAATTTGCAACAAATTTCTTCCTTGGAGTTATGTTGTTCTCGGCAAAGGAGAAACAAAAGAGAGAGATGAAGATGGTCACACCTAAGGCATAAAAGAGAGGAGAAAAAGAGTGAAGTGTTGAAAAAAAATATGTTTTCAAAAAACACCCTAGTCCTGAACTAGGATCTGGGGGCGTTACGTATCACCGTCCCCCTAGTCCTCTACATGTGTACATGTATTGTCAGCCAATTCCATATCTGAATCAAGTTACATACTGAGGTGGGTTTTTCCCCCATGCCTAAAAAACATAAAACTCATATTTTGAAAAAATTTCTTTTCTAAATCATTCCTCAAAACATGCTAAACAAAATACAACTGATAATAAAATTGGCTAACGCCCTAATAGAGAAAAGTAAGTCTGATATGAAAAACAACATAATGAAAATCAATTTAAAAGAAAGTGTCCACTCATAGGTTGGAATCCGGCTGGTGCTATACCACTTCGTCGAAGGAAATTGCAATTCCTGCAATGGTCTATAAGCGGTAACTTGGTTAGATTAAAAGCCATGAGACAAGTTCGGAACTAGGCTAAACTTCTCAATTCAAGTATGTGATATCGTCACTTGGTATATCATGCTTGTTATAAGATGTAATGTATGTACGCGAACTGATACGAGACCTTAAGGGTGGTCTCTAACACGCTTGGGTGGAACTGGGATGGTTTAAAACTGATTTGGGATGATTTTGGGTCACACGTCGCGACTCAAATCCTTGCGTGTCGCGACACGCAATAATCTAGAAACATCCTGCCATTTTTCCATTGCGAGTCGCGACGCACATCCCTTTAGCGTCGCGACGTGAACCATTTTTCCAGGATTCTTTTTTGTTTTCAAAGTCCATCAAAAGCACCACAAAACACTTCCATAATAAAATTATTGCACAAATTAACTTATTGAACTTCAAATTCACATATTCTATATCAAATTATCATCTTCAAACAATGATTTAATCTCATTATCCATGATTTAACTACCCCTTTAAAACTTTAAAACTTTGGGTTCTTAACTTCAACAATCACTATCTTTACTCACCAATCAACAATAAGCAACCCTCATCATGCCAATATCTTTATTTTATCATCAAACTTCCAAAATCCAACAAATTAAGTTTTGGGTCAAGTTTCCTTACCTTATTCTTTTTTATTTCCTTCATCTTCCAAGTCTTCAATGGTTGACAATGTTCTTCCTTGCTTCATCTTCTCCCTTTTCTTTCTATTCTTCTCTACTTCTTCTTCTCTTTTTCTTCCCTTCTTATTCTCTTTTCTTTCCCACGTTTTTTTTTCATTCTCTTGTTTTCTAATTTTATAAGCATTGAATAGTAATCTCCTTATATACTTAGGCTTATTTGATATTTGGATTAATGGAGAAAAATGTAGAAATGTGGAGAAAGTTTGAGATTTTTCTAGATAGGCCCGAAGTATTCATCCAAAAGTTTGACTTACACGTTTGACCTGTTTCTTGTCCGAATTTGGAAAATTATTCAATGGGAAAGTTGTAGGTCTCGATCACAGATTTCTAGTGATATAAAATTCATAAGAATCAGATTTCATATGAGAAAGTTATGGCCCAAATACTATAGGCTATCTGGAGTTGAAAATTATATAGTTTCATATCGGAATTTCGGGAAATTTACCGATTATCCCCAAAGTCGTTCCATGAATATATATGTAATGACCGGTAACCTCGAATACTCTTTTATTATGGGATGAATATTCATAATATAGGTTATGTTGAACACACATACACTCATGAGGCAACCCTGGGGACAATCGTTATTCCTCGAAGTTCCGATATAGAATTGTATGATGTCCCACTATGGACATCCCATGGTATTTAGGCCATAACTTTCTCATACGAACTCTGATCTTTATGAATTTTATATCATCGGAAATCTGAGACCGAGATATACAACTTCTACGTTGAATATGTTTCCAAATTTGGACCAGATATAGGTAAAAAATGCAAGTCAAAATTATTAATGAATAGTGCCGCGGACCTATCTAGAATAATCTCAAATTTTCCCCACATTTATACATTTTTCTACATGTTTCCAAATATCAAATGAGCCCTAGTATATAAGGAGGTCACTATTCAATGTTTCAAGAAATGAGAAAAAAAAAGAAGAAAAATGATAAGGAAAAACATGAGGAAAGGAAAAGAGAAAGAAGAAGAAGGTAGAAATAAGAAGAAATAAGAAGAATCAAAGGAGTGAAGCAAGTACCAATCTTCAAGAGTTAAGAAGGTGATTGGCAACAATTGGGGACTTAGAGGATGAAGGAAATCAAGGAAAATAAGGTAAAGAATCTTGACCCAAATTGGAAATTGTGATATCTTGATTAAATGAGCATTTGTTGATGGTAGTGGCATGTTAGGGTTTGTGTATTAGTGATTGATAGGAGAGAAATTGGTTATACAATTTAGTGATCAATGCTTTTTGTAACATCCCTGATCTGGGAGATGTTACCGACATGGGATAGACCGTACTAACCCCATAAGCCTATGACCTTCTAACCATAAACAAACACTAATATTATTTTCTTTAATTTATTTTATTATATGTGGGATCGTAGCCCATAATCAAAATCATTACATACAAACTCTACATCTGAATCTGGAAACTCAAAAACACACTTTTACAACGACTGCCTCAAAGTCAAAGACTAATACAAAACTTTTAATTGACTCTAACTGACTCACACTCTATCTGACTTATACTGGTGGAATCCATACCCTAATGACAGCATCAATATCTATCATCCCGAGTTCATCCTCTGAGAACACCTACAAAACCAGAAAACTAAGAGTGGGGATTAGACCGTTCTACGATCTACGTGAGTGGATGAATAACTGAAAAACTGATTTAAAAGCATTTGGTTCTAAAACCAAAATTTCGGAAATATCTTTATATGAAAACTCTTCTCTGAAAACTTCGCTTGAAATCTCTTTTATAAACTTCTCTTTCTGAAATCTACTTTCTAAAAAAATCGTTTCCAAAATCTGATTTTTGATAACTGTTTTCTGAAAATCAATATCTGAAAACTCTGTTTTTGAAATTCTGGTATTTGGAAATTGGTCTATATCTGAAAACCTTGACGTATGAGGGCGTTACGTATCGCCGTTCCCATATACGCCTATCTGGAGCCAGGAATACAAAACTATGACTTTGGGGCGTTACGTATTACCGTCCCCAAGCCACTGAACTAGAGCCGGTAGTACTGATCCATGCTACTACCTGACCCTGAAACTAGGGTCTAGGGGCGTTACGTATCACCGTCCCCCTAGCCCTGAACTAGGATCTGGGGGCATTACATATCGTCGTCCCCCCAGTCCTCTACATGTGTACATGTTCTCTATCCGTCAATTCCAAACTATATCAAGTTACATACATGGGTGGGGTTTTTCCACATGCCCCGAAAAATGTAAAACTAATGTTTTGAATCTGTATAAAACATTTTATGAAAAGCATTTTTTTCATAAACATAACTTTGCATGAAATAACTGTAATGGAAATCATCTAACGCCCTACTGCGTAAAAATGTACGTCTGAAACAAAATAACAGAATAAAAGTCAATTTAAAAGAATAGTTTCCACTCACTGTTTGGAGTTCTGCTAGCCTTTTATCACTTCGCTGAAGTACTTGTGTTTCCTGTGATGATCTATCATCGAATAAACTAAATTAGAATTGAACTAAGAAACGCACTCGAAATTAGGCTAAGATTGCTTATTCAAGTAAGCATTTTCACTTTGAAGGTATCGTATATATATCATAATGTATTATGAACATATGAGTTTATACGGGACTTATAGGGTAGCCCCTAACGTGTACGGGTGAACCTGAGATGGTGAGAAACTGAATTGGACAATATTTTGACGTCGTGTCGCGACGCGCAATCCTTTTACGTCACGACGCGACTTGCACCAGAAACATTCCTATGATATGTTGGAAAAATAACCAAGCCCCAAGATCAACAAGAACAAGTAAAATATATAAATACATGAATGAATAAATTGAAGTATGGCAGAATCATACTCACAATACTTGAAAATGGATGCTTAGATGATGCGAAAACTCCTCCCTTGTGCAGTGAAGATCTCGGCCAAGAAGAAAAGAGGGATTCCAAGTCGAGTTTGATCCTTCCAAGCTCAAGGATTAGTTCCCATATCACCTATGTATGATCTCTTGAAGGTGCTAGCCTTTGTTGTGATTTTGAATGCACAACTCCTTCAAATCTTGCCACAAAAATTGAAGAAATGGAGAGCCCAAAACTGCATGTAGTTTCGGCAATGTGAGAGAGAGAGGAGTTATAATTTTTTGTTACGAAAATCAATTTATATTTATGCCTTAATATTTATTAAATTAATAATAAACTTATGACACAAATCATGCAATGGCTTAGAGTGTCAAACACACAAACTCCATGCAAAACCATTGAGTGTATTGTACACTATCACCATGCAATGTATTAACAATTAAATAATGCATAAAATGACATGTGTCATGTGGGCCCCACACGTTTCCAAATGAAAGTGGGCCCACGTGCACTCACGCGTTCGGGTTCGATATTTCCGAAATACCGAAGTTACGTCACGACGTTAATTAAATCGAATTTAAATAAATAATTGCGCCTAGCGAAATTATTATTTACGTCGCTAACGAATTAATTCTAAATTAACTCGTTTGCCCGAATTAAAATCTAATTTTAATTTCGCGTCGAAATCGAATTTCGATTATTATATCGAATATAATAATTTTACGATTAATTCCAAATTAATCGTTCTCTCTCTTGTATAGTACTTTATCCAAGATAAAGTCTCTCCGTAATTAATCCAAGATTAATCGAGTTTGAATCATACGTCATTGGTGAATCTTCGGGAAGCGACCCAAGAGATCTCTGGATATGTTGGCAGTAAATACGGCCGTCAGATTATCTGAATACGTACGTACCAAGTACTACGTTTTTACCGATTTACAAGACAAGGTTAGCCTCTAGCAAAACGCCATGCCTACCCAATTCTCCAGAAATATTCTTATTGGAATATAAGATCTATAACAGGCGTAGTATACCGTAGTATAGTGTATATCGAACCAGTATCGGATGATCACATGTAAGGCCTGGGGCTGGAGATGTGTCTGCCCTGTACGATACACATATCGGACATCAAGCAACCAGTCTCTTTGAATCGGATAATCCTGACCTAGTCATATTATCCCGATGGTTGCAACCATTATAGAGTACTAGTTCTGTATCCCTCGCGATCATCATCTCCATATGTCTGAAGTGATACTTCCATCTTGACATCACATCCAATACACTACGATTCTCGATAAACCCAGAAGAGGTGTACACAGAACCCGTTAAAGCCCTGGACCACCAAAACTAAAGTTTACCGATTGTCGTAAGTACTAGCGATGCAAGTCTCAGGTTAAGATCATATGCACCTACCCTGAAGCGGACTCCCATAGACACGCAGACATACTACCAATGGGATTCCGCGGGGTCTATCCAGAGCGAAGCTGTTTTCCGTACCATCGGTAAAACACAACCTCCTACCGCACTTGCATAAGTATCCTATACTTAAATATATGAGAACTATGCCGTTGTGCCCTCACAACATGCACAAGTGCAGTACTAGTCTATTCCGCATTATCGATGTCCAATCTCGATAATACTACGACTAGGGATATTTAATGATTAAACCTTTATGGATTGATACCGTCTCATATCATCACAATCCGGAACTAATCATAGGGACTCTTACCATTTATATCAAAGTAAATAAATTACAAAACGGTAAAAGGCAATTTCATTACTACATAGTTAATTTTGTACAATAATACAATATCATTTACAAAATAGTGACGCTATGGGTCATAACTGTCTAACATGATAATCCCCAGATCATGTCGCAACGCCGGCCTTTATGGGTTGCTACGCAAGGCCAAATTCTGGGCTTAAAAAAATTCCTTTATTCTTAATTTATTCACTTCTTTCCCCCATACAATCCACACAAGGATATAGCCTCAAAAACCAATCAAAACACCACCAATCATTCAAAATACAATCAAAATCATTCTCAATGCTAGTTCATATCTATTCTTAATATTAATTTCTAACATAACAAATTGAGGGATTCTCTACAATCACCATTCTTCTTATCACAACCATCAATCATTCATCATCACTTTCAAGTCAATCAATTACTATACTCATCAAAGCTCAAAAACTCAAAAGAAAAAAATTTGGGTAAAATTGGTCTAACCTATTCTTTGCTTGATTTTTTCCATCCTCCAAGTCTTTCATGGTTGACCATGATATTCCATGCTTCATCCTCTCTCATTTTCTCTCTTTTTCTTCTCTAGCAAAATATGTACCCGGTTTGCGACTTGAAGTCGTCTCTGTCGGTTTGGAAACTTGCATCGGTATACCCAGATACCTCAAGTTCTCCATCTCCATAGATTAAGAAAACATCCTTAGTTCTCTTAAGATACCTAAGGATACTCTTAACCGCCATCCAGTGATCCTTTCCTGGATCGGCCTGATATCGACTACACATGCTCAAAGCATAGGACACATCAGGTCGTGTACATATCATGGCATACATGATCGATCCAACTGCCGAGGCGAACGGAGTCCGACTCATGTTGTCTCTCTCATATTGTGTTTTAGGACACATGTCCCTAGATAGATAGACGCCATGTGATGTTGGCAACAGTCCCCTCTTGGACTGATCCATGTTGAATCTCTTCAACACTTTATCAATATATGTACTCTGGGAGAGTCCAAGTAGCCTTCTAGATCTATCCCTGTAGATCTTTATTCCTAGAATAAAAGCTGCTTCTCCCAGATCTTTCATGGAGAATTTCAATGAAAGCCAAGCTTTCACCGATGTTAACATGGGAATGTCATTGCCTATAAGCAATACATCGTCGACATAAAGGACAATAAAAGTCAGTGCACTCCCACTAACCTTCTTATATACACAAGGATCATCTACGTTTTGAATGAAATCATATTCTTTTATGACCTCATCAAAACGTTGGTTCCATGACCTCGATGCTTGCTTCAGTCCATAAATGGACCGATTTAACTTACAAACCTTGTTTGCAAGTCTTGGTACGATAAAACCGTCAGGTTGTTGCATATAAACATCCTCCAACAGGTTTCCGTTAAGGAAAGCGGTTTTAACGTCCATCTGCCATATTTCGTAATCGTAATATGCAGCTATCGCAAGCATTATCCGAATGGATTTAATCATGGCAACGGGTGAGAAAGTTTCGTCATAATCAACTCCAAGTTGTTGACGATACCCCTTCGCTACGAGCCTAGCTTTGTACGTTTGTACGTTGCCATCCATGTCGGTCTTCTTCTTGAAGACCCATTTGCATCCAATAGGCTTTACGCCTTCTGGTGCATCAACTAGTGTCCAAACTTGGTTGGTATACATGGAATCCATTTCGGCCTTCATGGCCTCTTGCCATAAAGTGGATTCGATACCTTGTATCGCTTCCTCATACGTAGCCGGTTCAGTATCCTCAATAAGATTAATATCTATGAGGTGAGATCAGGAATCCATACCTCTCAGGTATTACCCTGACTCTCTCCGACCTACGTAGTCCTTGTGTAATTGAAGATTGTGGTTCAGTCTCATCCTGGATGGACTGTTCATGTTCCGTTCTCGATTCATTGCCAGGAACAGTATCACTACGACTTTCATCGAGTTCTACTTTCCTCCCATTAAACACTGCATTTAGGAATTCCTTCTCAAGGAAAACCGCATGTAGAGCAACAAATACTTTGTTCTCTGTGGGTAATAGAAGTAATATCCTTTGGTTTCCCTAGGATATCCAACAAATAGGCATTTATCTGATTTGGGTTCAAGTTTGGTACCTTCCAAACGTTTGACGTATGCCCAGCAACCCCAAATCTTCAGGAATGAGAAACCTGGTTTCTTTCCTGTCCATATCTCATATGGAGTCTATTCAACAGACTTTGACGGAACCCTATTCAAAATAAGAATTGCACTTTCTAATGCATGTCCCCAGAAGGATATAGGTAGCTCAGTGCGACTCATCATCGACCTTACCATGTCAAGCAAGGTACGGTTTCTCCGTTCAGACACACCATTTAATTGTGGTGTTCCAGGAGGAGTCCATTGTGAAAGAATACCATATTCTTTCAAGTAATCTTGAAACTCATTACTTAAGTATTCGCCACCACGGTCCGACCGTAATGTCTTAATACTCTTGCCTGTTTGTTTTTCAACTTCGTGTCGAAACTCTTTGAATTTCTCAAAAGTTTCCGACTTGTGCATCATTAGATACACATAACCATAACGCGATGCATCATCCGTAAAGGTTACGAAGTATCGATATCCACCTCTAGCCTGGCTAGACATGGGCCCACAAACGTCACTATGAACGAGGGCTAACAGTTCAGTGGCGCGTTCACCTTTACCACTAAAAGGTGATTTAGGCATTTTGCCTAATAAACAAGATTCGCAGACGTCATATGAATTTGGATCAAATCCGTCCATGTACCCACTCTTCGAAAGTGTGGATATGCGAGTCTTGTTGATGTGTCCCAGACGACAATGCCACAAATAAGTTTCTTCCTTTGGATTACTCATTTTGAGCCTTTTGTTTGTTATTTTACGTTTTGGAGATTTATTTATATTCAAAATATAAAGACCATTATTTGCATCGGCAGTGCAAATTTCTGCATCATCTTTATATAAATAACACCTGGTGTTTTTAAATACAAAAGTGTACCCATACTGGGTTAACAAAGATACAGAAATAATATTCCTAGTTAAACTAGGAACAAAATAACAGTCATTTAGTTTAAGTACATGCCCCGAGGGCAGTTCCAAAACAAAAGTGCCTACGGCCAAAACAGCAACAGAAGTTCCATTTCCAACTCGTAGATCTACCTCCCCCGAAGCCAGTCTCCTGCTATCATGCAGATCCTGCACATCAGTACAAATATGAGAACCACAGCCAGAATCAAAAATCCAATTTTTATTAAGACTAGAAGTAGTCATATTTATCTCAATAACAAACATACCTGAGGCCGGTGCCTTGCCCGCCTGTATGTCCTCCTTGTGTCCCTTGTTCATGCGGCAGTCACGCTTCCAGTGACCTTTCTTGCCGCATTTCAGGCAAACATCTTGAGACTTGTCCCTTGGCTTCCCAGAAGCCTTTGTTGACTTGGCCTTGCCTTTGTTTCTATGCTTTTTCTTCTTAACACCCCCAGTTGCCTTGAGCCCAGCTTTCGGCGTTTGAGATGTTGATGCAAAGTGCGCCTCGCGCTTGTTGCCTTTCAGAAGCTCTTTCTCTGACTCCTTGAGAATCGATAATAACTCTCCAAGAGTATCATCCGAATTCATTAATTTGTAGTTGATGACAATCTGTTTCCAAGTATCGGGTAGTGACTGTAGAAGTACATCTATAGACAGCTCAGCCTCCAAGACTATACCCATATTAGCCAATTCATCAATATCGGCTATCATTTGAGTCCCATGGACCTCAACAGAACTACCATCAGTCATACGGGAGCGAAAGATTTTCTTCACTAACTCGTACCTCGCCATCCACTTATTAGTGCGGTGAAGATCTTGCAATCTTGCCATCATATTATAAGGATCCAAGTCCCTATTCTGGCGGCGAAAGTGTTGAGTCATTGAAGCAAGCATGATCGACTGAGCCGTGTCACAATCATCACTGTGAGTTTTCCATAACTCCAGCTCAAGTGGCTCAGTAGGCTTAGGCCCGAGAGGTTTGTATGTATCGTACAGTATCCTCTCCGCCCCAAGGACTATCCTTAGGTTCATTTCCCAGTCGGCGAAGTTGGTGCCCTTGAACACATTATCACCCATGATTATGTCACGGACATTTCCCTTGTTTGCCATCTTAACTACGATAATCTAATTATCTAGTTAACGATATGTGGGTACAGTCAAACTGTTACAAAAAAAATAACATTGTATTAGTCCAACTAATATGTAAATATTGACGAAATAAGTTGTGTAAGCGCGTAAAGCTAAGTATCTGAACGATAATTGCTAATTCAATACTAGCCTCCCACTATTTTTCTGCAAGTCTCTAACCCTCTGTTGAGTACTCGGGAAATCCAATTTCCTAGTGGGCTAGGATCCCGTTAAATAACACACAACCTTGACTTTGGCCAACAAATTGTATGATATTTAACTAGGTAGATCTCGAAGATCAATTGGATCCCATCCAATTCCTAGATCCGGTAGGTGGACATCTAAGTCCGAAACATATACATATGTCAATGCATCCAATACATTTTCCTAACCATTTCCTCTGAATCAACTAAGCCTTGGCTTTGGCACAACAAACCTAATGATTCCAGTTAAGCGGGACCCATTGACGAGGAAAGTTTCGTAATCAATGTCGATGGACAAGAAGTGATCTTGACTTTGGCCAACAAATCACAACTTGGACAGGACACCGATGTGGAACAAAACTCTCATGATTCAAACACATCCTCAATTGACAAAGGTCTTGACTTTGGCCAACAAACCAATGCCAATTTCGGATCTTGAGAAAGAATCATTCAACGGAAGGAAAATCGCTTAATATTGTTTGAGGGATTTTTCGCGTAATTGGCAACCAATTAATTTATCTTTGTTAGGTCTCATCATCATACACCCTTAAGCATGCTTCTAAAACATCATAAAGCGCGTAAAGTAAAGTAATAGCGATATACGGATGGATATGAACAACAACTTGTTCCTAGAACAAATCACTCCCCTTTCCTCTCCCCGCTAGCACTATTCTACTCTTACCCAATTACATAATACAATAAGAGAAACCTCATTTACATTGAGGGAATTAGGTGAGAAGAGAATACAAAGAGACAATAAGAGAAAGGCTGGACACGCAGGTCCAATTTATAAATTCTAAATTTACAATAATTTCTAAAATTACCCTTCCCTTCTAATATCCATCCGATATACACTATTCATACATCACATCCACATTCATTCATTCAAGGCATGTTATACAACCAATCAAATCCAATTAATTAGTCTTTAATTAGGTGACAATACAATGTTCAAACAATTGTTTGCATTTGCGCGAGTCCAACTCAATTTGAGAATAAATACTTATAGTATGAATTCACGAATTATATCGAACTACTCGTTTAAATCCAATTTAAGTCGTATTCAATACTAATCCTATTATTTAATTCTAAATTAAATATTTACACTCTTATTGTGCTTTTATAACTTAGATTCCAAATCTAATACAATCGGGTCTCAAAGCCCAACTAACATCTAATGTCCGTTTAATTAAAGTCCGATGGGCTTTCAATTGATTTCTTTAGGCTTGGGTTTTGGTCAATGTATGGGTCAAACCCAATTACCAAGCCCAATAAGGAATCACCCTCATATGCCATAAAATCAATATCAAGCCCATAAGACCCAATTAAACATAAAAGCCCATTTATTACATTTGGGCTTAAATGGTGTGATTTAGGCCCATTTTGGATCCTATCCAAATGGTCCAAATCTACTTGGCCCAACCAAGCCCATTATGTCCAAATATAATAGTTTTACGCCCAATTCAAAATTAAGCCCAACTAACCAAATTTTAAAATTCCAAATTTTATAACTTAATTAATTAAAGTGTATTATCATGATTAATCTTTTAAATCAATATTCCCAAAATATCAAATAATCCATTAATCATATTTTTATCTTAAATATATGTCCAACATTATTTAATCAAAAAATCAAGTCCCTAATCCTCCATCAAGCATTCGGCCAAGGTGATTAAAATGGTTCCGATTTCGTTTTCAATCCAATCGAGTTACAAATCATCATTCCATATTGTTTCAAGTCATCTAATGTCTTAAAATTAAAAATCATCTAGTCCATATGCTTGCATGTATTCGGCCAAGCCTCATTTGGGTTGGAAAAATTAATCCAATTTATTTTCCATGAAATTGATGATGTATAATCTAAATAACATACATCTAAGCATATTTAATCAAGCAAACTCATCAAATCATGCTTCATACAATTTTCCCCAAATAACATCCTAATATATTTGCATGCTCTTTAAGCTCAATGATACCATTGTTGGAAAAATAACCAAGCCCCAAGATCAACAAGAACAAGCAAAATATATAAATACATGAATGAATAAATTGAAGTATGGCGGAATCATACTCACAATACTTGAAAATGGATGCTTAGATGATGCGAAAACTCCTCCCTTGTGCAGTGAAGATCTCGGCCAAGAAGAAAAGAGGGATTCCAAGTCGAGTTTGATCCTTCCAAGCTCAAGGATTAGTTTCCCATATCACCTATGTATGATCCCTTGAAGGTGCTAGCCTTTGTTGTGATTTTGAATGCACAACTCCTTCAAATCTTGCCACAAAAATTGAAGAAATGGAGAGCCCAAAACTGCATGTAGTTTCGGCAATGTGAGAGAGAGAGGAGTTATAATTTTTTGTTACAAAAATCAATTTATATTTATGCCTTAATATTTATTAAATTAATAATAAACTTATGACACAAATCATGCAATGGCTTAGAGTGTCAAACACTCAAACTCCATGCAAAACCATTGAGTGTATTGTACACTATCACCATGCAATGTATTAACAATTAAATAATGCATAAAATGACATGTGTCATGTGGGCCCCACACGTTTCCAAATGAAAGTGGGCCCACGTGCACTCACGCGTTCGGGTTCGATATTTCCGAAATACCGAAGTTACGTCGCGACGTTAATTAAATCGAATTTAAATAAATAATTGCGCCTAGCGAAATTATTATTTACGTCGCTAACGAATTAATTCTAAATTAACTCGTTTGCCCGAATTAAAATCTAATTTTAATTTCGCGTCGAAATCGAATTTCGATTATTATATCGAATATAATAATTTTACGATTAATTCCAAATTAATCGTTCTCTCTCTTGTATAGTACTTTATCCAAGATAAAGTCTCTCCGTAATTAATCCAAGATTAATCGAGTTTGAATCATACGTCATTGGTGAATCTTCGGGAAGCGACCCAAGAGATCTCTGGATATGTTGGCAGTAAATACGGCCGTCAGATTATCTGAATACGTACGTACCAAGTACTACGTTTTTACCGATTTACAAGACAAGGTTAGCCTCTAGCAAAACGCCATGCCTACCTAATTCTCCAGAAATATTCTTATTGGAATATAAGATCTATAACAGGCGTAGTATACCGTAGTATAGTGTATATCGAACCAGTATCGGATGATCACATGTAAGGCCTGGGGCTGGAGATGTGTCTGCCCCGTACGATACACATATCGGACATCAAGCAACCAGTCTCTTTGAATCGGATAATCCTGACCTAGTCATATTATCCCGATGGTTGCAACCATTATAGAGTACTAGTTCTGTATCCCTCGCGATCATCATCTCCATATGTCTGAAGTGATACTTCCATCTTGACATCACATCCAATACACTACGATTCTCGATAAACCCAGAAGAGGTGTACACAGAACCCGTTAAAGCCCTGGACCACCAAAACTAAAGTTTACCGATTGTCGTAAGTACTAGCGATGCAAGTCTCAGGTTAAGATCATATGCACCTACCCTGAAGCGGACTCCCATAGACACGCAGACATACTACCAATGGGATCCGCGGGGTCTATCCAGAGCGAAGCTGTTTTCCGTACCATCGGTAAAACACAACCTCCTACCGCACTTGCATAAGTATCCTATACTTAAATATATGAGAACTATGCCGTTGTGCCCTCACAACATGCACAAGTGCAGTACTAGTCTATTCCGCATTATCGATGTCCAATCTCGATAATACTACGACTAGGGATATTTAATGATTAAACCTTTATGGATTGATACCGTCTCATATCATCACAATCCGGAACTAATCATAGGGACTCTTACCATTTATATCAAAGTAAATAAATTACAAAACGGTAAAAGGCAATTTCATTACTACATAGTTAATTTGTACAATAATACAATATCATTTACAAAATAGTGACGCTATGGGTCATAACTGTCTAACATGATAATCCCCAGATCATGTCGCAACGCCGGCCTTTATGGGTTGCTACGCAAGGCCAAATTCTGGGCTTAAAAAAATTCCTTTATTCTAATTTATTCACTTCTTTCCCCCATACAATCCACACAAGGATATAGCCTCAAAAACCAATCAAAACACACCAATCATTCAAAATACAATCAAATCATTCTCAATGCTAGTTCATATCTATTCTTAATATTAATTTCTAACATAACAAATTGAGGGATTCTTACAATCACCATTCTTCTTATCACAACCATCAATCATCATCATCACTTTCAAGTCAATCAATTACTATACTCATCAAAGCTCAAAAACTCAAAAGAAAAAAATTTGGGTAAAATTGGTCCTAACCTATTCTTTGCTTGATTTTTTCCATCCTCCAAGTCTTTCATGGTTGACCATGATATTCCATGCTTCATCCTCTCTCATTTTCTCTCTTTTTCTTCTCTTCTTTTCTTCTTCTTCCCCTTCATTTTTTTTTTCTAAACTTTGTGAAATGGTAAATATTAATCCCTTTTTATACTTGGACTTGTTTGAAATTGGTAAAGGTAGAGAACATTTTGGAAATTGGTGGAAATTTTGAGACTTTTCTAGAATGGCCCCCAAGTACTATTCATCTGAATTTGTCTCTACATTCTCGACTCAGTTATGTTATGAGTTTAGAAAAATATTCAACTCGAAAGTCGTAGATCTCGGTCTCAGATTTGGAACGATATAAAATTCATAAAAATCAGAGTTCGTATGAAAAAGTTACAGCCTAAATACCATGGGCTGTCCGGAGTGAAACATCGTAACTTCAATGTCGGATTCTCGAATAATCTACCGATAGTCGTCACATGAAAACATGTATTTCCAGACATGGTTTACATTTTATGACACACGAATCACAGTGTAACAATAGTCGAAATCCTCGGTCATTATAAATTCTCCCCCCTTAAATAGGATTCGTCCTCGAATCCTCACTAAACTTAGGATTTTACCCGGCTGATTATTTGCCAATTGACTAGTGAGTACACGAGATCTTCCATCTTTCTTAATATCTAACTTATGCATCAAATCTTATGTCTTACTTGATAAAATACTACTTCAGAACTCATAACTTCAATGAATATCCTTTAAGTTCTTTACCAAAAGATACCACATCATTTTCATTTCGTGAATCTTTGCTGGGTACCCTAGACTACCTTATTTACGAACCTCTGGTTGTGCTTGACCTTCTTTGTCTTCAAGGAAATCATTTTCTTTGAATCTTTAGTTATATTAGATCAAGTTCTTCTTAACTAGTACCTTTGACTCTCGCTAAAAGTACTGACGTCTCCTTAGCTTAATACCTTCGATTCTCACTAGAGATACTGACAAATTATGATTAGGTTTCCCATATTTTATTTTCAAAATTGATAAATTATAGGATTTTTTTTGTCATTATTAAAATTGTTTGTATTCGATACACCTTTAGCTTCACTTGTATAAACTAGATCTGAATATTCATTCTCATATCTTAGCCGCTTAACTCTCTATATTCTCTTGCCGAGTTCAAACTACTGATGAACTTACCTTCAAGTTCCATTGTTTCTGCTTATACAAGTGGGTTTAAAGTGTTGTTTCTGAATAGTTTCCTATTGGTCCTCCTTAATTAGCTAAAGGTCAGGCCTACTTGTATATATTTTGTTGCTTGAACCGTATTCCATGTTATTGGCATCTATGCTGATATTTTGGCCTGCTAAAGTTCATTTCCTTTTGTTCTTTGTTTTCATTTGTCATTACTCAAATACTTGTAAATAATATGTATCTTAAGAATTCACTTGCTACGCCTATTACAACTTTGCAATAACTTATTTCTTTGATTTCGTACTATAAGACGAATCTACCAAACAACCATACCCGTGGCTAAAATCGTCCTAAACCCGTAGTGGTTTAGTCAACTTAGACTAGGGCTGGGTACTTTATATGATTACCTGACCAAAAATTACCTTGTTGTTATTCTCTTGTCCTTACTTAATAGGTATTCTATCCTACCATCATTGCACCTTAATAGCTTCACTCCTAAACTTTTTCCTTTGTATTATTTTCATCTTCTGTTTTATTCTACTCTATACTGAGAACTTTCTTAGTTTATGTATTTGTCTTCTTATCTGAGGAATATCTTTTTTCTTTACATATCCATTATTTAATCAAACCTTGGTTCCTTGAAATCTCGGTTATTACTTGCTACTACTTTATTCTTGTATTGCTCTATCTTAACAACTTATTTCCTTTCTCTTTTACTCAGAACTGTCTCTTACTTTTATTTCGTCCTTAAACTATTTTTGAAGGTCATATGTTCTGGTCTTCCTTTACTATACTTTCACTTAAACCTGGGAATATCTTGAGGCAACCTTGAAGGTCCATCTCTGCGAGTGTTGTCCAAAGAGGGTTGGGAGGGTGGGGACTCGTTCTGAGGTCTTCTAATTATGGTAATCTAAATACACATACTGCTCACCTATGAGCCTAGAACTCTCGTGAATGTATATATCTGATATCTTTCCTTACACTAGAGTACTATTGTTAAAGAAAATGTCTGGTTTGCCTTCTCCAACTTTACTTTTGACCATTTTAACTATCGTAAACACTACCTCTTCTGCGAAATCCCTCTGGAGTCATGGTCTCTAAAAACATTCTCGTGCTATCTCTGCACTCTTTCCTATTTAGTCTTTATTATTAAATCTTCTGAAATCGTTACTTTCTCTCTCTGAATGCCAATAACCCCTATTTGTTATTCTTCTCTAAGAAACTTAATCTGCTACTAGTTTTCTTTCTTGTCTCAGATCCTTGAAATCCTTATACCTTTACTTTCCTGAAGACTCTCTTAATTTCGATTGCTTAGGATATCTCTTACCAAAATCTTCGGTTCATGTGCTACTATTTACCTAGTCCTTCTACTCAATACCATGCATTTTTTTGGTAATTTGTTCACTATATTCTTGAGATTTATTCTCACTGGTCACTCTGTACTTCTGAGTCTGTACTTCTTTAAGGATTCATTAATGGTGGTTTCCAAACTTATCTCAACTTACTGAGGTATTATACTATTCTGTCTAATGTTTCATTTAACTTATCGATTTGACTATCTAGCCATCTCGTAATTCTCGAATATGTCAATTGCTCTTCTTTACTGATCCTTCTCTTTACTAGGTTCTAAGTTGAGAAACAAGCATATTTATTCTATAAGGATCTTCAAATACGTATTTCGGCTTTACACTTACGCTCAGTGATGATCTGGTTAGATGTTTGCATGCTTTACTATAATTAATGTTTCTAGAAGAAAGGATCATCATTCATTCTTCATGAGCCTAGTCGATTTCTCAATGTCTTGGAGTCCCGCAACTATTATCAATTTTCTACGTTACTACCTACTCGCTTTTAACTATGTGTCCGGACGTACATAATTTTCTTGTTACCTTTCGCATCTCTCTTTATAACTTCCATAGCTTGGCTTTTGGTTCCAAGTTGTACTACCAATACTAGTGGTGACTTATACCTCTGATTGATTCCTAGATCTCCAATCTCTGTTCTTGCTATAAGTTTTGACTTTGGCATTCTATTCTACTGTCCATACTGATACTCTTGTCGCTTCTGAAAGGCTTTAACCTCTCGGGTCTATTTTATTATACTTCCACCGATCTCTACTAGCTTTAAGCTGATCTGTAATACTTACTATGTTTGGTCTATTTTGGGAACTTCTACTAGTACTGCAAGCCTCATGCTGACTTGTCTAGATTTTTGGACTATATTGAGTTCTTTCCTTTACTTCCTCAAAACTTCCTTATTCCTTTTCTGGGCGATCTATCTTTCAAGGTCTTCCCTTCCTCAAAATGAACTCTCGTCGGGCTTGTTACAATTATTTATATATATGCTAATAAGAGATAAGGTAATATTTAATACCTTGATAGGTTTTGGTATCCTTGTTTTAGTACTCTGTGTTATAGTGGAGTCTGTTTCTCATATAAGGTAGGTATGAGCTCGATTCTATCAGGGCAGCTTCATTGGTTGGCATTGCAGAGGGATAAAGACTTATGTAGATCAGGGCCTTATATAATGAATTTCCTTGGCTTGGGTAACTCATCGTTTTCCTGACATTATTCCTCTTATTTTCCTGTGGGCCTAGGTTTGGGGAACCTAGAATCTCCGCATTTTATAGTATTTCACATTTATTAGAAGCCTCTACAAGTAATTATGATTTCTTGATTCTTCTGCCTTATAGCTGTTCTTAATCATTCGGGGAGCTCACCATCTATACGAAATGTTCGAGATTTATTAGATCGACTGGAAGAATTTCTGAAAGGAAAGGAATCTTAAAAGGACTTTACTTAGGTCTACTCAAGTATTTTACTCTTATTCGGACTTGCTATATTTTTCTTCACTATCCATAGTTCTGGTTTCTTAGATTTTCTGTTCCTTACTTTTTCTTTCCTTGCTTTTCTTTCTGAATTTCTCTCTCTATTTCCTACTTCCTTAGGTGGTTATCCATAGAACTTTATTATTTCTTTCTATTTCCTTACCTTTTCATTTTTGACTGCCTAAACTTCTACGCGTCTGTCTATGTTATAACTCATTTTCCACTCCCTCATGTACTTTTCTTAAAATCTTACTGTCTGGTTTCATAGCTTGTTTGTAATTCTGGTAATAGGTCAGAATAACTACATGAAGATTCCTAACTTGGGTCGAGAATATAATCGTTCTCATGAGGAATGCTACTCGAATAATCTAGGAAAGCTTGCTAACTTGTCTGCAGAACTTTAAGGACGTACTCGAGGATCAGATACTGGAGAGGTAGTGTCTGCCCCACATACAAGTATCCCAGACATACTATGTATACAAGATCCCAACACTCTACCCACTGCAGTCATTGACTACCTAGACCATGCTCTGATACCATCTTTGTAACATCCCCGAAATGGGAGATGTTATCGGCAGGGGATAAACCGTACTAACCCCATAAGCCTCTGACTTTCTAACCATAAACAGACACTAATATTCTTTTCTTTATTTATTTTATTATATGTAGGCACTACATTTTTGCATATAAGTCCCGATGATGAGTCTCGTATGGAGACACTACCTCTTTGATTGTGAAAGCCGCAAGAACGGACGGTTGGAAGGGTAAAGTTGGAAATTAACATTTTGTGGATTTAACATCGCTTGTTTCGCTTCGGGTTCACTTGTTGGACCTCCGCGTTAAAATACATCACTAAACCAAGCCTATTAAAACACATCCAAATTAAATAATAAAACATTTAAAACACATCTCACAAATAAAATAATTAAAAACATTTAAATATATGGCTCAAATTAAACTTAAATTAAATTAAATAAAACGCATTCACAAATTAAACCTAATAAATTAAATCAAAACCATTAAATAACTAAATTGAAATTGAATTAAAACTAAATCTAATAATCAAACCAAAATTAATTAAAACAAATAAAATGAATTAAAGGAAAGCTAATTAAATTAATCTAAAATACAATTGAATTAAAGTAAAGCTAATTAAACTAAAATTAAATCAAAATAAAGCACTTCCAAAGGAAAAGCAAATAAATAATTCACACCTAAATGACATATTTCTTACCCTAAAATAATACACCCAATTAATTGATATTATTCCTAATTAAACGAACCAAAACCCTAATACATCCCCTCACTATATAAACAAATCAAAAATTAAACCTAGCCGGCTCTCCATTCAAGACAAGACACGGCACACACAAACAAAAAAAAAAAAAAACAGAAACCCTAAGACTCATCTTCAACCTCATATTCTCCCCTCTCTCGGCAACCCTCTCTCTTCTCTCATAACTAAGACAATTCACGGCCAAAAAACCAGAAACCCTAATCTTCATCTTCCTCACAGCCCTCATCCCTCAGGCATAAGCAGTCATCAGCCAGCCCCCACTATCTCCATTCACGAAGCAAATCGCCACTCACATAGCCACTTTACACGCAAGCCAGCACAAGAACAAACCCATAACCTTGCCTCCACGTATCCCTCCAACAAACTAGCCACCAAGCCCTGCCTCACCGCCTCAGACTCACTCAAACGCCATTCACTCACACAGCCAAATAAAGCCCTCAAACCAAAGCCACAATAAGACACAAAGCCCTCAGACGTCACAGATCACTCGGCCCCTACGCCCTTAGCAGCCTCTCTTTCGCACCAAACGTCCTCACCCAGCCATAGCCCTCCACGCCAACAGCCACACGTCCCCTCCACACAGCCCTGCCTCAACTCACACCTAAAGCCACATGCTCCACAAACACGTTCACAGCTAGCCACACAGCAGCCATCATGCACGTTTCACACACTGTCACCTAGATTCACTGCCTCCACACCTTCGCCCATTGCCTCTTCACGCTTGCCCCCTTGGCCTTAACACCACACTGCACGACCTGTACGCCACAACATATTTCCCTCACCTGAATAAAGCCACTTGCCGCACACTACTTAACCCAAATAGCCCATTGCACACTCCACGTCTGCCTGCCTCTTGCCAAACCTTACACTCACCGACTAAAACCTCAACGCACATAACCTAACACACACGAGCAGCCCTCACCCACCGACCGAGCACACAATCAACACAGATCTTTACCTATTGCCTTCAGCGCCTAAACAGACCACACCAAGCAACCACATCTTGCCTTCATTCATAAGCCCCTATCCCACATCGCCTAGCCTTCACCAGCCACGCCATTATCCATCAAATCAGCCCCTTTTGCTTCACGCTAAATCACCAACAAACCAGCCCAGTTCACACGCATATAACTCCCGAATTAACCCCAGAACTGCACCAAAACTCCCCAAAAACTGCCCAGTAAACTGCCCAAAACAGTCCCAGAAACTGCCCAGTAAACTGCCCAGAAAACTGCCCAGAAATTGCTAAAAACAGTCCAGAAAAAACTGCATCTTTACCACCGAAAACCAAGACCCCAAACAGCAGCGAAATAGAGTGAAAACAACAACCCGAACAGCGAAACAACGAGGAAAGACGTTGAGCTAGCAAATCGGAAAAGTAGCGGATCATTCACCCTTCCAACGACGACGTGTAACGCCCTTTCGTGAGACGACAAAAGAGGTTAGACCTGAGGGAGGGCACCTTTTTACTTATCTTCTTTCGTTTTATTTTATTTATTTTAAAATATTATTGCATGAGAGTCGTTTGAGGCATGATGTGATTGTTGGATGAGCGGGATGTGTGTTCCCTTTTGTGGTATATCGGATGGAAACCCGGACGTAAATTCCGTAGCCGATTCCGAATGGACGGTATTGCGGTCTGCACTCGGGATACAACGCCACGTACCACTTAAGATGCACGTATCTCGTCTCATCCAAATTTGTATTTGAGCATGCCATAGTTCTAGGCCGTTTATTTATTATTTTAGCATGAGTTAATTTAGTCTTTTTATTTAATTTTCAAAGCATGATTGTGTTATTTAGGCATGTTGTTTCTTCATTCTTTATGCATGATGTTTCGTTTAGTTTATGTTTATGTTTAATTAGTTATTTGTTTACTCTGGTTTAATGGTTCAATATGCTCGTTGTGTTATATTGCGTGGAGTTATTTGGATGAATGATGAAAGCATGTTAGATCTTAGTACCCTTGAGCATGAATGTTTAATAGATTCGGTTAGTTTATTGCACAAATTATACCATCACAAGTGACATAAGTAAGGGACCATTCCGAACCCAACGGTTTGAGGTCTTCCCTTGCGGGGGTGAGTGCGGCCTTAAATCTTTGTCCCGGTTCACACCGGGTGGCGACTCCATGTTATTTCGTACTTCCCAACTAGGCCACGAGCCTAGAATAGCGTCGCCCAGGTCCTGTTGTCCACAGTCTGGCGACTCCACTGGGGATAAGAGAATTGGCCTCGAAATCATGTCTTGTGATGTGTATGATTTGTGCATTAGTTGACCGTTTCTATAGTGGGTTGAGGGAGTTCAATCAAAGGCATTGTCATAAACCCGCATGAGAACCATAGTTGTATATCCTGTAGATGTTGCCCCTTTATGCTTTTGATAACCACATTCATATTATATCTCATATGTCGCATGCATCTCATACATACATGCATCATGTTAACCCTCTGTGTCTTAAAAGCCATCATAGATATCCGTTGGGTTAGAGAAAAAAAAAAGGTTATTCAAGAGGAGTTTAGCAAACATGGATAGCGGGGAAAAGGAAATCGAGAAATAGAAAAGCTTACGGAAAGGATAGAAAGACCATTGGGGGGGCCTTCGAAAAAAAAAAAAAGAAAAAAAAGAGAAAAGAAAAAAAAAAAAAAAAGAGGGAAAAGAAAAAAAAAAGAGAAAAAGAAAAAAAAAAAAAAAAAAAAAAAAAAAGAGAAAAAAAAAAAGAAAAAGGAAGAGGAAAAAAGAGAGAAAAAAAAATTGTTTGTTTTAGTCATTGATAGTTAGACATAAGTCCGATGATGAAATTGTTTGCTTTAGAGTGAAACCTTAGAAATGATAAACTTTTGACGTGCTTTTATCTGATAATTTGAGTAATTGATCTATGTTAGACTCGTAAGCACTTGATTATGGTTCTTAGCAGTGAAAACCTGAGTAGTTAGCAAAGTGACTAGTCGAAGAAATTGTAGGTCGGTGAATGACCGTTTGCTTAGATGTCTGTCTTGATTTGCTTATGTTATGATGTGTGGTATGGTTGAAAATGAAAGAAAAGTCTCTAAAAAAAAAATGAACCACCTATAACCGATAAGCGTGAAGCTACCCATGGGCGAGTATTAGGACCACCATGAGGAGAAATGCTACCTTAAAGGGTAGGTGTGTTGAAAAAAAAAGAGAAAAAAAAAAAAGAAAGAAAAAAAAAAGAGGAAAAAATGAAGTTCAAAATGAAAAGAAAAAAGAGAGACAAAGGAAAAGAAAGAAAACCATACCACATTGAGCACTGAAAAGCAACTGCAGGCATAATTGAGATATCTAGGTTGGTTTGACCCATCGATCCCGATTTTTGAAACAAAATCATCGAGTTAGCTTACTTAAGGATTAAGCTGTGAAAGAATCTTTGCACACACACACTTTGAGTCTGGCCTAGATCATTTATTCAAAGACTTGGATTTGAGTTGCATCGAATGTTTTGAAGGTTCTCTGGTTTCATTATTGAGCATTCTTTGAGGACGATAATATGTATAACTATTGAGACTATTTTCGTAGCATGTGATATAGTATGATAATATGGAAGGCCCCCCATGTGGTTCATCTTGATCAAGCACAAAACAGCAGAGAACAAAAAGCCAAATTAAGACTGGGAGAGACCGGTCTACCACCCCGTGAATAAGAAGAATGACAAGAATTGAGCCATGAGACCAGAGAGAAGACTGAGCAATCAATTGGAGAACTGGGGGAAGACCTAACCCAGCGGAATAGAAATTCATTCATGCATGCATGCATACACGTAATAAATTTTGCATTCTTTTTTGTGTTTGTTTTGTTTTGTATTCACAGGTTTGAAAGAAGAAAAGAAAAAGAGAAAGCGGAAAGACAAGCCAACCAGAATCACCAACATATGAGTAGTACTTTTGGGGATGAGTCCCAGGGTTGAAGCCCATATCAGTTTCAGTTTGGGGATGAGTCCCAGGGTTGAGGCCCATATCAGTATTCGCTTGGGGATGAGTCCCAGGGTTGAGGCCTATATCAGCAGTTTGAGAATGAAGAAGCGGAGAATGGCACTCCGAGAATGGAGAACAATCAGAGAACGAACAATATGAGAATGGAGCAAAATCCGAGAATGGAGCGGAGTTCGAGAATGAACAAGCCGATAATGGCAATCAGAGTTCGAGAATGAACACTCCGGGTATGGAGATATCAGATCAGTTCTGCCGGGTATGGCACTACGGGTATGGAGATACAACATCAGTTCTGCCGGGTATGGAAATCTGGGGGAAAGGCCCACATTAACTATCAGTATTAGTCTTGCCGGGTATGGCAATCTGGGGGAAATGCCCACATTAACTATCGGTATTAGTCTTGCCGGGTATGGCACTCTGGGGGCGAGGCCCACATCATTATTAGCATCAGTTCTGCCGGGTATGGCACTCCGGGTATGGAGATACATCATCGATTTTGCCGTGTATGGCACTCTGGGGGCGAGGCCCACGTCATCATCAGTATCAGTTTTGCCGGGTATGGCACTCCGGGTATGGAGACATCAAAATCAGTCTTGCCAGGTATGGCACTCTGGGGGTGAGGCCCACATTAGCATCAGAATCGGTCTTACCGAGTATGACACTCAGACGGCGAGGCCCATATCAGTATCATTTTGAGGGCAAGGCCCATGTCAGTATCAATCTGGGGCGAGGCCCACATCGGTATCAATTTTGGGGCGAGGCCCACATCAGTCTGGGGCGAGGCCCACATCACTGAGGGCAAGGCCACATCAATATCAGTTGAGGGCGAGCCCACATCACTCTGAGGGCAAGGCCCACATCAATATCAGTTTGAGGGCGAGGCCCATGTCAGCTTGGGGGCGAGGCCTCACATCATCATCAGTTTGAGGGCAAGGCCCATGTCAGCTTGGGGGCGAAGCCCATATCAGCTTAGGGGCGAGGCCCCACATCAATATCAGTTTGAGGGCGAGGCCCATGTCAGCTTGGGGGCGAGGCCCCACATCATTATCAGTTTGGGGCGAGGCCCACATTGGTTCAGCATCAGTTCCTGTCAAGTATGCCATTCAGGAACAAAGCCACACAATCAGTATAGTTTGGGAATAAAGCTCAAGGGGAAGAAAGCCTCATGTCAGTATAGTTTGAGAACAAAGCTCAAGGGGAAGAAAGCCTCATATCAGTATAGTTTGGGAATAAAGCTCAAGAGGAAGAAAGCCTCATGTCAGTATAGTTTGAGAACAAAGCTCAAGGGAAGAAAGCCTCATATCAGTATAGTTTGGGAATAAAGCTCAAGAGGAAGAAAGCCTCATGTCAGTATAGTTTGAGAACAAAGCTCAAGGGGAAGAAAGCCTCATGTCAGTATAGTTTGAGAACAAAGCTCAAGGGGAAGAAAGCCTCATGACAGTATAGTTTGAGAACAAAGCTCAAGGGGAAAGAAAGCCTCATGTCAGTATAGTTTGAGAACAAAGCTCAAGGGGAAGAAAGCCTCATGTCATTATAGTTTGGGAACAAAGCTCAAGGGGAAGAAAGCCTTATGTCAACCTAGTTCGGGAATAACGCCCAGGAAAATAAAACTCTCTCTTAACAGTTCGGGAATAAAGCCGGGAGGAATAAAGCCTCATCTACACAGTTCGAAAATGGACAGACATCGCTTCAGCAAATCGGGAACATAACCCACAGTTCAGGGAAGAAGACCCACACATCAATTCAAATCGGGAACAAGACCCGCAGTTCAGGGAAGAAGAAAACCCTCACATCAACTCAAATCGGGAACAAGACCCATATTTCAGGGAAGAAGACCCTCACCTCAAATCAAATCGGGAACAAGACCCACAGTTCAGGGAAAGAAGACCCTCAAATCAACTCAAATCGGGAACAAGACCCACAGTTCAAGGAAGAAGACCCTCACCTCAAATCAAATCGGGAACAAGACCCACAGTTCAGGGAAGAAGACCCCCACATCAACTCAAATCGGAACAAGACCCACAGTTCAGGGGAAGACCCTCACATCAACTCAAATCGGGAACAAGACCCACAGTTCAGGGAATAAGACCCTCACATCAATTCAAATCGGAACAAGACCCGCAGTTTAGGGAAGAAGACCCTCACAACAACTCAAATTGGGAACAAGACCCACCGCACTACTTTATTCAGGTTGGGAACAAGACTCACAATACAACTCAATTCAACATGGGAACAAGACCCACCTCTCATCCACTTAGTTCGAGGCAGCTGGCGAGCCAGGTAAGTGAAAATGCATTGCATGTACTTTGATAGGATTGTCACTCTCACACACTGCACAAGTCCCATCAAAGTGGGGGCGACTGTAGGCACTACATTTTTGCATATAAGTCCCGATGATGAGTCTCGTATGGAGACACTACCTCTTTGATTGTGAAAGCCGCAAGAAACGGACGTTGGAAGGGTAAAGTTGGAAATTAACATTTTGTCGGATTTAACTCGCTTGTTTCGCTTCGGGTTCACTTGTTGGACCTCCGCTTTAAAATACATCACTAACCCAAGCCTATTAAAACACATCCAAATTAAATAATTAAAACATTTAAAACACATCTCACAAATAAAATAATTAAAACATTTAAAATATATGTCTCAAATTAAACTTAAATTAAATTAAATTAAAACGCATTCACAAATTAAACCTAATTAAATTAAATCAAAACCAATTAAATAACTAAATTGAAATTTAATTAAAACTAAATCTAATAATCAAACCAAATTTAATTAAAACAAATTAAAATGAAATTAAATTAAAGCTAATTAAATTAATCTAAAATACAATTGAATTAAATTAAAGCTAATTAAACTAAAATTAAAATCAAAATAAATCACTTCCAAATTAAAATCAAATTAAATAATTCACCACCTAAATTACATATTTCTTACCTAAAATAATACACCCAATTAATTGATATTATTTCCTAATTAAACTAACCAAAACCCTAATACATCCCCTCACTATATAAACAAATCAAAAATTAAACCTAGCCCGGCTCTCCTTCAAGACAAGACACGGCACACACAAAACAAAAAAAAAAAAAACCAGAAACCCTAAGACTCATCTTCAACCTCATATTTTCCCCTCTCTCGGCAACCCTCTCTCTTCTCTCATAACTAAGACAATCAATTCACGGCCAACAAAAACCAGAAACCCTAATCTTCATCTTCCTCACAGCCCTCATCCCTCAGGCATAAGCAGTCATCAGCCAGCCCCCCACTATCTCCATTCACGAAGCAAATCGCCACTCACATAGCCACTTTACACGCAAGCCAGCCACAAGAACAAACCCATAACCTTGCCTCCACGTATCCCTCCAACAAACTAGCCACCAAGCCCTGCCTCACCGCCTCAGACTCACTCAAACGCCATTCACTCACAGCCAAATAAAGCCCTCAAACCAAAGCCACAATAAGACACAAAGCCCTCAGACGTCACAGATCACTCGGCCCCTACGCCCTTAGCAGCCTCTCCTTTCGCACCAAACGTCCTCACCCAGCCATAGCCCTCCACGCCAACAGCCACACGTCCCCTCCACACAGCCCTGCCTCAACTCACACCTAAAGCCACATGCTCCACAAACACGTTCACAGCTAGCCACACAGCAGCCATCATGCACGTTTCACACACTGTCACCTAGATTCACTGCCTCCACACCTTCGCCCATTGCCTCTTCACGCTTGCCCCCCTTGGCCTTAACACCACACTGCACGACCTGTACGCCACAACATATTTCCCTCACCTGAATAAAGCCACTTGCCGCACACTACTTAACCCAAATAGCCCATTGCACACTCCACGTCTGCCTGCCTCTTGCCAACACCTTACACTCACCGACTAAAACCTCAACGCACATAACCTAACACACACGAGCAGCCCTCACCCACCGACCGAGCACACAATCAACACAGATCTTTACCTATTGCCTTCAGCGCCTAAACAGACCACACCAAGCAACCACATCTTGCCTTCATTCATAAGCCCCTATCCCACATCGCCTAGCCTTCAACAGCCACGCCATTATCCATCAAATCAGCCCCTTTTGCTTCACGCTAAATCACCAACAAAACCAGCCCAGTTCACACGCATATAACTCCCGAATTAACCCCAGAACTGCACCAAAACTCCCCAAAAACTGCCCAGTAAAACTGCCCAAAACAGTCCCAGAAACTGCCCAGTAAACTGCCCAGAAACTGCCCAGAAATTGCTAAAAACAGTCCAGAAAAACTGCATCTTTACCACCGAAAACCAAGACCCCAAACAGCAGCGAAATAGAGTGAAAACAACAACCCGAACAGCGAAACAACGAGGAAAGACGTTGAGCTAGCAAATCGGAAAAGTAGCGGATCATTCACCCTTCCAACGGACGTGTAACGCCCTTTCGTGAGACGACAAAAGAGGTTAGACCTGAGGGTACCTTTTTACTTATCTTCTTTCGTTTTATTTTATTTATTTTAAAATATTATTGCATGAGAGTCGTTTGAGGCATGATGTGATTGTTGGATGAGCGGGATGTGTGTTCCCTTTTGTGGTATATCGGATGGAAACCCGGACGTAAATTCCGTAGCCGATTCCGAATGGACGGTATTGCGGTCTGCACTCGGGATACAACGCCACGTACCACTTAAGATGCACGTATCTCGTCTCATCCAAATTTGTATTTGAGCATGCCATAGTTCTAGGCCGTTTATTTATTATTTTAAGCATGAGTTAATTTAGTCTTTTTATTTAATTTTCAAAGCATGATTGTGTTATTTAGGCATGTTGTTTCTTCATTCTTTATGCATGATGTTTCGTTTAGTTTATGTTTATGTTTAATTAGTTATTTGTTTACTCTGGTTTAATGGTTCAATATGCTCGTTGTGTTATATTGCGTGGAGTTATTTGGATGAAAGCATGTTAGATCTTAGTACCCTTGAGCATGAATGTTTAATAGATTCGGTTAGTTTATTGCACAAATTATACCATCACAAGTGACATAAGTAAGGGACCATTCCGAACCCAACGGTTTGAGGTCTTCCCTTGCGAGGGGTGAGTGCGGCCTTAAATCTTTATCCCGGTTCACACCGGGTGGCGACTCCATGTTATTTCGTACTTCCCAACTAGGCCGTGAGCCTAGAACAGCGTCATCAAGTTCTGTTGTCTACAGGTTTCCCTTAGGATAACCTATATTTGGCACTTATCCAATTTGGGTCCTTAGTTTGGTATCATCCAAACGTTATGCCCGGCATACCCAAATTATTAGGAATGAGAAACCATGTTTCTTTCCTGTTCATATCCAATATGATATCTGTCAAACATATTTATATGGAACCTTATTCTAAATAATTTTTGCACTGTTAATACATATCCTGTTGAAGGAAATGATAGCTCAGAGCGACTCGTGATAAACCTTATCATGTCCAACAAAATTCGGTTTTCATTCGGACACACCGTCTAACTGACGTGTCTCGGGAGGAGTCCTCGTCTGAAAGAATACTATACTCTTTCATGTATGTTTGAAACTTACTGCTTAAGTATTTTCATTACGGTCTTACCGTGACGGCATAATACTATAGTCGATCTGTTTATCTACTTCGTGTCGAAACTCTAAAAGTTTCCGATATGTGTTCTTCGAAAGAAACACATAACCATAACGTGATGCCACATCCGTTAAGGTCACGAAACATTCATGTTCACATCTAGCCTAGCTAGATATTGGCCCACTAACTTCACCATGAATAGGGCTAACAGATCGGTGGCACTTACACTATTACCAAGTAAACAATGTTTTAGGTACTTTACCTAACAAACTAGATTCGTAGACTTTATTTGAATAGTCAAATCAGTCCTAGCACCCACTCTTCAAAAGTGCGGGTATACGAGTCTTGTTAATTGTGTCCCAGACAACAATGCCACAAATAAGTCTCTATTGATCAAATCAATTTGAGCTATTATTTGTCATTTTATATGTTTGAGATTTTAATTATATTCAAAATATAAATTCTGTTATTCACATCTAATGTGTTTATCTCAGTATCATCTTTATATAATGAAACACTTAGTGTTCTAGAATATAAAGGTTTATCCACAATGGATTAAACACTGATATAGAGATAGTGTCTCTAGTCAAACTAGTTACATTATAACAGTTCCTAATTTAAGTACACACCCGAAGGGTAGTTCCTAAACTTAGGTATCTACGGTCGAAACAGCGACTTTCGTCCCTTTTCCGATTCGCAGAGCAATCTCAGCTTGAAGTCAGTATCCTGCTCAAAGCAGATTCTGAACATCAATACATATATTTTATGTACCACACTAAGTATTTAAAATCTAATTTCAATACTAGTAGTGAACATAACTTTTACAATCATATTTAAAGTAAGAGCCTTGCCCTTTCTTTAATTCCTTCGTGTCTGCCATATCCAAATGGTAGTCACTTTGGGATATGTCAATTATCCTTTTCAATATTTCAGGAACCTTAGGCCAAGCCTTGGGTTTTTAGAATATCGAAACAATGTGCACCTCGTGCTACAGGCCCAATTGCAAATTTTGACTTTATCTCATCTAGAATAGTCAATTAATTCTCCAAGAATTATAAATTGCAATTTTAATACTTCTTAAATCTAAAATTAGATTTATGACAAGTATATTAAATTAAGCACTAAAGTCATCATCACATAAATCTTCCAAAGATTTTATGCTCTACTTATATTGCTTAATTTTGGGCTTAAGGTATAATAAGTTATTTTATCAAATAAAGTAACCTATTATATATTCCCAATTTGAAAATTAAATCATTTAAAATATTTTAATCCAGATTATATTTTAAATATCCAATTTTCAATTTTATCTTGATTACAATAGTCCAATATATGCCTATATATACCCTAACTTTTTCCTCTGAACAACTAGGCCTTGGCTTTGGCACAACAAACCTGATGATCCCAGTCAAGCGCGGACCCATTGACCATGGAAGCTTCGTAATCAATGTCGTTGGACAAGAAGTGGTCTTGACTTTGGCCAACAAACCACAACTTGGACAAGACACCAATATGGAACAAAGCCTCGTGATTCAAACACATATTCGACGGACAAGGGCTTGACTTTGGCCAACAACCCATGCCAATCTAGGATCTTGAGTAAGAATCACTCAATGGAAGGAAAAGACGCATGATATTTGATGAGGGCTTTTTGCGTGCAAATTGGCTACCAATTTCATTATCTTTGTTAAGGTCTCATCATCATACACCCTTAAACATGCATTCTAAATACATAATAAAGCGAGTATGAAATAAAATAATAATGATATGCGGATGGATACTTAACACATTGATCCTAGATCAAATCTCTCCCTTTCTCACTCAAGCTAGCACTTGTATTACTTCTACCCGTTACACTACACTTCTAAAGAAACCTCATTTACATTGAGGGGAATATGTGAGAAGAGAATACAAAGAGAATAGAGGTGATAAGGCTTGACACGCAGGTCCAATTTAATAAATCGAATTTATTACAACAATTTCCAAAATTGCCCCACCCGACTAATATCCATCCGATATACATTATTCATTTATCACAACCACGTATTCACACATAAGCATGCTATCAATCAATCTAATCAAATTAATTAATCTGATAATTATGTGATCATCCAATGTTCAAACAACAATTTGATTTTGGTCGAGTCAAACTCGTTTTTGCGAATAAGTACTCAAAGTACGAATTCTTGAATTAAATTAAACTACATCATTAAATCCAATTTAACATGTATTTAATACTAATTCACTATTCAATTCCAAATTAAATATTACACTTTATTTAATAAACCTTTAACGACTTAAATTCCAAATTTAATCGTGTCGGGTCTCAAAGCCCGATTAACGTCCAACGTCAATCAATTCAAGTCTAATGGGCTTTAATTAATTTCTTTAAGGCGTGGGCTTCGGCAACCAAAGCCCAATCAAGGAGTAACCCCATAAGCCCAGAAATCAATTTAGGCCCATTAGGCCCAATTAAACTTTAAAGGTTTATAAGTTGTATTTGGGCTTAACGGAAGTGGCTTTGGGCCCCAATTGGATCCAATCCAATTTGTCCAAATCCAACTTTGTACAACAAAGCCCAATAAGCCCATTTACAACATAATAAGCCCAAATCCAATTTAAGGGCCTAAATAACTAAATTACATGAATACAATTCCGCAATTTAATTACCTAAAGTGCATTACATGATTAATCACCCAAATCAATATTTCCAAAACATTAAATTAGCTTAATTAATCATGTTCATTATCATCATCACATGTCCAACACAAAAATGAAAAATCAAACCCATTTACATGCTTCCAAAGTCTCGGCCAAAAAGAAGTAATTTTATCCGATTTGAATTCAATCCAATTAATTACACAATCGACATCGAATTAACTTCCCGAATGATTTCATACACATCCAATGTTCAAAATTCAAAAAATCCAAGACATTATAGGGCATAATGCATTCGGCCACCTTAAGGATATTGGGGATTTTGTTCAATTCAAAATTCAATCCAATTAATCTTAAATTAACATCATCCTATATGATTCCAATTCATCCAATGAATCAAAATCAAAAAATTCCAAATTTCAAATAACCCTAAACTTTCGGCCAACACATATATTTGGGGAAAATTATTCCAAATCAATTTTCATGAAATTGATCCAATCAAACTTCAATTCAACATCATTTAAACATGCTTAATCAAACAATTTAACTAAATCATGCTCAAAATCAATTTACCCAAATTTTAAGCCCTAAAAATTTCATGCTTGAACCTAGGCTCTTGATGCCATTGTTGGTTTTATTCTAGGTCCCAAGATCATCAAACAAGCATGAATATTAGTGTGAATACATCAAAGGAGGTAGCGGAATACTCACATCGATCGGTTGAGACGAATTTGACGAACAAAAACTCCAAGATTGCTCACTGGATTAGGCGCCCACTGCAGCAGAATTTCAGTCCACTGTCTTCTGTTTTGAGCTGAGATTTGAGCCTCGAATTTACGTCGACCGATTCCCGGCTCGTGGGTGAGTTTCCCTAACACCTTCGTAAGTCTCTCGGAGTGCTAGCTCCGCTTGATTTTGCCACAAAATCAAGGCACAAAGCTTCCCTTAACTCACGGTAATGATGAACAAAACCAGTGAGCTTTTTGCCACAATGGGCGTGAATGTGAGAGAGTGTGGAGAGAAGAAGAAATGTGATAGTTGGTCAAAACCTTTTCCAAAAATGGTTTATATATTTTACCATAAAATATATAAAATATTCACCAAATTATTAATTAAATAAATGGTAAATATTTTCCACCAACTAGGCACTATTCCAACCAAACACATCACTATTCCTTTTCACTTTATTAAAGTGATGTGTGTCTTTCAATCAATCAATCACATCAATCAATCACATCACTCAAAGTGACATTTGATTTGACGCTTGATGTGACGAATGATTTGACGCTTGATGTGACTTGCGTGCCGCACTCGAATTCGAAATACGAATGCGCTCGTAATCACACTCGGGCTCGGGTTCACTAATTCCTAATTAGCAAATTTACCGTTGCGTCGTAATTAAATGATTACGCCTAGCGAATTCACTATTCACGTCGCTAACGAATTAATTCTAAATTAATTCGTTCGCCCGAATTAAAATCCAATTTCAATTTCGCGTCGAAATCCAATTACGATTGATATATCAAATATATCAATTTACCCGATTAATTCTACATCAATCGTTTTCTATCTTTAGACGATATTTTATCCCAGATAAAATATCTCCGTAATTAATCCCAGATTAATTTTCTCTCTCATCAAATTAATCCCAGATTAATTATGAGTGCGAGTCATACGTCATCGGTGTATCATTGGGAAGCGACCCATGAGATCCCCGGATATGTTGGCAGTAAATACGGTTGTCGGACTATCCGAACACGTAAGTACCAAGTACTACGTTTTACCGATTCACAAGACAAGGTTGGCTTCTAGCAAAAGGCCATGCCTACCCAATTCTCCGGAAATATTCTTACAGGAATATATAGATCTGTATCAGGTGTAGTATACAGTAGTATTGTGCATATCGGCCCAGTATTGGATAGTCACGTGCTAGGCCTGGGGCTGGATAAGTGTCTGCCCCGTACGAAGCACATGTCGGATGTCTGGTAACTAGTCTCTATAATCGGATATACATGACCTTGTCATAATATCCCGATGGCTGCAGCACCTCAGAGTACTAATACCGTATCCTGCGTGACATCATCTCCACTATGACTGGAGTGATACTTCCGTCTTGACATCACACCCAATACTCTACGATTCTCAATATACTCAGCTTCGGCGTACACAGAACCGGTTAGAGTCCTAGACGACCTCAACTAAAGTATATTGATTGTCGTAAGCATTAGCGGTGCAAGTCTCAGGTTAAGACCATATACACCTACCCTGATGTCGGACTCCCATAGACACATAGTCATAATACCAATGGGATTCCGAGGGGTCTATCCAGAGCGAAGCTGTTTCCCGTACCATCGGTGAAACACAACCTCCTACCGCACTTGCATGAGTATCCAATACCCAAATATATGAGAACTATGCTGTTGTGCCCTCACAACGCGCACAAGTGCAATACTAGCCTATTCCGCATTATCGATGTCCAGTCTCGATAATACTACGACTAGGGATATTTAATGATTAATCCTTCATGGACTGATACTGTCTCATATCATCTCAATCCAGGAACTAATCATATGGACCTCTCTTCATTTATATATCTAAGGTGATCTAATCACAAATGATGAGAGTGCAATTTCCTTGTCACATAGTTAATTTGTACAACATCACTATGATCTGCAGAAATAGTGACGCTATGGGTCATATTATCCAACAAGACTTATAGGGTAGCCCCTAATATGTATGGGTGAAGTTGAGATGGTGAGAAACTAAATTGGACAATATTTCGACCCCGCGTCACGACGGGCGTCATCCAGAAGCATGCCCAAACTTGTACCAGAAATGTTCCTATGACAATAGTAGAACATGAGCTTAGGAAGACTCATCGTGATGAAAACTTTAGTGCTCAATCCGATATGCTTGCCTCAAAGACTCCTTAATTTCGTCGTCAGAACTAAGGATTAGATCTTTATACCATGATGATGAAATTAAAGGATCTTCATAGATCTAACGTTAGATCTTAAAAGAAAAAAAGAAGCTCTTTCGCTCGCATATGTCAGAGGGGTACATCTGTCGAGCACTAGGTGTCGCAGATGATTGCTGACATCAAATAGCTAGGTTAGCTGGGCATTGCCTACGAGGGCGAGACTTCCATAGATTTGATCTTACAGTCTCTGCCCGAATGCTGGGGTGAGTTCATCATGAACCAAGAGAAAACTCTTGGAGAGTTTATGCTATGCTGAAGGAGGCAGAGCCAGAGCTTCCAAAAGGGCAAAAAGCACAAGGCGCATCTTACTTCGACATCCCAGAAGGCCAAGGCTTGGCCAAAGGCTTCTGGAGGTGTAAAGAAAAATGGCAAAGGCAAAATCGTCACAGTCTTCTAGGAAGACAAATGACATATCCCAAGATGTCTGCCTAAACTGTGGAAAATGGGGTCACTGGAAACGTGACTAGCGTATGGACAAGGCAGACATGAAGGAAGTGAAGGCGAGCAATGCTCCGACTTCAAGAATGTTTGTTATTGTAATAAACTTGCCCACTACTAGTTTTAAAATTGATGTGGTACATACATATGTACTGATGTGCGGGATCTACTGACTAGTAGGAGACTGGCTTCAGATGAGATCGAACTACGAGTCAGAAATGGGATGAGAGTCGCTGTTTTGGTTGTGGGAACCTAAGTTTTGGAACTGCCCTTTGGGCATGTACTTAAATTAGGAAACTGTTATAATGTACCTAGTTTGACTAGAAACATTATCTCTATATCTAGTTTAACCCGTTGCGGGTATACCTTTATGTTCCAGAACACTGGTTGTTTTGTTTATAATGATGATATTGAGATATACACATTAGATATGAATAACAGTATTTATATTTCGAATATAAATGAATCTCAAACATATAACATGACAAACAAAAAGGCTCAAACTGAGTAAATTAGATGAGACTTATTTGTGGCATTATCGTCTGGGACGCATTAACAAGACTCGTATATCCACTATTTTGAAGAATGGATACTGTGGACAGATTTGATCCTAAATCATATGAAATCTATGAATCTTGTTTATTAGGCAAAGTGCTTAAAATGCCTTTTAGCGGTAAGGGTGTACATGCCACCGAACTGTTAGCCCTCTTTCATGGTGACATATGTGAGCCCATGTCTAGCTAGGCTAGAGGTGGATATCAATACTTCGTAACCTGTATGGATGTTGCATCACGTTATGGTTATGTTTGTCTTATGAAAAACAAGTTGGAAACATTTGATGAATTCAAATAGTTCAACACGAAGTAGATAAACAGACTGATAAAAGTATTAATACATTACGGTTAGACCGTGGTGAAGAATACTTTAGCAATGATTTTCTAGATTACTTGAAATATTATGGTATTCTTTCACAGTGGACTCCTCCCGGAACACCTCAATTGAGTGGTGTGTCTGAACGGAGAAACCGAACTTTGTTGGACATAGTAAGGTCAAGGATAAGTCGCTATGAGCTACCAATTTCCTTCTAGGGATACGCATTGAACAGTGCAATACTTATTATAAATAAGGTTCCGTCAAAGTGTGTTGGACAGACTCTATATGAATTATGGACAGGAAAGAAATTGGGTTTCTCATTCCTGAAGATTTGGGAATACTGGGCATATGTTTGGATGATACCAAACTACAACCCAAATTGGATAAGTGCACATTTGTAATTGGTTATCCTAAGGAAACTAATTCCATAACTCACAAGAGAACAATTTTATTTTTTGCTCTCCATGCGGTTTTCCTAAGAGGAATACCTAAATGCAGTGGTAAATGGGAGGAAAGTAGAACTCGATGAAAATCGAAGTAATACTGTTCCTGGTACCGATCCCCTCACGGAACATGAACAGTTCATCAGAGATGAGACTGTTCCATAATCTTCTACATACACAAGAACCCTGTAGGTCAGAGAGAGTTAGAAAACAACCTGAGAGGTATGGGTTTCTGATCTCACCTCATGTAGATGTCAATCTTACTTGGGAAGATGAACCGGCCACGTATGAGGAAACGATATAAGGTATCGACTCCAGTTTATGGCAAAGTGCCATGAAGTCCGAAATGTATTCCATGTATACCAACCAAGTTTGGACATTGGTTGATGTACCAGAAGGCATTGTGCCTATTGGTAGCAAATGAGTCTTCATGGTGAAGACATACATAAAATATGGCAACATACAAACGTACAAAGCTAAGCTAAAAGTTGGGAGAAGCAACCTTTATTCTAGGAATAAAGATCTATTGGGATAGATCTAAAAGTTGTTGGCACTCTCCGTGAACTCGTACATTGAAATATATGTACGCGACCTAGTGTCTCATATGCTTTGAGCATTTGGAGTCACAATCAGGCCGATCCAGGTGATGGTCACTGGATTGATGTTAAGAACATCCTTTAGTATCTTAGACGAACTAAGGATGCTTTCTTAATCTATAGAGAAGGAGAACTTGAAGTGATTAGGTTCACCGTTGCAAGTTTCCAAACCGATAAAGACGACTGTAAGTCGCAATAAGGGTACGTATTTTGGTTGAACAACGGAACAGTGAGCTGTAAATCTTCCAAGCAAGATACTGTTGTCGATTCAACAACAAAAGCGGAATATATTGCTGCAGCTGAGGTAGGAGAAGAAGCATTTTAGATCTATAAAATTCCTAATTAGATTAGGAGTAGTTCTGTTAGCAGCTGCGCAGGCTAAGGAATTACAGTCTCATTATTGATCCAAGTATGTACTTCGACGGTTTTATCTGATTAGTGAGATCATACATCGTGGCGATGTGATGATTTAATAAATCGCATCAGATGATAACCTTGCAGATCCGCTGACGAAAGCGATATCTCAGCATAAGCATGGGCGACCCGTACATAGTTCAAGTGTTAGACATTTGAGTGATTGGCTATAGGCCAAGTGGGAGATTGTTGGACAATTATGACCCATAACATCATTATTTTGTAAAGGACATGGTGTTCATGTACAAAATTAACTATGTGACAAAGGAAATTGCTCTTTTATCATTTGTAATTGGATTACCTGGATATATAAATGATAAAAGTCCATATGATTAGTACCAGATTAATAAGATATGAGACAATATTAATCCATGAAAGGTTTAATCATTAAATATCCCTAGTCGTAGTATTATCGAGACTGGACATCGATAATGCGGAATAGGCTAGTATTACACTTGTGCGCATTATGGAAGCTTAACGACATAGTTCTCATATATTTAAGTATAGAAACTTATACAAGTGTGATAAGAGGTTCTGTTTATCGATGGCATGGGAACAACTTCGCTCTGGATAGACCCCTCGGAATCCCATTGGTAGTATGACTATGTGTCTATGGGAATCTGAATCACGGTAGGTGTATTTGGTCTTAACCTGAGACTTGCATCGCTAATACTTGCGACAATCAATATACTTTGATTTTGGTCGTCCGGGGCTTTAACTGGTTATGTGTACGCCTCTTCTGGGTATACAGAGAATCTTAGTGTATTGGGTGTGATGTCAAGATGGAAGTATCACTTCAGTCATATGGAGATGATGATCACGTAGAGATACAGAACTGGTACTCTTAAGTACTGCAGTCATCGGGATAATATGACTAGGTCATGATTATCCGATTATAGAGACTAGTTACCAGTGATCAGATATATGCTTCGTACGGGGCAGACATAATTCCATCCCTAGACCTAGCATGTGACATCCGATACTGGATCGCAATACGCAATACTTTATATACTACGCCTGATAAAGATTATATATTCCTTTAAACAATATTTCGAGAGAATTGGGTAGGCACGGTGCTTTGCTAGAAGCCAACCATGTCTTGTAAATCAGAAAGAACGTGGTATTGGGTATGCACGTATTCAGATAGTCCGATGACCATATTTACTGCCAATATATCCAGGGATCTCTTGGGTCACTTCCCACAGATTCACCGATGACATTAATTCGACTAGAAGAGAGAACGCGATTAATTTGGAATTAATCGGCAAAATGAATTCAATAGTGAAATTAGATTTTACTATTTAATTAATTGGGCTAAAGTAATATATTGGATATATTAATTGAAATCGGATTTCAACAACGGAATTAAAATTAGATTTTAATTCAAGCGAACAAATTATTTTGGAATTAATTCGTAAGCGACTTCCGTAATATTTTGTTAGGCATTATTATTTAATTAAATTGGATTTAATTGCGTCGCAACGGAAAATTCGTTTAGTTCAGAATTAAACGAACTCGGGCCCGATGGAAGTTGCGTGTTGGATTAGTCGACTTAAATTTGGAATTTAAAAATGGTAGGACACACTTGACTTACATCAAGATGTTTGACACTTGATGGAAGTTGTTATTGGTTGAGTAAAGCTTATATTGCTTTTAAAACACTCAAACCAAATCCAACACACAAACTTAATATATAAAGAAGTCAATTTAGTTTTGGAAACAAGTTGGACTACTATTCATCTTCTCCCATCTCTCCAAAATCGTGAGCCTCTCTACTCTCCATGGAATTTTTGTTGCAAAATTTCTACTTGCTAGTACATTTAGGAGTCAAAAGAAGGTGATAGGGAAACTCACCATTGAGTTTGGAACAACAAAGAAAGCTTGGAGCTTCCGAAATACAAAGAAAAAGTCTTGAAAGTCATCTGATCAATGTGAGTATTTCCACAACTCTCTTTGATTTATTCACACACAAATCATCTTAGAGATCCTTGGCATGTTCTAGGAAAACTTACACTAACCATTCAAGTACCGAATCAACCCTTAAGAAAGATACTCATCTACTTCTCGCAAGAAGGAGTGAACTCCATATCTATGTAAAATGTTCCAAGCTACACAAAGACCATGCCCCCAAAGTACGTAGCTATTAGTCGGGACTGCTACACCAACCTCACCTTTGTAAATAAAAAGACATAGTCTATCATGCAAGAGTTCGTAGTACATTAAGGATTAAGATCAATCCATATATGACCATTTAGTAGATCGAAATGACTTTCTTTGTTTAACGGATGTTATAAGAATGTCATTTCCATCTGGATCCAGTCCTATATGATCACATCATACAAGGTGCCTCCATCCTTATGTCTCTACAAGGATGATCCCGTATCAAAATTGCCATACAAATACAGAATGGACTGCAGCTATTGATTAACCACAAACAAAATACCCGTTTTATTTGCTCTCTATGGACTATTTAAGATTACTAACTTCAGACTTAAATCTTATTGTGTATGACATTCATACACTAAATCTGAAGGCACAAAAGTAATCTAGGGTATTCTAGATAATTTATAATATGCGAAAATTAAACAAACACTTTGATAAATGAATAATGCATCATTTTATTTCAAAACATATAAAGTCATTTTCATTGCATGTAGCTCTACGGCATACATCCCAACATTGTTGTTTTGAGATAGCTGAGTAAGGAGTTTCCACTTCTGAGACGTATCTCAAACTAATTCGTAACAAGTTAATTTTTGTTTATTTCCTTTTGAATTATTTAAATTTGTGAATTCTCCATAATATTGATTAAATTTGATCTTCAAATGCTCATTTGACAAGTATTATCAACATGCATGGTAACATACGGACATAGGTCGTAAGTGAAAAGTTTGTAATATTCTGTGCTCTAGTTTATTGGAAGAAGCATCTGAAAGTAATGGAATAAAAAAAGAAAAAAAGAAAAAAAATTGTGTATATAAATAATTAACCATGCTTTTACTTAGTAACCGGACGTCTTGCCTCAATAAGCAGAGATTGTTCGCGTCAAACAGTAAAAGCCTGAGTTAATAATAATAAAGTTTCTATTAGTAACCAGACATCTTGCCTCAGTAAGTAGAGATTGTTTACGTCAAACAGTAGAAGTTTTAACATCTGAGATCCGAGTAATTAAGTCTGTAGGGGTGTCTTAACACCTAATGCCCTAAAGCCAACTGGTTTGGGAGTCACTGACCCAAAGCTCGCTACAAGGATTGAAGATGTTATAAAAAAAAAAAAAAGAAATTCCATTGCTAAAAATGTGTGAATTCTGATATAACTTTAGGACAAAAATATTACCCTTTTTTCAACTACACTTATGAATATTGTGGGTACAATTAATTGATTAATACCTTGTTAGTTGTGTATATGGAGAATGGTAAAAAGCATAGGAAAATTTACTTATTTAGTAATTTAGAAAGAAAGAAAACAACTAAGAACTTGGATAAGAAATTTCACTTATTTAGTTACCAATTGTTTATTTTGTTTCTTTTGACTTTTTGCTTTTGTGTGCATTTCATTAACGTTTGTGGGTATCGTCACTGTAAGCCCTCACGAGACTACAACTCGTCCACTAAGGACACCTAGGGGTTTAAAGGCTTGTTGCATATGCTAAATGTAACCGTGATCCCTAAGAAAATGACTTAGTTTAATTTAGTTTCAGTTATTTATTTTATTTTATTTTATTATTTTGCTCGAGGACTAGCAAAATGTTAGGTTTGGGGGTGTGATGAGCGGAAAATATATCAATATTTACCGCCCCTTTTATTTAATATTTTGTATAGTTTCTCGAGTTTTATGAACGTTTTGATGTGTTTTAGTTTATTTTGCAGATAAAATAAAATTAGGACTTAATGGAATCAATCAACCCGAAATATGGAACAAATAAAGGGGAAAAACTGGACTTGACATTTGGATTTTGGAGGTTGGAAACTTGAAATGGCGTTCTAACGAAGTACAATTTTGAAAAATTTCAACTTTGCGTAATATTCGTATTTTGGCCATAACTTTTTACTCCGATATCGAATTAAGGTGATTCAAGTTCCAGATGAAAGAAGACTCAAATATCTACAACCTTTACGCTCATAGGAATTTCGAATTCGGAAGGTTTCATAACCGAAATTGATGAAGAATATAAAAGTATGTTATGTGTAATTATTAAAGTCTTTTTCAAATACAAAAAAATAAAAATTAAAATGAAAATTGTCAAACTTCCACCAAACATGATTTCATATTTGGTGGAGGATTTGATGTCATATTTTATGCCATGTTTGGTGGAGAAAGTTGTGGAGAAATTGGTGGAGGCAAAATTTTGCCTATAAATACCAAGACATTTCATTTGTAAATTTCATATTTTCCTTTAGGTTTCTCTTAAGGAACTTGAGGATTGTATTTTGTGTGTTTTATTTATGTATTTTAATTATGTGTTTTTACTTTCTTTAATATTTTGTAGTTAATTTCTGCTGGGGGAAGGGTGAAACCTTTAATATGATAAGGTAGATTAATCTCATTTAATTTATAATATGGCAATTATAATTTATTAATATGGATTAATATTGATACCGCCTGATGAGTGGTAATTATATCACTATTTCCCACTCATTTAACATAATATTTTGTATAGTTTCTTGAGTTTTGTGTATATTTTGATGTGTTTTGTGTTATTTTGCAGATAAATAAAGTTTCAGGACATTTTGGAGGTGATTTGGACCAAAACAGTGAAAATTGGAAAAAGGGCATTTTGGTCATTTATCGAGTCGCGACGCGCAAACCTTTGGCGTCGCGACGCCTAACGTGCACCGGGTCCATGCTAACGTGCGTCGGGTCCACATGTCAGAATCTGAGAAGTTTGACTTTGCTAACGTGCGTCGTGCCACGTGTCACCATCACAACTGATTTGCTAACGTGCGCCGTGCCACGTGTCATCATCCTACAGTGCCGACAATCACCATTGCCACGTGTCACTCCATGTCACCGCCACGTCATCATCCACATCACCAGTTGACCGAGTCAAAGTGCCACATCATCATCAACCAATCACAGCGTGCCACGTGTCGCAATCCTACGATGCTGACACTCCTTTTCGCCATGTGTCGCCACGTCAGTGCCACGTCAGCATAATAATTGATCTCTCAGCCGCCTTGTCACGTGTCGCCTTATCTTCTTATCCAGAAGCGCTACGTGTCAAGCCCTCAGTATGCCACGCTAAAAGAGACCGGCGTCGCGACGCTATAACCTTTGGCGTCGCGACGCCCAGAGCTTATCTACGCCTATAAATTAAGCTCGAGGTTTCAGTTTCAGATGTATAATTCTCTCTGAATTCTCTGATGTAAATAGGGAGTTCTCTTCTTAGTTTCTTTAAAATTCAACTTTGTAATTAATTTTAATTACGTTCTGTAATAGTAATTTACTTTTGTAATAGTAATAGTAATTTATTTCTTTTTAACTTTTTACAGTTTTACTATTCAACCATGAAGAGGTAACTTCCCCCTGCTAGGGTGAAAGGTAATTCTTTTACTATTGCTATTTAGATTAATCTCCCTTAAATATAATATATTCACTATTTAAAATATTGACTTAATAAGCATACCGCCAGATTGGTCGGTTGGTAATTCATTTTAATCTGGTTTAAACCTGACTAATCAAGGATACCGCCAGATTGGTCGGTTGGTAATTAAATTTTCTTACCGCCTATATGGCAGGTTTAGTTTGGTTCCGCCTTTATGGCTAATTGGACTTAATTTGACTTAATCAGGTTACCGCCTATATGGACGGTTGGTAAAATAATCACAAGTTAATGTATTATATTAAGGGAGATATCTAAATAGTAAATAGTAAAAGTTGATCATTTTACCTTAGCATTTTATTTTTCAGCGTTACTTTACCGCAATTACTTTTCAGCATTTCTACTTTATGTCTTTTACTTTCAAATTTTTACTAGCCCTAGTTATTTGTTGTAACTAAATTAGTTATCTGGGGTTGTGATGACTTCTAATATCACCGGTTTATAAGGGGTTATTTTATAGTTTGGGTAATTTAAAGGTTTACTTATTAAGTCTTAAGCTTAATGCGTATTGTTAATTGGCCACTAATAAGATAGATCTGGTAAATCTAAAATAAACTTGACAAATGAATTTTAGGTTTCAGCCTTAGACTTAATAGCCCACGATCTTCCTTGATGACATATAACCCTTTAATAGATTTCCTTACAGGATAGACATATACTTGTCGGGCGGGTGTAGCCATAATTGGAACTTAAACTTAATGAATCCAGATAATTTGGTTGGCATAGACATATGGTTCAATTGGGTTAAACTGGGTATTTGCGTCTGACCATCGACAGAGGCTTTCGCATAATTTAGTGTTCCAGGTTAGTAAATCGATTTATTACACAAACATGAAATAACCACTTCATCTTTTAAAAGATATTAGAAAGATTCACAACCCTAGATAGTTTTTAATATTGAATTTTCTTAAACCGACCTTCGTGTAATTTTATTGTTTTTAAATTTAGAATCATCACCATTACAAATCAATCAATCAACCTGTTAGATACTAGTAATCATTTGACCTCATAAAATTAATAGATTAGGTATTAAGTCCTCGTGGGATCGATACTTTATATACTACTTGAACGATACGTGCGCTTGCGTTATACGCGTGTGTAAGCACCGGTCACCGCCTTAATGGCTGGTTTTATTTATTTGACATAATGTGACACCACCTATATGGTCGGTCTTTAGGTGACAGATGATTACCGCCTAATGGCTGATTTATGGACAAATAATAACACCGCCTTTATGGCTGGTTTGACTTAATTGAGTAACACTGACAATTTCTATATTATAATAAAGTGAGATTTCTACATTTAAAATATTAAAGATGGATCCCCTAACCCCAACATTTTATTTTTAATCTATGGAGCACAATATTCACAAGTTTAATAATTGTTTTTTTTTATTATGTGTGATGTTTTGGCATGTTTATTGAATCTTAAGCTTAATATTTCTTATTGTCTGATCACTAATAAGATTGATGTGGTAAACTTAAAATGAACTTGACGAATAGATTTTAGGTTTCAGCCTTAGATTCAATAGCTCACGATCTCACCTTAGGGTAGATGTCCCTTAGGTAGATTCCATTCCACGATAGACATATACTTGTTGAGTGTTTGCATCTGACAATCGACAGAGGCTTTTGCATATCTTTGTGTTCCAGGTTAGCAAACTGATTTATTACACATATATAATGGAATCAATTCATCATTAGAATAATATTGTATGGAATCACAACCATAGATGCTTATTTTCTTTATTATTATTTTCCTTAGTCTTTTCTTTTGTGTTTTTATTTATTTATTTAGCAAATTCACATTCAACGAACCAATCAGAAATCATTCCCTTCTCTCCCGAATTAGATACCTATAAATATATAGAATCAATAATTAATAACAATAGTAGAAATTAAGTCCTCGTGGGATCGATATTTTTATACTTTACATGTGTGATTTCACTGATCAATAGTCGATAATACAATTATAATCTTTCAATAACTCGATCCATATCTCTGTCTCATATTCAACTCCTTCTGCGTGAGTAGATACTTGAGACTCATTTGATCTGTGAAGATCTGGCATTTTTCTCCATATAAGTAATGTCTCCAAATCTTCAGTGCAAGCACTATCACAGCTAACTCCAAGTCATTAGTAGGATAATTCAATTCATGAGGCCTAAGCTGTCAATAAGCAAAAGATATCACTTTCCCATGCTGTATCAATACACAACCCAAATCGTTTCTCGAGGCATCTGTAGGCACTGCATTTTTGCATAAGACCCTATGATGAGCCTCATATGGAGGCACTACCCTCTAAGTTGTGGAAGTCGCGGGAAACAGACGTCGGAAGGGAAAATTCAAAAATCAATACCTTGTTGGACTTAATTCGTTTTCTTAGCCTCGGGTTCGCTCGTTGACCTCTGTTTTAAAATTTATCCCAAGCCCACACACCACCAATCACACGCCCAAGCCCACCAAACCCATCCAAAAAATATCCAACACATTAAACACATGTTAAAATCTAAACAAATCACCTTCCTAATTTAAATAAATCACATGCCTAAATTAAATAAATCAAATCAAATCCCATAAGTCATTTTCCTAAACTAAAACAAATCACCTTCATAATTGAATGGATATTTTCCTTGTAACACAGTAATTAAAAGATATCCCCCATAATTGCATGATTTCTTTACTACCCAAATAAGGACAACCTTAACCATTTCTTATAAAAAAAAGCACAAGCCAAACCCTTCCCCTGGAGAGAGCTCACAACTCAAGACACTCATGGCAATAAGCTTTCTATCTCTCTCACCTTTCTCTCAAAAGACACGTCTCTTACCAAGAACACATGAAAACCCTAGCCTTCAACAAACTCTGATCACCGAGAAGAGACACCACGCACCCTTCACCCTTCACAAAGCCTCCCATCTCTCATTCAACAACCAACAAAAATAAACCCTAAAAAAGAACCCTCGCCTCTCTCTTCCTTGCTCACTCTCGGCAAACATAGAGACCATGAAACCTTAAACAACCACCAGCAAGCCAAGTCACTCACGACACTCACCTCTTAACCTCACACGACATACACAGATCATCCACAAGCTAAACTGCCCCTTCACCTCATTACCAACTCACAAACCTAGCGTTATCTATCCAACGCAATAAACAAAAGCCACGCCTCTCACCTCTCTCTGCCACACGCACTCCCAAAACATCCCTCCATTGCCGCAAAAATAGTCCAACATACAACCCTCCATTACCGCAAAAATAGTCCACCAAACACCCTTGCACCACCGAAACTAGCAGACCTCTAAAACCCGCTCCATCATCGAAAACACAGCCCTGAAACAGCCCTCCAAAACTATAAAAAAACAGTCCCCAAATCACCCCCTAAACCACCGAAACTGCAATCCCTAAAACAGCCCCCATCACCGGAAAAATGGCAGCCCAAACAGCCCCCATCACCGTAAAACAGCAGCCCAAACATTCCCCAAAATACCACAAAATAGCAGCCCCAAACAGCCCTAAAATACCGCAAACTGCAGCCCAAAAATAGCCCTTAATCACAAAAAAACTGCACCCTAAAATAGCCCCAATCACCAAAACACTGCACCCTAAAAACAGCAGCGAAAATAGAGAAAACAGCAGCCCAAAACAGCGAGGTAACAAAGGAAAACAGCGAACCAGTGAACCGGAGGAGTTGCGGAGCATCAACCCTTCCGACGGCCGCGTAATGCACTTCTAAGAGGGGACTTAAAAGGTAAGACCTGAGGGCACCCTTTTATTTATTCTCGTTCATCTTTTAAATTAATTATTAGTATTTCTTCGCATGCATATTGTTGGTCTATGTATGTTATTGTTGTGGGATGAATGATCTTGTGCTATCTCTCGTGGTATATCGGATGGAAACTCATACGTAAATTCTGTAGCCAAATCCGAATGGACGGTAGTGCGGTCTGTACTTGGGATACAACTCCACGTACTACTTGAGAAACACACATATTTCGTTTCATCTAATCGTGTGTTTATCCATTGTTTATTAGAAATAATATGTTATTTTTTATGCATGATTTAGTTGTTTCTTTCCCATTAGGCACTTAATGATATCTCTCCAATGTTCATGGTTAGGCAATTATTTATTTATATTTCCGCGTCTATCAATTTAATGTGTTCTTGAAATTGTGTGTTTGTCGTCATTCCGATTTACTTTTATGCATGCAAACTTAGATATAGGTTGTATGCGAACTTAGATATAGGTTGTATGCAAACTTAGATGTAGGTTATTCTTGCGTATGTATGTTGTGTAGACTTGGTTATATTATTGCATAAATCCGTTCATTACAAGTGGCATAAGTAAGGGACCATTCCGAACCCAACGATTTGAGGTCTTCCCTTGTGAGGGGTGAGTGCGGCCTTAAATCATTTCCCAGTTCACAGTAGGCGGCGACTCTATTATTTTCTGATTTAGTCCCCCGTGAGCTACTCCGTACTCCCGACCGGGCCGCGAGCCTGGAACATCATCACCGATTTCTATGTCCTACAGTCTGGCGACTCCACTGGGGATAGAGAATCGGCCCCGAAATAATGTCTTGTAATGTTTGTGATTTGTGCTTTAGTTAACCGTGTCTACAGTGGGTTGAAGGGGTTTAATCAAAGGCACTATTAGGGCTAAGTAATGGTTTGGTGTCTTCCTTCATTCACTACATTTCTATAAGGAAAAGCTGTGAAGACACCTAGATAATCATTTACTCGAAGCTTACCGTGATGGACTAATTTGGAGGACCTATTGTTTATTCCTGTCACCAAGGCGATAAGAGCCTAAGAGGCTTGGGTATTTAAGAGAGTCCGCTCCACCCTCCCTCTGGTGAATCTTCAATAAGAAATCCATTTGACAGTTAGTCATGTATCATCACTCGTTGGCACGTACCTTAGCGTATAAAAAAGGTGTGCTCACTTGGTCACTCGAACCCTTGAGTGGGGAGACCTAGTTGTGGGCAATCCTTCGCCAGCGGGAGCCTTTGTCTACACTCCCATAAACCCACATGTGAACCGTAGTTGTATGACCAATAGAAACCATCCTTTTATGCTTGTGTTTGGGACTATCATAATTTGGATTCAGTTGGACCTTTCGTCATGAGCTGTGAACTTGTTGGGCCATTTAAACTGGGACGAGTTCGTGTCTTATGACAATTGGGCCAAAAGCTTCTAAAATACTGATGGGCCACTTTATGTTTGGGCCCCGTATCATTTGAAGTTATTTAGTCACGTTATCGCGAAAGTGTTAACCTGTTGGGCCTTTTTCAACTGGGACAAGTTTACACCTCGCGATAATATGATTGAATGCTTCAAAATGATAATGGGCCAACTTGTATGAAAACCTTGATGGGCTTAGAAATTCCGAACATGATCCAAGTATGCCAGAAATATGAGTCTGATATCCACAATGGCTTTCATCCAGAAAGGATACGCCTTGTTATGACATACTTGTATACTTTTGGATGCTTCCAAGTCCATCCCCATGACCACGGTTGCCGAAAGCCCAATTCGTCGTTTCTAGACAATGGCATGATCTCATAATTCGGCTTAGTCCATGTTGTAAATGGGCAGCCTTTGTCTTTTACCGATGGAAAGGGACAGAAGCGACCAAGGTTCACCCCGTAGCATAGGAGAGAGCGATTTTATGTACCTTGCATCGGTGCATAGAATAAGCCACATCTAGAACCAAAAATAGGCTTACCACGAGTGTGGGAGGAATAAGGTTAGAAGGATATAGGTTGTTCTGATAACCACTACATCTCATATATCTCATGCATACATGCATCATGTTAACCCTGTGTCTTAAAAGCCATCATAGATATCCGTTGGGTTAGGAAAAAGAAGACTTGTCAAAGAAGAGTTTAACAAACATGGATATCGGGGAAAAGGAAACCGAGGAACAGAAAATTTTACGGCAATGATAGAAAGTGTTGGTTTCTATTAAGGTCCCAAGATCAATTATAAGCATGAATAATGTGTGAATAACAATCGAAGAAGTTGCGGAATACTTACATCGATCGGTTGAGCGACGCGACAAGCAACAAAACTCAAAATTCTGCTCCTTGTGCATTCGGCTGTGGGATGTGTATCCTCACTGTTTTGGCTTCGTTTTTGGTCCTTCGTCAAGCTCCAAGCTTCGTCGAATGGTTCCCGGCTCATGGGTGGACTTCCCTATCACCTTCGCATGTCTCGTAGTGCTAGCACTTGTGATTTTTGCCACAAAAATCCAACTCTATGCTTTCCACTGTCACGGTTTTGGAACAAACCAGTGAGCTTTTGGAGCCCCTTGGGCGTGAGATGAGAGAGATGAGAGGAAGAGAGAATGTTGTGTAAAAAGTGTGGATTTTGTGTAAAAAATACACTTATATATTTTCCAAAAATAATAAAGTGATTTACCATAAATTTGGCTTTACAAAAGTCAAACAATTAAAGTCAAACCACTCACATCACTCAATCTATCAAGTTGTCAAGTCACATCACTCAAAGTGATATGTGATTTGACGCTTGATGCGACTAGTGATTTGACGCTTGATTTGACGTGCCACACTCGAATTCAAAATGCGAATGTGCTCGCAAATAATCTCGGGCTCGGGTTCGCTAATAAATGATTACGCCTAGCGAAGTCACTATTCACGTCGCAAACAAATTAATTCTAAATTAATTCGTTCGCCCGAATTAAAATCTAATTTTAATTCCGCGTCGAAATCTAATTTCGTTTAATATATCAAATATATCAATTTAATCGAATAAATCCAAATTAATCATTATCTCTCTTTAATGGATATTTTATCCCAGATAAAATATATCCGTAATTAATCCCAGAATAATTTTTTCTCTCATCAAATTAATCCCAGATTAATTTAGAGTGCGAGTCATACGTCATCGGTTAATCTTTGGGAAGCGACCCATGAGATCCCCAGATATGTTGGCAGTAAATTCGGTCGTCAGACTATCCGAACACGTAAGTACCTCGTACTACGTTTATACCGATTTACAAGACAAGGTTGGCCTCTAGCAAAACGCCATGCCTACCCAATTCTCCGGAAATATCCTTACAAGAATAAATGATCTGTATCAGACGTAGTATACATAGTATTGCGTATTTCTGTCCAGTATCGAATGATCACGTGCTAGGCCTGTGGCTAGAATTGTGTCTACCCCGTACGAATCACATGTCAGATGTCTGGTAACTAGTCTCTATAATCGGATAACTATGACCTAGTCATATTATCCTGATGATTGCAGTACTTAAGAGTACTAGTACCGTATCCTACGTGACCATCATCTCCATATGACTGGAGTGACACTTCCGTCTTGATATCACACCCAACACACTACGATTCTCAATATACCCAGCATTGGCGTACATAGAACCTGTTAAAGCCCTGGACGACCTCAACCAAAGTATATTGATTGTCGCAAGTATTAGCGGTGCAAGTCTCAGGTTAAGACCAAATACACCTACCCTGATTTCGGACTTCCATAGATACATAGTCATACTACCAATGGAATTCCGAGGGGGTCTTATCCAGCGAAGCTGTTTCCCGTACCATCGGTAAAACACAACCTCCTATTACACTTGCATGAGTATCCTATACCCAAATATATGAGAACTATGCCGTTGTGCCCTCACAAACGCGCACAAGTGTAATACTAGTCTTTTACGTATTTATCGATGTCCAATCTCGATAATACTCTGATTAGGGATATTTAATGATTTATCCTACGTGGACTGATACTGTCTCATATCATTCTCCGTCCAGGAACAAATCATAGGGACCTCCTATCATTTATACATCTAGGTGATCTAATCACAAATGATAAGAGTGCAATCTCCTTTGTCACATAGTTAATTTGTACAACAACACAATGATCTATACAAATAGTGACGCTATGGGTCATAATTGTCCAACAATCTCCCACTTGGCCTATAGCCAGTCACTCGAGTGTCTTACACCCGAACTATGTACGGTTGGCTCAAATTGCTGAGAAATGCTTTCGTCAGCGGATTTGCATGATTATCGTCTGATGGGATTAATACGATCATCACATCGCTACGATGTACGATCCGAACGTATCAGATGAATATCGAAGTATGTATCTGGATCGTTGATGAGACCATTAATTCTTTAGCTTGTGCTCAAGCCTAGCTCAGCTGCTAACAGAATTATATCTAATCTAATTAGATTAGTTTATCGACCCAGAAGGCTTCTATTGCCGCTTCAGCTGCAGCAATAACCCACATTTGTTATTTATATGGTAACAATATCTTGCTTGGAAGATTTCCAGCTCACTGTACCGTTGTTCAAACTGTGTAGTACCGTTTGCGACTTATAGTCGTTTTATCGGTTAGGAAACTTGCTAAAGTGATCCCAGTCACTTCAAGTTCTCATTGTCCATAGATTAAGACAACATCCTTAGATCTCTAAGATACTAACGGATGTTCTTAACATCAATCCAATGACAATCACTCGGATTGGCCTGTTTGTGTTTCCATATGCTCAAAGCGTATGAGACACCAGGTCACATACATTTTTCAATGTACGAGTTTTCTCGGAGAGTTTTATGAAAGCCAAGCTTTCACCGATTATTATTATGGGAATATCATTTCCAAGAAATGACATATATTATCATTATTGTATAGGACAGCCATTGTCAGTGCGCTCCCACTAACCCTCTTATATACACAAGAATCATTTACATTATGAATTAAATCATAAATCATTATGATTACATCAAAATGATAATTCCAAGTCCCTAATGCTTGCTTCAATCCATACATGGATCGAATAACCCGCAAACCTTGTTTGCTGGTTTTGGTGCGTCAAAATCGACAGGATGTTGTAAACATCCTCCAAAGGTTTCCTTTTCAGGAAATTGATTTCCCCGTTAAGCTGTCATATTTCATAAATGAAACATGCAGCGTTAGCAAGCATTATCCAAATGTATTTACCGTGGCAACAAGTAAAAGGTTGAATCGTAATCAACACAATGTTGATAACGATACCTTTCCGCTAAAAGCCTAGCTTTAATGTTGGTATGTTGCCTTCCATGTATGTCTTCTTGAAGACTCATAAGTACCAATAGGCACAATGCCTTGCTGTACATCAACTAGTGTCCAAACTTGTTGATATACATAGATCCATTTCGGATTATATGGCACTTTGCCATAATAGGGAGTCGATACCTTGTATCACTTCCTCATACGTAGTCAGTTGGTATACCTCAATAAGATAGACATCTTTATGAGGTGAGATCAGAAACACATACCCCAGGTTGTTTTCTAACTCTCTCCGACATACGCAATTCTTGTGTATTCGAAGATTATTGGTAATAGTTTCATCCTTGATGAACTATTTATATTCCATTAAGATTCGGTGCCTTGAATAATATTACTCCGATTTTCATCGAGTTTTACTATCCTCCCACTTACCACTGCATATCGGTATTCCTCTTAGGAAAACCGCATGGCGAGCAACAATTACATTGTTCTCTGGTGAGATGTATAAGTACTATACTTATTGTATCCCTAGGATAACCTACTATTGGCACTTATCCAATTTGGGTTTTAGTTTGGTATCATCCAAACATATGCCTAGCATACCCAAATTGTCAGGAATGTGAAACCCGGTTTCTTTCCCGTTCATATCTAATATGATATATGTCAAACAGATTTTTATGGAACCTTATTCAAAATAAGTTCTGCATTGTTTATGCTTATCCGTTGAAGGAAATGGTAGCTCAGAGCGACTCAGGATTAACCTTATCATGTCCAACAAAATTCGGTTACTCAGTACGGACACACCGTCAAACTGACGTGTTCCGGGAGGAGTCCTCATTTGAAAGAATACTTTACTCTTTCAAGTATATTAGAAACTTATTGCTTAAGTATTTTCCATTACGGTCTTACCGTGACGCTATAATACTATATCCGGTCTGTTTGTCTATTTCATGTCGAAACTTTAAAAGTTTCCGATTTATGTTCTTCAAAAGAACCAAATAACCATAACGCGATGCCACATCCGTATAGGTCACGAAATATTCATATCCACCTCTAGCCTAGCTAGACATGGGCCCACTTTTGCTTCACTATGAACTAGGGCTAACATATAGGTGGCTTTACACCTTTTACCAAGTAAAGGTGTTATAGGCACATTGCCCAATGAACTAGATTCGTAGACTTTATTTGAATGGAATCAAATTAGTCCGAGTACCCACCTCTTCGAAAGTGTGGATATACGATTCTTGTTTAATTGTGTCCCTGACAACAATGCCACAAATTAGTTTCTTCTGATTAAATCAGTTCGAGCTATTTTTTGTCATTTTGTACGTTTGAGATTTATTTATATTCAAAATATAAATACTGTTATTCAAATCTAATGTGTTTATCTCAATATCATCTTTATATAATAAAACACTTCAGTGTTCTAGAATATAAAGGTTCACCCGCAGCGGGTCAAACACTGATATGGAGATAATGTATCTAGTCAAACTAGTTACATTATAACAGTTCCTAATTTAAGTACACACCCGAAGGTAGTTCCTAAACTTAGGTATCTACGGTTGAAACAGCAACTTTCGTCCCGTTTCCAATTCGCAGATTAAATCTCAATTGAAGCAGTATCCTGTTCAAAACAACTTCTGAACATCAATATATATTTATGTACCACACTAAGTATTTAAAATCTAATTTTAATACTAGTAAGAACATAATGTTGACAAACATATTTGAAGTCAGAGCCTTGCTCATCTTCAATTCCTTCATGTCTGCTTTGTCCAAAAGGCAGTCACGCTTCCGCGATCCCGTTTGCCACATTTAAGCAGACATTTTGGGATATGTCCTATATCTTCCTAGAAGATTATAATGATGTTGCCTTTGCCCGTTTCAACACTCCAGAAGCCTTTGGCCAAGGTTTGGCCTTCTAGAATATCAAAGTAAGGTGCTCCTTGCACTATTTGCCTAATTGCAAACTTTGACGTTGTCTCCTTGAGAATAGTTATTAACTCTCCAAGAGTTTACTATTGCAATTTAGTACTTCTAAAATCTAAACATAGATTTATGAAGATCCTTCAATTTCAGTATCTTACTTTAAGGATCTAATCCTTAGTTCTGATTCAGAAATTAAGGAGTCTACTGCGGTAAGTATAATGGATTAAGCACTAAAGTTATCATCCATAATCTTCCAAAGATTATGCTCTACTGTTTGCTTAACTCCGGGCTTAGGCTTAATATGTTATTTTATCAAATAAAGTAACTTATTATTTTTCCAGGACCTCCTGAAATTTTATTCCCAATTTGAAAATTAAACCATTTAAACACATTTTCCTTAGGATTTGTTTTAATGTCAATCTTTCAATTTTATCTTGATTTTAATAGTCCAACTATTTAATCAACGATTAAGGTACTATTTAATATAATGATTACTATAGTCCAACTATATAATCAACTATACTTTAATAAATTAAAATCAATTATATTGATTACTATAATCCAATTATAAAATCAACTATAAATGAATAGTTTGAATATAATCCAACTATTTATTAAAACAACAATTTAAATATTAGTCCAACTAACATTTAATTATTTGACGAATGATGTTTGTTCGAGCACGTATGGCGAGTAATTGAACGAGTATTGCAAATTCAATTCTTGCCTCCCATTATTTTTTCGGCGAGCCTCTAACCCTCTGTCGAGTACTCGGGAAACCGCATTTCCTAGTGGTAGGATCCCGTTAAATATCACACAATCTTGACTTTGGCCAACAAATTGTATGATAATTAACTAGGTAGATCTCTAAGATTGATTGGATCCAATCCAATTCCTAGATCCGGTAGGGGGACATCCAAGTCGAAACATATATCTTATATATGACAATACATCCAATGTATTACCTAACATTTTTCCTCTGAATCAACTAAGGCTTGGCTTTGTACAACAAACTTAGTGATCCCAGTCAAGCGCGACCCATTGACCATGGAAAGCTTCGTAATCAATGTCGATGGACAAGAAGTGGTCTTGACTTTGGCCAACAAACCACAACTTGGACAAGACACTGATATAGAACAAAGCCTTCGTGACTCAAACACATCTTCGACAGACAAAGGCCTTGACTTTGGCCAACAAACCAATGTCGTCTTAGATCTTGAGTGAGAATCACTCAATGGAAGGAAAAACGCTTAATATTTTGCGAGGGTTTTCGAGTGCAAATTGGCAACCAATTTATTATCTTTGTTAAGGTCTCATCATCATACACCCTTAAACATGCATTCTAAATACATAATAAAGCGCGTATAAATAAAGTAATAATGATATGCGGATGGATACTTTACACAATTGATCCTAGATCAAATCTCTCCATTTCTCTCTCCCGCTAGCACATGTATTTACTTCTACCCGTTACACTACACTTCTAAAGAAACCTCATTTACATTGAGGGGAATATGTGAGAAGAGAATACAAAGAATATGGAGGTATAAGGCTGGACACGCAGGTCCATTAATAAATCAATTTATTACAACAATTTCTAAAATTGCCCCACCCATCTAATATCCATCCGATATATATTATTCATGCATCGCAACCATGTATTCACACAAGCATGTTATCAATCAATCTAATCAAATTAATTAATCTGATAATTAGTGATCATCCAATGTTCAAACAATGATTTGATTTGCTCGAGTCAAACTCGTTTTGCGAATAAGTACTCAAAGTACATATTCTCGAATTAAATTAAACTACATCATTAAATCCAATTTAATATGCATTCAATTCTAATTCGCATATTTAATTCCAAATTAAATACTACACTTTAATAATGAACTTTTACGACTTAAATTCTAAATTTAATCGTAACGGGTCTCAAAGCCCGATTTAACGTCCAAAGTCAATTTAATTAAAGTCCAATGGGCTTTTAATTAATTTCTTGAGCCGTGGACTTTTGGTCAACTCGGGTCAAACCGAATAACCAAAATCCAATCCGGGAGTTACCCCATAAGCCTAGAAATCAATCTTGGCCCATTAGGCCCAATTAAACTTTAAAGGTTCATTAAGTCGCATTTGGGCTTTATGGATGCAGGTTTGGGCCTAATTGGATCCAATCCAATTTGCCTTAACCCAACTTTGTACAACAAAGCCCAATAAGCCCATTAACAACATTAAAAGCCCAAATCCAATTTTAAGGCCCAAATAATTAAATACAAAAAATCCAATTTCACATTTAATTAACCAAAGTGCATTAACATAATTAATCACCCAAATCATAATTTCCAAAACACAAATTAGGCTAATTAATCATGCTCATCTACATCATTTAGTGTCCAACACAAATTGATTAAAATCAAACCCATATCACATGCTATAACTCTCGGCCAAGGGGAAAATTCATGCCCAAATCAAATTCAATCCAATTAAATTCAATTCAACATTAAATCAATATCCCAATTGATTTCCAACTCATCCAATGAATCAAAATCAAAAAAACCAAGACATTTAGGGCTAGTCATCAATTCGGCCAAGCCATGATAAATTGGGGAAATTTGTTCCAAACACAATTTCAACAAATTGATATAATCAAACATCAATTAAACATACTTTAAGCACACTAAATCATCCAATTTCATTAATCATGCTCAAACACATTTTTGCCCAAATTTTAAGCCCTAAAATTTTTCATGCTCAAACCTTGCTCTGATACCATTGTTGGTTTCTATTAAGGTCCCAAGATCAATTATAAGCATGAATAATGTGTGAATAACAATCGAAGAAGTTGCGGAATACTTGCATCGATCGGTTGAGCGACGCGGCAAGCAACAAAACTCAAAATTCTGCTCATTGTGCATTCGGCAGTGGGCTGTGTATCCTCACTATTTTGGCTTCGTTTTTGGTTCTTCGTCAAGCTCCAAGCTTCGTCGAATGGTTCCCGGCTCATGGGTGGACTTCCCTATCACCTTCGCATGAATCGTAGTGTGCTAGCACTTGCGATTTTTGCCATAAAAATCCAACTCTATTCTTCCCACTGTCACGGTTTTGGAACAAAACCAGTGAGCTTTTGGAGCCCCTTGGGCGTGAGATGAGAGAGATGAGAGGAAGAGAAAATGTTGTGTAAAAATGTGGATTTTGTGTAACAAATACACTTATATATTTTCCAAAAATAATAAAGTGATTTACCACAAATTTGGCTTTACAAAAGTCAAACAATTAAAGCCTAACCACTCACATCACTCAATCCATCAAGTTGAAGTCACATCACTCAAAGTGACATGTGATTTAACGCTTGATGCAACTAGTGATTTGACGCTTGATTTGACGTGCCACACTCGAATTGAAAATGCGAATGCGCTCGCAAATAATCTCGGGCTCTGGTTCGCTAATAAATGATTACGCCTAGCGAAGTCACTATTCCTGTCGCAAACGAATTAATTCTAAATTAATTCGTTCACCCGAATTAAAATCTAATTTTAATTCCGCGTCGAAATCCAATTTCGTTTAATATATCAAATATATTAATTTAATCGATTAATTCCAAATTAATCATTATCTCTCTTTAATGGATATTTTATCCCAGATAAAATATCTCCGTAATTAATCCCATATTAATTTTCTCTCTCATCAAATTAATCCCAGATTAATTTAGAGTGCGAGTCATACGTCATCGGTGAATCTTTGGGAAGAGACCATGAGATCCCCGGATATGATGGCAGTAAATCTGGTCGTCGGACTATCCGATCACGTAAGTACCTCGTACTACGTTTATACCGATTTACAAGACAAGGTTTGCCTCTAGCAAAGCGCCATGCCTACCTAATTCTCTGGAAATATCCTTACAGGAATAAAGGATCTGTATCAGGCGTAGTATAGGTAGTATTGCGTATTTCTGTCCAGTATTGAATGATCACGTGCTAGGCCTGGGGCTGGAATTGTGTCTGCCCCGTACGAAGCACATGTCGGATGTCTGGTAACTAGTCTCTATAATCGGATAACTATGACCTAGTCATATTATCCTGATGACTGCAGTACTTAAGAGTACTAGTACCGTATCCTACGTGACCATCATCTCCATATGACTAGAGTGACACTTCCGTCTTGACATCACACCAACCCACTATGATTCTCAATATACCCAACATTGGCGTACATAGAACCTGTTAAAGCCCTGGACGACCTCAACCAAAGTATATTGATTGTCGCAAGTATTAGCGGTTGCAAGTCTCAGGTTAAGACCAAATACACCTACCCTGATTTCGGACTTCCATAGACACATAGTCATACTACCAATGGAATTCCGAGGGGGTCTTATCCAGAGCGACGCTGTTTCCCGTACCATCGGTAAAACACAACCTCCTATTACACTTGCATGAGTATCCTATACCCAAATATATGAGAACTATGCCGTTGTGCCCTCACAAACGCGCACAAGTGTAATACTAGTCTTTTACGTATTTATCGATGTCCAATCTCGATAATACTCTGATTAGGGATATTTAATGATTTATCCTACGTGGACTGATACTGTCTCATATCATTCTCCGTCCAGGAACAAATCATAGGGACCTCCTATCATTTATACATCTAGGTGATCTAATCACAAATGATAAGAGTGCAATCTCTTTTGTCACATAGTTAGTTAGTACAACAACACAATGATCTATACAAATAATGATGCTATGGGTCATAATTGTCCAACAGAAAGACCATTGGGGGGCTTTCATCAAGAAAAAAAAAGAGAAAAAAAAAAGAAAAAAAATTGTGTGTTCTTAATCCTTAATAGTTAGGCATAAATCCGATGACAAAATCGTTTACTTTAGGGATAAATCTTAGAAACGATAAACTCTTGATACACTTTTATCTGACGATTTGAGTAATTGATCTAGGTTAGACTCATGAGCACTTAATCATAGGTTTATAGTAGTGAAAACCTGAGTAGTTAGCAAAGTGACTAGTTGAAGAAATTGTAGGTCGATGAATGACCGTTCGCTTAAATATCTATCCTGATTTGCTTGTGTTATGATGTGTGGTATGATTGAAAATAAAAGAAAAGTCTCTAAAGAAAAGAATTAAACCACATATAACCGATAAATGTGAAGCTACCCATAGGCGAGTATTAGGACCACCATGAGGAGAAATGCTACCTTAAAGGGTAGGTGTGTTGAAAAAAAAAAGAAGTTCAAAATGAAAAGAAAAAGAGAGAGACAAAAGACAAAGAAAATCATACCACATTGAGAACAGAAAAGAAACTGCAGGCATAATTGAGATATCTAGGTTGGTTTGACCCATCGATCCTAATTTTTTGACGAAATCATTAAGTCGGCTTACCTGGGATGAATCTGCAAAGGAACCTTTGCACACAAACATTTTGAGTCTGTCTTAGATCATTTATTCAAAGACTTGGATTTGAGTTGCATTGAGTGTTTTGAAGGTTCTCTGGTTTCGACACTGGGCATCCTTTGAGGGCAACAATATGTATAACTATAGGGACTATTTCATAAGAGGCAGTATAATATGTTAGTATGGAATGTCACATCACATGATCTAATTTGACCTAATGCAAGAAGCGAAGAACATAAAGCTAAACCGAGTCTGGGGGCGACCAGTCTACCACTCCGCGAATAAGGAGAACTTGAGCAATGAGACTAAAGAGAACTGAACAATCACCAGAACAGAGTCGGCAGAAAGCAGACCCATGGGGCGATCAAAGACTTTTATATGAAAATGGCATCAATGAGCACAAGGAAGGCCTAACCCATCGGAATAGGAAGTACATCCATGCATACATGCATACACGTCATATACACGCATTTTTTGTTTTGTTTTTGTTCGCAGGTTTTGTAGAAAAGGAAAAAGCGACAAAGACAAGCAGTTTCGGGAATGAATCCCTGGGTCGAGGCCCACACTATCAGCAGTTTCGGGAATGAATCCAGGGTCGAGTCCCACATTGTCAGCATTATTGGGAATGAATCTCAGGGTCGAGGCCCACATCATCAACAATATCGGGAAAGAAATCCCAGGGTCGAGGCCCACACTGTCAGCAGTTTCGGGAATGAATCCCAGGGTCGAGGCCCACACTATCAGCAGTTTCGGGAATGAATCCCAGGGTTGAGGCCCACACTATCAGTAGTTTGGGGAATGGATCCTAGGGTCGAGGCCCACAGTATTAGCAGTTTCAGAAATGAATCCCAGGGTCGAGGCCCACACTATCAGCGGTTTCGGGAATGAATCCCATGGGTCGAGGTCCACATCACAACTGCGACGCCTCGGGAATGAGGTTTAACATGCTGGGAATGGCGCTCCGAGAATGAAGCATGGTTCGGAAGGGGACCACAACTATCACAACTGCGACGCCTCGGGAATGAGGTTTAGTATGCCGGGAATGGCACTCTGAGAATGGAGCATGATTCAGAAGGGGACCACAACTATCACATCAGTGATGCCACAGGAATAGGGCCTAGCATGCCAGGAATGACGCTCCAGGAATGGAGCATAGTTCGGGAACAAAACCCACAGGTGGTTCGGGAACAAAGCCCAAGGGTCAAAAACACCTCGCCATCACATTCAGCGCAATTCAGGAATAAAGCCCAGGGAACAAAGCCCACTCTCAACACATTTCAGAAATAAAGCCCACTCTCAGCATAACTCGGGAACAAAGCCCACACTCGGTGGTTCGGGAACAAAGCCCAGGGTTCAAAGCACCTCGCCATCGACTCAACTCACAGTAACGGTTCGGGAATGGACCACCTCATACAGTAATGGTTCGGTAATGGACCACCTCATACAGTAACGGTTCGGGAATGGACCACCTCATACAATAACAGTTCGGGAATGGACCACCTCATTCAGTAACGGTTCGGGAATGAACCACCTCATAGTAACGGTTCAGGAATGGACCACATCACAGTAACAGTTCGGGAATGGACCACATCACAGTAACGGTTCGGGAATGGACCACCTCACAGTAACAGTTCGGGAATGGACCACCTTACAGTAACGGTTCGGGAATGGACCACCTCACAGTAACGGTTCAGGAATGGACCACCTCACAGTAACGGTTCGGGAATGGACCACCTCACAGTAACGGTTCGGGAATGGACCACCTCACAGTAACGGTTCGGGAATGGACCACCTCACAGTAACGGTTCGGGAATGGACCACCTCACAGTAAGTAATGGTTCGGGAATGGACCACCTCACAGTAACGCTTCGGGAATGGACCACATCACAGTAACGGTTCGGGAATGGACCACCTCACAGTAAAGGTTCGGGAATGGACCACCTCACAGTAACGGTTCGGTAATGGACCACCTTGCAGTATCTTGCAGGGATGAACCTTGGGGTCGAAGCACCTCACCATCATATCAGTTCAGTTCGGTAGTGATTCCTAGAGATCGCAGTATCTTGCAGGGATGAACCTTGGGGTAGAAGCACCTCACCATCATATCAGTTCAGTTCGGTAGTGATTTCTAGAGATCGCAGCATCTTGTAGGGATGAACCTTGGGGTCGAAACACCTCACCATCATATCAGTTTAGTTCGGTAGTGATTCATAGAGATCGTAGCATCTTGCAGGGATGAACCTTGGGGTCGAGGCTCCTCACCATCATATCAGTTCAGTTCGGTAGTGATTCCTAGAGATCGCATCATCTTGCAGGGATGAACCTTGGGGTCGAAGCACCTCACCATCATGTCAGTTCGTTAGTGATTCCTAGAGATCGCAGCATCTTACAGGGATGAACCTCAGGGGTTGCAGCACCTCACCACCAGATTAACTTAGTTCGAAGCAACAGGCAAGTCAAGCAGCATCTGGCGAGCCAGGTAAGTAAAAATGCATGCATAACTTTGATAGGATTGTTATTGTCACACACTGCACAAGTCCCATCAAAGTGGGGGCGACTGTAGCACTACATTTTTGCATAAGACCCGATGATGAGAGTCATATGGAGGCACTACCGTTTAAGTTGCGAAAGTCGCGGGAAACAGACGTCGGAAGGGAAAATTCAAAAATCAATACCTTGTTGGACTTAATTCGTTTGCTTAGCCTCGGGTTTGCTCGTTGGACCTCTGTTTTAAAATTTATCCCAAGCCCACAAACCACCAATCACACGCCCAAACCCACCAAACCCATCCAAAAAATATCCAACACATTAAACACATGTTAAAATCTAAACAAATCACCTTCTTAATTAAAATAAATCACATGCCTAAATTAAAGAAATCAAATCAAATCCCATAAGTCCCTTTCCTAAACTAAAACAAATCACCTTTCTAATTGAAAGGTTCTTTTCCTTGTAACACACTAATTAAAAGATATCCCTCATAATTGCATGATTTCTTTACTACCCAAATAAGGACAACCCTAACCCTTTCTTATAAAAAGGAGCACAAGCCAAACCCTTCCACTGGAGAGAGCTCACAACTCAAGACACTCACGGCAATAAGCTTTCTATCTCTCTCACCCTTCTCTCAAAAGACACGTCCCTTACCAAGAACACATGCAAACCCTAGCCTTCAACCAACTCTGATCACCGAGAAGAGACACCACGCACCCTTCACCCTTCACAAAGCCTCCCCTTTCTCATTCAACAACCAACAATAATAAACCCTAAAAAAGAACCCTCGCCTCTCTCTTCCTTGCTCACTCTTGGCAAACTTAGAGACCATGAAACCCTAAACAACCACCAGCAAGCCAAGTCACTCACGACACTCACCTCTTAACCTCACACGGCATACACAGATCAGCCACAAGCTAAGCTGCCCCTTCACCTCATGACCAACTCACAAACCTAGCATTCTCTCTCCAGCGCAATAAACAAAAGCCACACCTCTCACCTCTCTCAGCCACACGCACTCCCAAAACAGCCCTCCATTGCCGCAAAAATAGTCCAACATACAGCCCTCAATTGCCGCAAAAACAGTCCACCAAACACCCTTGTACCACCGAAACCAGCAGACCTCTAAAACCCCCTCCATCACCAAAAACACAGCCCTGAAACATCCCTCCAAAACTATAAAAAATAGTCCCAAATCACCCCATAAACCACCGAAACGGCAGTCCCTAAAACAGCCCCCATTACCGAAAAAATAGCAGCCCAAACAGCCCCCATCACCAATAAATAGCAGCCCAAACAGCCCCCAAAATACCGCAAAATAGCAGCCCCAAACAGTCTTAAAATACCGCAAACTGCACCCCAAAAATAGCCCTTAATCACCAAAAAATTGCACCCTAAAACTGTAACCTAAAAATAACAAAAACAACAGCGAAAACAGAGAAAATAGCAGCCCAAAACAGTGAGGCAACAAAGGAAAACAACAAACCAGTGAACCGGAGGAGTTACGGAGCATCAACCATTCCGACGGCCGCGTAACGCACTTCTAAGAGGCGACTTAAAAGGTAAGACGTGAGGGCACCCTTTTTTTTATTCTCGTTAATCTTTTTAATTAATTATTAGTATTTCTTCACATGCGTATTGTTGGTCTATGTATGTTATTGTTGTGTGATGAATGATCTTGTGCTATCTCTCATGGTATATCGGATGGAAACCCAAACGTAAATTCCGTAGTCGAATCCGAATGGACGGTAGTGCGGTCTGTACTTGGGATACAACTCCACGTACTACTTGAGAAACGCACATATTTCGTTTCATCTAATCTTGTGTTTATCCATTGTTTATTAGAAATAATATGTTATTTTTTATGCATGATTTAGTTGTTTCTTTCGCATTAGGCACTTAATGATATCTCTCCAATGTTCATGGTTAGGCAATTATTTATTTATATTTCCGCGTCTATCAATTTAATGTGTTCTTGAAATTGTGTGTTTGTCGTCATTCCGATTTACTTTTATGCATGCAAACTTAGATATAGGTTGTATGCGAACTTAGATATAGGTTGTATGCAAACTTAGATGTAGGTTATTCTTGCGTATGTATGTTGCGTAGACTTGGTTATATTATCGCATAAATCCGTTCATTACAAGTGGCATAAGTAAGGGACCATTCCGAACCCAACGGTTTGAGGTCTTCCCTTGCGAGGGGTGAGTGCGGCCTTAAATCATTTCCCAGTTCACACTGGGTGGCGACTCCATTATTCTTCGGTTTAGTCCTCCGTGGGCTACTCCGTACTCCCGACCGGGCCGCGAGCCTGGAACAGCGTCGCCGATTTCTGTGTCCTACAGCATCACTGTACACCATATATCCACCACTTCCTGTAGGGAGGGTAAGAACTGTGGCAGTTGCCAAACACTTCTTAAGCTTATCAAAGCTTTGTTGACATTCATCAGTCCACACAAATTTTGCATTCTTCTTCAAAAGCTTCGTCAATGGTGCTACAATAATGGAATATCCCTGGATAAAACATCGGTAATAGCCTGCTAATCCTAAGAAACTCCATATCTCGGTTGCATTGGTAGGAGGGTCCCAATTAACCACTGCTTCTATTTTATTGGGATCTACTAAAATACCATCTGCTGAAATGACATGGCCAAGAATACAATTCTGTCAAGCCAAAATTCACACTTGCTAAACTTGGCATATAACTGCTTCTCCCTCAAGGTCTGCCAAACTATTCTCAGGTGTTCTTTGTGTTCATCTTCACTACTAGAATACACCAAGATATCATTGATAAATACAATGACGAACTTGTCTAGATAACGTATGAATACCTGATTTATAAAGTCAATGAAAGCAGTTGGTGCATTAGTTAACTCGAATGGCATTACTAAGAACTCATAATGTCTATAACGGGTTCTAAAAGCCGTCTTAGGTATATCCGCTTCCCTCACTTTTAGCTGATGGTACTCGGATCTCAAGTCTATCTTGGAAAATACCTTGGCTCCTTGTAATTGATCAAAAACATCATCAATCCGAGGCAAATGATACTTGTTGCGAATGGTAACATGATTTAACTGTTGATAATCAATACACAATCTCATAGAACCATCTTTGTTCTTCACAAATAACACTGGTGGAACCCATGGTGAAAAACTAGACTTTATGAAGCCTCTATCTAGTAGTTCCTGTAATTATACCTTCAACTCCTTCAACTCTACAAGAGCCACCTTGTAAGGAGAAAGATATATAAGAGTTGTACCAGGAATTTCGTCGATGCTGAATTCAACCTCCATGTCTTGTGGTAAACCAGGTAGTTCATTTGGAAATACATCAGCAAATTCTCTCACAACAGAAATCCCATGTAATTCCGATATACCCATACTAGTATCTACCACGTGAGCTAAATAGGCATCACAACCTTTCCTCAACATCTTACTGGCTTGTATTGCAGAGATCAAATACGAGGGAACAAGTCATCTATCCCCTCTGAAGGAAAATATTTTCCCATCCGGACATTTAAACTCCACAAATTTTTCATGAAAATTCACTGTAGCACGATGATAGGATAACCTATCCATAACCAAAATGACATCGAAGGCATGTATCTCCATGTAAATCAAATATGCTAATAACTCATGCTCACCAACATGGATTACACATCCTTTATAAACTTGTTTAGCTAAAATGGAATATTTGACAAGAGTAGCAACAACTAACTCACAATCTAGCTCACTTTCTTCGCTATCAGCAATGCAAAGCAAATGATTTCGAAACAAAAGAATATGTAGCACCAGGATCAATAAGTATTTGGGCCTTTCGACCAAAGATAGACATCATACCAGTGATAACCTCTGGCACTGCTGAAGTTTCCTGTTGTGTCATAGCGAATACTCTAGCTTGGCCTCTAGGTCTGCTAGTCTGACCACCTAGAGCAGCTCTACTCTACGCACATGCACCTGTGAGAGCTCTTGAAGTCTGAACTGGAACCTCAATCTGACCATAAGTGCCTCTGGAATTCTGAGTTGGAGCGATAGTTGTCCTCTGATTCTGTCCACTATTATCATTAGCATTATGGCAATCTCTCTTCATGTGGCCCACTTCTTCACAAAAAAAGAAACCTTTTGTACCCAATCTACACTCTCCATAATGATTCTTTCCACAAGTAGCACATGGTGGAAATCTCCTATCTCGAGCTTAGCTTTGTTGACCACTAGAAGTCCCACTAGATGGTGATTTCACTGAACTTTGACTAACTATAAATCTACTTTATTTCTGCGACTGGCCGGAACTCATCTGATAACTATCACTGGGTCTTAAGTCACTCCCATTCTTATTCTGACTTCCTTCCCCAAAGGATCGATGTTCTCTATTTCTCTTCCTCATCTGATAATCTAGCCCCACTTGTTATTCTCTTTCTACAAACTCTGCTTTTCTAGCATAATCAGCCATCTCTGTCAAACTATTTATAGGAAACAATCTGATCCTAGATCTCAATTCTCCGTTCAGACTGTTAAGAAAATGATCCATCTTACCTTGTTCATGGTCCTTCAAATGTGGACAAAACTGCACTAACTCATGAAAGAGAGTGTCATACTGATCTATGGTATGGTTACCCTGAGTCAACTTATAGAATTTCATTCTCTTCTCATCCATAAAAGAAGAATTTATGTAATTGCACATGAATTCATTCTTAACTTCTCCCAAGTCAACGGATTAGCCTCTAAGAATTTACCTCTTACACTCTTCCACCATCTATCAACATGCTCAGTCAAAAGTTGATATACATGATGGCACTTCTGTTCATCTGTCAACCTCATCAACTCAAACACTTTCTCAACTTTGTCTAAGAAATTTCCAGCTACTATGGGATCCTTCTTCCCATCAAATTCAACAGCTCCATTTTCTTTTACTCTTTTAGAAATATTATCCTCATTCACTATAGGAGTTACCTGAGCTGGACCATGACCCCATGTAGGAGGGTAGAAATATGAATAAGTGTAAGCACCAGAAGGAACATTCAGAGGAGAATTAGGAGGAACACCTGCTACGGAAGATCATAATAAGGTGGAGGATAAAGACCTGGAGGAGGTGTAGGGTAAGCCTGATACACTGGAGGAGGTGGATGATGTTGTGGAGGTGCTAGAATATTTCCCTGAGGTGCTGCATGGGTTGGAGGAATATCATTGCTAGGAGGATGATGCACCAGGTACTATCTCCAAAAATTGAGGCAAATGAATCTTCTACCTCAACAGGAATATGATTCCCTTCAAAGGGTTCCCCGACATAAGAATTAACCTCATCATCAACTGAAGGTTCTATAGAAGGTTGGCCAACATCTGCTACCCTACGCAAACGGACTCGACCTGCCCATCGAACTCTGGAATACAGAAGAATCTGAAAAACACAGGAAAAGATATTAACTGCTGATAGACATAGAATAACTAATTAAGTAAAAGAAATGTCTACAGAATCTATGAACCTAGTGCTCTGATACCATTAAATGTCACACTCATCCCCCTAGGTATGGTAGGGGTGAGACAGAGATGTGAAACAGACGAAGTTTCCCCTGTAAAATGGACGAAGTTTCCAATGTAAAACGGACTAATCCTCCAAATACAAAAATAAAATAAAGTCTGAATAATATCCTCATATTTATAGGATCTCTATGATCCAACTCAAAATAATCATTCCTAATAAAATAAAATACTTCATGTATCAAAAGTAGGCTCAGTGCCTATAACCAAATAACAATTCATTTAAGAAAGACATATCTAAACCATAATCCCAAGACAAAACAAAGACATTCTATTATTGGCACAACCTTTCTCTACTGGCAGGAAATGATGATGGAATAGTAGATGAAAAATGAATGATCTACTAATCAGCTTAACCTGTAAAATTTAAATAAGGGGGTAAGCTCACGCTTAGTGCAATGCATCACAGCTTAGTGTCGTGGATAAACAAGTAACAAGGTGGATCGAATAAGTCTTTCATAATATAAATAAATACATAAAGCTGTAAACCGATATATCAAATATTTACTTGAAATCATAAATCTCATTTCTGATAAATCTAATTCTGTACAAGAATACTCTGTAAAAATAAAGTTGTTCATTCATCTATATGGACACTCGTGATAATACGATAAAACTGACAACATGGGGCATCCCAACGATAATAACTGGCATCCAAAGCAAAACTGGCAACATGAGACCTCATCTCACGGCAAGTAAATCTGGCACGTATAAGTACACGAAGTACATCCTAGCGTAAAAATCATTTCTAAAACACATGCTCATATATCTCAAATTATGCAAGTTTCCCGTATATCATAAACTAATGATTTCAACATAATCAATATTCGATCCATACTTTTATAGAAAAATATAAAATTTCTAAAAACTAAATCATTTAATGCATTACCTTGAAAATTCATTTAAGAAAACATACATATTATATACTTTGGAAAACATCAATGTTACAAGCTTATCCACGCACCTGATGAGATGACAATAGAGAAAGGAAACTATGCAGAAGAACTATCCCTGCCAACGATATCACGATCACCTAAAGAGACAAAGAATTTACGATAAGGAACATAATCCTAACTAGAATAGATGAAGGAATATGCAAGAAACGTAACTCAGTCGCTCTCGTAATCCTAACGAAATTTCGGCAAAGTTCCATATATAATACGGACTTCCATTGTACAGTATATAATCATCAACTTACATCAATATTCGATTCACAACATAAACATCCACATTTCAATTCAACAACACTAGCCAAATTCTCGGGCTTACAATAGCTTCCCACACACAATCTTACTCTACCATATTCTCCGATCATATTTTTCATTCACTTCCAACCACAAGGTAATCATTTAATAGTCCTAGAAAGTGATTTAATCATACTTTAAAGCAATTTTCGTTCCGAAATATATAACATGCATAAATCGAATATAATGATAAATTATACGAAAATCAAGATTTGGAGGTCCGTTATTACTCGGAATAGTCGGGAAAGCACGAATGAATACTCAGGACGTCGGCGACCATATTTTGTTCGGTACGTGTGAGCCACGTGCCTCATTTCTTGGCCGAGTGTGGGCGTCACGTGCCACTGTGCAAGGCATGCATGAGTGCCACGCGCCAGTTGGAATCCAAATTTTCTTGTGGCTGAACGTTCGTCTCCCCCTCCTAGTTCCAATGCCGCTGACGGTTCGTCAATCGGAGTTCCGGATCAACAGAAAAATCAAGACCAAAAAATTTATTGCCGAAAAATCTACAGTCAAAATAATCCCCTTGTCGATTTCGCCAAGAGACCCGGTCGAGATCGGCTCCGGGGTAAGAACTCTCTTTCTTTTTTCTCTTTTTCTTTTTCTATCTTTTCTCTCTCTCACATATTTTCTTCTCTCTCACGAACAGCTGGCAATTGTTTTTATACTAACATGGCAATTATCACTTTCCTCCCTCAACTTGTCCCTTTAATCATTTTTAATTCTAACTTTTGCAAACTAAATAATTTAGTCCCTAAATTTCCACCCACCAAAATTAATAAATTAAAATATAGGTAAAATGAATTTGGGGTGTTACAGAAAATCCCTCGTCATCAAAAGAATATCCTAGATGGACCAAAACGCCATCATACGAAAGAATAACTATCGAGTAGATCATAATACCATTCAAGAAAATAAAAGATGCCAAACATCTCAGATGGACCAAAACACCATCCCCTGAAAGAAGAACTCCCGAGTTGATCCAAATGCCACTCAAATCAACAAACACCTTAGATGGACCAAAATTCCATCACTCATCAACCAACTGTAACAAAAGCCTGGTAAGTCAAGCAAACGCCAGACGAGCCAGGTAAATAAAAATACATGCATAACTTTGTTAGACTTGTCACTATCACTCAATGCACAAGCTTGCCAAAGTGGGGGTGACTGTAGGCATTGCATTTTTGCATGGCCAGATGATGAGTCTCTTTTGAGAATACACCTAAAAAGTTCAGAAAAGTTGAAAGATTTAATGTTGGATGAGAAAGAAATCGCCAAAAACCGACCAGATGTCATCTACATTCACCTAGACTTGTCCACCCATACCCGATCGGTTGTCCTCTATGTATGCCATCCATCGATAAAAATTCGGCCAGACATCAAACATGTGCAGCCAGACATATAATGATAACATGGATATCCGGCCGAATGCAAGATGTTCGGCCGAGTTTGTTTTATTCGTTATTTATGTTGTTTTATTTTCGACTACTGTATTTGTTATTTGAGTGATCGTATGCAATATAAATTGTCTTGTGTGACTATATTATAAGACATGTGGATCCTCTTTTGAGTCTTAATATTATACTGGCATTAGTAAGGGACCATTCCGAACCCAAACAGGTTTAAGGTAAGATATTATGAGGGGTGTAGTTTGACCTTAAATTATTCCCAATGTCTCATACTGGGTGGCGACTCAATTATTCTCCCCGTGGGACTATCCATACTCTCTACGAGCTACGAGCTTAACAGTGTCCAGATCGCCAACGTCATAGGCATAACCGAATATCCTGCTTCGTTCCTACACATACACACTATAAAAGAGCATAAAAAACACAGAAAGTTGGACTTTTTAGTAGAACCGACTCTTCTTTAAAAAATGTGAAAACCAACAAACCCAAAACATAATAACACCACCCTTTGAATTCTCTTCAGCAAGAGATCTATCAACCTACCTGAATTTTCGAAAGGCGTTTCAGAGCCAACAATACAAAAGGTAAAGACTTGAGGGTATCATAATATCTATTTTCTACTATCATTCTGTTGATTTGACGTCGTATATTTGATTGGATATCATGTATGTCCAGCCGGACATACAATCTGTCACACAATAACTTCGAGCATATAAATTGGCTACATCCAGCCATGTACACTCACTTCTCTATGGTATATAGGATGAAAACCAGGACGTAGATTCTGTAGCCGAATCCGAATGGACGGTAGTACGGTTTGCACTCGAGATATAATTTCACGTACCACGTGAAAACAGACGTGCGCGGTCATATACTGTTTCTTATAGTTATCATCATGTTTTTATTTTCTTTATGGTTATCTATTAATTAACTGTTTATTTACTGCTTTACTATGTAGCTAACTGTTTCTGATGTTGTGATGGCTGCCATCTGATATAATTCTACGTTTTTTACCTTTCTGGTTCACATGACAAATACGGCCAGACATCATATATGTCTGGCCGGACATTCATTAGTAATATATATCTGGCTGGATCCATTTATATCCAGTCGAGTTCATTATGTTTATTATTCATTTTGTTTTGTTAAACGATTTCATGGGTGTTATAACTATTATGTGCTATATAAACTGGTTATATGTGATTGCATTACAAAGACATGTGGATATTCTTTTATGTGTGGATATAATACCAGCATCAGTAAGGGACTATTCCAAATCCAAATAGAATAATCATTTCTAGTGTCTCATACTGGGTGGTGACTCATTTATTCTACGGTTAGACCCTTGCGGATTAATCAGTACTCTCAACAAGCTGCGAGCTCAACAGTATAGTGGTCCCGATATCATAGGCATAGTGGTAATCCCTACTTCGCTCCTAGAAAGGGGCTTGGCCTTATTTTTTAAAAAACTGATTCATTAATATGCATTAAATATGAAAGATGATTCATTATTACAGTCTCCTTTCCAATTCCTAAAATCATCATTCAAGTTTTCCAAGTGCGTGATATTTTACATTTTAATTTTCTATTTGTTGCCGTGGAATTGTAAATTTGAAAGATGATTTTAGAAAGTCGCCATAGTCTATTTCATTTTTACAAAACCGATTCATTAATATACTTTAAACGTGAAGTAAAAATCAATATTTTCACAATTCTGATATGGAACAGGAATCGGCAAATCCGGAAACAAAATCGGTAGTTTCTAGAATCGGAGGTTCAAGATAGTTCAGGTTCAAGCTTGATTTTGGTTCGAAACTGAATCTTTGGGTGGGCCTAGTACTGAGCACCTTCTATAAATAGAGGTACTCAGCACCTCAGTTAGGTAGCTTTCTCCATATTTTCTCTCGAGAATTTGTGGAGAGTCTCAACTCTTGTATGTTTTATTTTTTAATCATTATTGTAATTTCTCGTTATTTTATTAATAACATTTTGGGTGTTTTTATTCAAATTATAAGTAGCTAATTTTCATCCAATTGGGGCAAACAGGTGAAGCTCTTGGTATAAAAATGTACATAATTTATACTTATGTTATGAATATAGATTGTGTTATTTCCCCATTAGTAATTGAATTTTTATTATTTCTCATTTATGTCTGAGTCTTGACTCTCTGTAAACAGTCCATAAATCTGTTTTCGTGAATCCATATTTACTAGAACAAATAATACTTGAACCCCATAAATTTATGTTATTCCTTTTTAATTTTTATACTTTTCTCATTATGGGAGACTTGATTCTCTATAAACAGTCCATAGATCTGTCATTGTCGATCAATACACTACAAGAAATAGGTTCTTTAGCATCCAAATTTTTAGCGTCGCCAAAACCTTGTGATACTAACAACAGCACCATATTACATCGTAAGGAAAAACGACGCTAAAAGTACAACATTTAACGTCGCCACAAGACATTCGATGCAAAAATATTAACATTTAGCGTCACAATAAAATTTTGACGCAAAATATCAATCTTTAGTGCAAATATAGGTTGTAATGATAAATATCATAATTTTTAGTGTTGGTACCTATATTCGACGCTAAAGGTTACAATCTTTAGCGTCGATACTTAATTTCGACACATAAAAAGTCATAATTTAGTGTCGCAACCGATACTCTCAATGCTAAATATTGTACTATTTAGCGTTTAATATATGTTGCGATGTTATATGTCATACACTTACTATTTCTATTGATACCAGTGATGCTAAAAAGTCTGTAAAAAAAAAAAAACTAGCAACCCACGTCCCTTCTTTTATTTTATATTCATTCTTCTTATTCAATTTCTACAATAGCCATGTTAAAAAATACACATTTTCAACCACAATCTAACACTAAACTAATTAAGGTATGTATTTTCTCTTATGTATCACTATTATTGCAGTAAATTTTTCCCATTATGTATTTTTTAGTAAATATTTTAGTTTATGAATTTAGCTAATTAAATAAAGTATGTATTTTTGTTTATGAGTTTATTATTTTTTTATATTTGTAGATATTTATATTGATATGAATAGAAGTTGGATGAGTGTGCCCAATAAATTGAGTATCGAATACTATAAAAGAGTGGAAGAATTAATGAAAGTAGCCAAACAAGTTGCTGATGCAGAAGGTTGTGTGTGTTGTCCATGTAATAACTATTTGAATAGTAGAATGAAGCATTTGAGCGAAGTTATGGATCACTTATACATGCTGGAATTTCAGTGACCTATCGGACGCGGGATTACAATGGAAAAAATTACAACTCTGTCTCCCAATATACCCATTCAGAAGCTTGTGCCAATTATCACGAGCATTGTCAAGAAAATGATTATGATTATATGATTGATGATTTGCATGACTTGCAAGGTTCGACATTTGGTGGAGAAACATCACATCCAGAGGAGAACGACAGACATAAAATATTTAGTCAATTACTTGAAGAAGTTAAAAAGATACTGTTTGATGGTGCTGAAATGTTGACTTTGACCTTTATCTTCAAGCTACTCCAAATTAAATTAAATAATGGAATGACCAATAAAAGCATTGATATGATGTTAAAGTTGAGCATATTGGAGGCTCGAAGCCAGTTTTCGCACATCGCGAGGAACACTCATGGTAAGTGGATATACGTTTACTTAACTGTATTTTAACAATATTTAATTACTAATTAATATTTTTCATCTACAACATAGCAATACGAGAAATGAGTTGCAGCCCCTTCCGATGCCGGATTTTTTCCAAGTCACCCATTGTACTCCAAGTAAAGGTTTAGTGAACGATGTCACCCTATAGTGCTAGTTTTTTGTTCAATTACATAAATTATGCAAACCATTAACACAAAATATTAAATAAGAACACATTATGGACATCCAGACACAAAAACTCATGCAGGGCAATTAACTTTTGATTGATGAGGAGCTTTCACATAAGGTGTTCCAAAACACCACCTCTCACAACATCAGGCTTGACACTCATCAAAAGGCGATAGAGGCTACTTATCAATAGTCCAGCTCCTTAGAGGAGGTCATTATCTTGAGGGAGCAGTTGAAGTTGACTCAAGACTAACTGAAGATGCAAAATAAAGTGATTAGGAGGCAGAAGTAGAAGCACTATCGAGAAATGATGAGCTTACGGGCGCTTGTGGAGAGATCGCTTTTTCAGAGCAGTGTTGCAGGATCGACCTCCACAGTTCCTCCAGGCTTGATAGAAAAAATTTTAAAAAATTTTAGTGTCGCCTCTTATGAATTACTTTGGCTTCGACAAGACAATTTCTGATGCTAAATATATTAGACATTTAGCGACGCCATATATGTTCATCGCTTAAAGCTAATGAGCTTTAGCGTCGCATATTCTTATTAACATTGAATTGTACAATTTCTAAGGCGTCTATTACGAGTTTTGATGATGATAAATGGGTGACACACAAATATTTATCATCATCGGTTGATTTTCGACGTAAAAACCTTTCATCGACCAGCATTTAGAAACCATTTTTTTACGTCATTTTATTTCGAAGCTACAAGGTCTACCGTCGACTTTTACCTCGTTTAGCATCGACGTGTGGTGACGCTAAAAAATTAAATTTTTGTAGTGATATTGACTGACATATAATACTTGAATCTCATAATTTATGTTATGGCATGTTTATTTAATATTTATATTTCATGTTTATGTGGGAGTCTTAACTCTCTGTAAAGAATCCGTATGTAACATCTCACCTGAGCAAGGATGCTACTACTAAGAGACAGGAATAACCTATCTCCAAGTCTCAAATTTAAAGAAAAATGGATATGACTAGCTCTAAATTTATACAACTTGGAATAAAGTCCAGCACCACAATATTACTTGTAATAAACATCAATGCATATAAGGACCTCAGGTCCGCCACTCAAGACACATCAAATGCTCATCATTAATACTTAAGGGCTTCGTGGCCACAATTACACATACCAATCAAAAACTTTATTTATAAATATACAACAACGTACTCTATACGATTCAAAAAATACACATAAAAAAACTTGGTTTCTATACTTCTAAGACACTTTTCAGGACTCTAGAGTGGATGATTGTAACTTAGGTGATCTGTCGTCTCGAGCATGACTTTCCAAGGGCTTGAAGTACTGGTCAACATGGTCGCCAACCTGCAAAACTAGCAAACTGTATTGGTGTGAGTTATAAAACTCAGTAAGTAACCACACTCGTACTATAAATAACAAAAGAAAAATAGATTAATGATATAATAACGTGTATCAGAGATATATGACAAAAACTTCCAAAACATGCTTAAGCTAATCATATACATACATATGCACTAGTTTCTACATACAATGCTTGTATGAGATTCACTACCTATTTTAGAATAGGTATGAGATAAATGTTGTTTGAACAAACTCCCTAACCAACACTGTTATGACATATATTCCCCAATCCAACAATGTTATGACTCATTACCAACTCATCAACTAAAACTCTCCACACACACATTGCAAACATAAATCGTAAATAATGAAATGTAAGTGTAAATCAAGATACATAATTCTTAAATTATGAAAAAAATTAATAAACTCTAAAAATACATATGCAGCAATCGAGATTGGGACATCTCCCCCGACATCACCATACGAACCAGGATTTGACCGTCACCTCGCGTACACTTGTACATCTACATAAAATAAATTGTTCATTCATCTGCATACACTTTCTTGACAAAAAGGGCAAAGCTGACAATATGGAGCATCTCCACGATAATAACTAACAATCTAAGCAAAATTGGCAACATGAGACCTCATCTCACGGAAAATAATCTAGCACGTATATGTACATGAGTGCATCATAACATAAAACTCTCGTTACAATATTCCAAATCTGGAAACATGTGGCATCCCCACAGTAATAACTGGCATCTGGACCAAAAATGATAACATGAGACCTCACCTCACAGCAAATAATTTGGCACATATATGTACATATAATACATCATAGTGTAAAATGGTATTTACAAAACGCATGTTCATGTATCTTAAATATCAGGTGAACATTCTCATTTATTACATACTCATGATTTCAAACAAAATCAACACCCGATCCATATTTTTATAACAAAGTATAAACTTTCTAAAATATAAATCATATAATGCACTGAAAACTCATTTAAGAAAACATATACAACTATATACTCTGAAAAACATCAATGTTACAAGCATATCTACGCACATATCAGGCGCATCATATAAAACGCATCAAATCCATCATCAATAAACAAATAACTCATAAATTGTGAAACAATAAGACTATATCTATATACATATATGCACATCTTTCCTTGAAACAAATAAAAATCGATGTCATATATTAATCGCATGGAATACTTACATGGCTATGTGAACACTCATTATCATAGTAAAATATATCAAACAAATGGTAAAATGCGGTTAGAATCGCTATTACACGGAATTCTCGACTCAACTATAATAAACTTTCAAACTTTCCCCTAACACCCAAATCAAGTCTGATTCCAATGATTTTATTTTCATTACTCTTAAAACATCTTATACTACAAACGCCTACAAACACATAACATCAAATTAACTTTCCGATCAACAACTAGAAAATCCCATGAAAAGTACAAAAATGTTACAAATAGATCTGGGACCTTTCGGATCCTCTGAAACTTCCCGAAACTATCTACAAATTATCGTATCATCGTAGTTAACACATATCTATCATTTCTTTCATCAAAACATAGACAAGTACGAAGTTCAATTTTATAGGAAACTCGCTAATCCTACAAGATTGGTCCAAATCATTCTGATTTCATCTGGATTCTACCAATAGCACAATTACAATATATTTATATTTATCCAATTCTATATAATTTAATAAATTGCTCTACGACACTATATGAAGCATCCGAATATAAAACGAGAAACTTGAAAATATCAAATATTTACCGAGATGTTTTACCAAGATTCTGAGGACACCAGCGGACCCCAAACAAGCCCACGAATGTGCTGGTGTGGTCGAAATTCCACTTAGAGGTGCCGAGCTTTGAGGGCCATATATGTAGTTCGTTGTGCCTTATTTTGCGTGTCATTGAGCACGGATCAAAGAAACTATCACCACTAACTTGTAGTACTCTCTGAGGGCTTCAATTTATGGGTGACTTGAACATGGATCGAAGAAACGAAGCAGGATCGAAACGATTATTTTCACGGAATCAACAGGGCACGTGTGGCCCACCCAGGGCGCGTGAGGCTACCCACCACCCACCATCATAAATGTCTCGGCGAGACGCTTCCGATAGTGTGACACAAGTCGACCATGACGGCTGGAAGGTCATCTACCGGTTAGACCCGATAGTGGGTCGGTTATGAACCAGAATCGTCTGTAACCTCTTGTTACAAGAACCAGCAGTTTCGGTTCCAGATTTTTAAGGAACTGTAAAAAAAAATAAATTATAATGAATTTGTGAAGTAATTCGTGAAGCACGAAATTTAACCATGAAAATCCTGATTATGTTGATATTTCTATAATATTATTTTTTTATTTAATTAAAATTAATTTAATTTTTATTTAATTCTATTAATTTTGATTTTTATTAATGGGGTTCGAAATCGAAACCCCGGTTCCGAAACCAAAATTATAATTTTATGCTCGGTTTCGGTTTCGGTTTCGGTTCCGTAACTGGAATAGCCTGTTCTAGAACCGCTGCCACTCCTACCTCCGGCCGTGTTTTGTTTCCCTCTCATGCTCTCTCTCTCCCTAAAATTTGAGATTATTTTATTCCATTTATGAAATATTCGTAAATTAAGCCCTTTTATAAATAAATTTTCTAAAATTAGAGAGTGATCCCGAAATTTACATTTTTGCCCCAAAGTAGAGGTAATTTCAGAAATCATTATTTATGGGGCTCTTCTGGTGTGAATTTCTGAAAGTGTTCAATATGAATGTTGTTCGTCTCAGAAAAACGAGTCCGATGGTTTAAAAATCACATCAGTTGGAGTTTGTTAACTATTTTTATAGTCTAAACAATAAATTTTCTCTGTATAAAAATATCTAAAAATACACGTAACCGATCCTTTCAAATTACGTAATTTTCAAAGTTATGAGACACCATTTCAAGATATTTCGATATATTTGTCAAAACTGAAACTCTTATTCTCCAATATCGTTCTGTTCCGAGACCTAAACTTCAACATAAGAATCTTCCAAAGATATTCCGAAAATCTGGGATATTACAACTTAGATTTGCCATCATAAATCCATATTGACAAGCATATATTATACTTGATCTCCATAATTTATGTTGTTGCTTATTTAATTTCTACACTTAATCATTAAATAAATTAATTGGGAAATAATAATAATTTATGTGTTATAAAAAGTAAAATTATTTTTATATTTGAAATACCAAGAGTGGATTCTCTAACCTCAGTATTTTATTTTATCATTGCATCATCCAATTTAACTGTCCATCATTTCAATTAATTCAGTTTTTATTTTATTATTTTAATGCTCTTATATTTGGAAGTAAAAACCACTTTAAAAGTATTTCAGACCATTCAATCCCTCCAAAAATTATTGACAAGTTACATTTTTATTTTTTCTGTAACTCCCAATACAAATGTATTATAATTCTCATCAAAAACATTTTCACATACTTCCATTATCATTGATTGGATAAAAATTGTTGGTGTCAAAGAAGGCAAAGTCAATGGGGGAAATTACAAGTTAAAAACTTAATAATCACGTCAGGTTGAAAATTAGATTGGCTTTTTGGTAAACATCAGCATTGAGGGGGACAGTGACTTTATACTTTGAAGAGCATGAGAGGAAAATGGAGGAATAAGGAAATATAGAGGGTATTTTAGGAAATAAATTTAAAATGTGTCTTTTAAGAATTATTATGGAGTGTTAAGAACCTCCACTCTTGTAAATTATATAGAAACAAAAAAGGTGGTCTTTGGTTCGTAGAAAACTTTGAATTTCAATAGAGATTTAAAATCTTGTACCTCTAGGTCAAGATTCGAGATCTCGTATTGCTAGTTCGGAATTTGTGATGAAAAGAGTCCTAAATAAGAAATCAGGTTTAGTTTCGAATTCTAAATTTTATCATAAAATATCATGAACTATTTGTTATGGGATTTAGAATTATTTTTTATCCCGAATCACAATCAGGAGGGAACAAAACATCCCCCACTGCTATCCCTAAAGTGGTCCATGTCATTGAATCTCAACGTGTTGGGTACACATTTATTTGTAGAGTTATTATCATTCCACTTCAAAAATTAATAAATAACAAAAGAGTAAAAAACGTATTGACGTGTAAATTTTTTTTTTCTATTATATCATTAAAATCTCTTACATTTACTATAATTCTGTTAATAGAAAAATATAGTAAAATGTGAAATTTATATAATGAAATATAGTAAAACATAAGGTTTTATAAATATAAAATAGTAAAATATAAAAATTTTGTTTGGTTTTGAGTGTTGGCTAATTCTATATCAAAGCTTATTCAATTGAGTTATAATGAGTCTTAAAAATCTTAGAGCAATTGACATTATTTGAAAGTCAATATATGAACATTTCACTTCAGGTTGAAGTTAATACGTTCAAGCCACGTGTGAATGGACTCTCGAACGTCCACTCTAGGGAGTTCAAATGCGCAAAACGTTTGAAGTCAAATTCTGTTAGCACCTTTTTTATTGGCATGTATCCGTGACAAAACAAGTTCAATTGAGTTGTAATCTTTCATGAAGATCTTTGTGCAATTGGACTGGTTTCTGGTTGCTGTGCATCAGACATGCGTTCGTGGTGCGTTCGTTGCAGTGTTCGAACGATTAGCGTTAGTGATGCGTTCGTTTGTGGGTTCGAACGGTTGGCGTTAGTGTCACGTTCTCTATTGGGTTCGAACGGGAGCATTCCAGAGAGCAAACGTTCGAGGCACGTTCTTGTGGGGTTCGAACGGGAGCATTCCAGAGAGCTCACATTTGTTGTGCGTTCGATTGGCGTTCGAACGAGTCTTCCAGCCGTTTGAAAGGCGCGTTCGTGTAGCGTTCTAGTAAGCGTTCGAATGCGACTGCGATCTGAACGTGTTTTTGGCCTGCAAAGCCCTAGGTTTTCACCCTACCTATAAATATAACCCTTAGCCGCCATTCTCATTAGTTGAAGTATTTCTCTTGAGCCAAATACTCTCAAAGCTTTCAACTCTCTTTGATTTCACCTTGAAGACTCTTTGAATCTTATGTCTTCTTTGTTAATGGTGAAATCCATTCTTTGATAAACCTTCAACACAACTTAACCCAAAATCCCTAATCCTTTAGAGTTCTATAGGAGAAGTTTTGGTAGTCGGAGTTCTGGCGTTCAGAGGTGATACAATCTACTCAGAGACTTCAGAGGTTCTGAAGAAAACCGTGGGTCGCGGGCTTGAGGAGTTGCCTTGAGTTCTTACAGTATAGAGGTACTTGAGTCGGTGGAGTTGCCACCATAGGTCTTGACCATCGCTGTAAGTTTTTCTCGATATAGTGGATTCGGGTGGTAGCCTATACCCGGAGTGGTTTTTTACTCGGAAGAGTTTTCCACTTCGTCACCAAAATCATTGTGTTGAATTTTGTGTGATTGATTTACTTTTCTGTAATTTATTATTTGTACTGAATTAATATTGTGGATTTTATTGTTGTGGTTGCCTGTTAATTTGCCTGTTACAATTCCATAGTAGCAGTAACAGGACTTGTCCTGCTTATTGTCTGTAATTCTGCATAGGGTCAGAACTTAGGATAACCCCGAATTCTCAATTGGTATCAGAGCCTGAACTCGATCCTTGACCCTTTAGCTATGGAGCATAGTCAACCATTAAATTGTGATTCCCTCACGTATCGTGATTTGGCCTTGTTTACAAAGAAGTTTAAGAAATTTCTTAAACTTAGGAAGAGTGGCCATAGTAGTGATAAAGATATGGAGAATAAGCCTAGAGATAGTAGGCATGGCAATAGAGAGTCTAGAGGGGATATGGATAATAGATCCCGAGGTGTCCAGTGCCATGAATGTGAAGGATATGGGCATGTTAGATCTGAGTGTCCCACATACCTTAGGGCTAAAGGCAAGAAAGCCTTGGCAGCATCACTTAGTGATTCTGAAGGTGATGACTCTCCTAAAGGCAATTATATTGCTTTTACTGCTAGTGTGACTGATGAGAGAGAGATTGTTGTTAATGATATTGATTCAGAAGTCTCTCTTGATGAGTCTGTAGATGAGGAAAATCTTCAAGTAGCTTATGTTGAACTGTTTAATGAGAGTTTAGCTATTAAGAAGACTAATATAGAGGTCAATAAAAGGCTGAAAGCTGTAGAGCTAGAAAAGAATGAAGCTCAAGCAAAATTTGAGCATAGCCTTTTGATGGTAGATGACCTAGAGGAGAGGAACAGAAGACTAGTTAATAGAGTCCAAATATTAGAGACCAAACATGAAGATGCTAGAATCCAATTGTCCGCATTTTCTAGTGAGAATAAAAATGTGGACCGTATGTTAGGTATTAATTTTGAGCCTAACTGTGATAAGGCGTCTTCTTCCAAAGTTGTGCCTGTAGCAGCTAAACGTGACTTAGGTAAGAAACCTGTTATGTGTAGTCATGTTTTTCCTCCTGTTATTCCTCGTCCTGTTTCCCAACCTCAATCTAGAGGTATTGTGGGTAAACCTCGCTCTCATCCGAGGTTTGTGCCTGTGTGCCACCACTGTGGCAAGGCTGGACATATTAGGCCTAAGTGCTTCATGTTGCACAAGCAAAAGAAGTGGCCTAAGAGTGTGTCGCCTAGATTTGATTATTTAAATCTAGCTTCTCAAGTTTCTGCACTAACTAAACAGACACAATTTCTTAGTGAGAAACTTTCTTTGTTAACTAGGAATTCTCAAGTGGATGAGGTTCCTAGAAAGGTTTGGGTGAGGAAGAAAGATGAATTCCCATCTTCTTCTGCGTGTCCTGATGGACATGATGAGAGTGCACTTCGGTGTAACTCTGTTTAAAAGATGCATTTTTATTTTCCCATTGCATGTGTGTGTGCGTGTGTTTTATGTTTTTGCACGTTTATTTTGTTTTCACAGCATATAGGTGTGTGTGTGTGTCTTGTTTTTGTTATTTGTCCCTTGGTATATAGGATGGAAACCCGGACATAAATTTCATAGCCGATTCCGAATGGACGGTAGTATGATCTGTACTCGGGATACAACTCCACGTATCATTGGATGTTTTACAAGCTGTTTTGTGTCTTTATTTTTTTTTTGTGCTTTAAAATTGAAAAATCAAAAAAAAATTATATATTTTGAAAAAGACCAAAAATATTTTTATGGCTTGTTAGAGCATGAATAGCATGTGCATGTGATCCTGGTATGTAGGATATATGATTATGCATGTATGATATGCTGTTATTTTTCTTGATGCTCTATATGCATGAGTGTGTGTGATAAAAACCTTTGGTATATCTTGTGCTTGCACTTTCACATAAACGTTTTTATTTTATCAAGGCTTGGTCGCATGTATGAGTTTTTGGAATAGCAATCTAATTTCTATCTTATCCTGTTTGCTAAATAGTGTGACATTTGACTAGATGACCTTGCTATCCCCCTTCGCATAAAAAAAAAAATGAGTCTCAAGTGCAAAAGAGCCAAAATGGCCAAATTCAAAAGATAAGGGCAAAAACCCTTCACTCGAAAGAGTTATTAAATATGAGCTCATGATATTTCTGGGGTAAATAATGTAGCATGCAACCAATGTTGCTTATTTTCAGGTCCTAGTGGTGCTGGGTTTGAACACATATTTTGTGGACTTGGTTTGTTTAGAGATGGATTTCTTTGGCTGTGTCCAGCTCATAAAATAAGGTCTTAAGCCTTGATTTGTTATGCACTTTATTTTTCCACGCAAGTGCTTTATATGCTTTGGTGTTTATGTCATATGCATAAGTGTTGTATTTAGCCTCTTTTAAAATGATGCATATTGTTTCATGTCATAAACAGCTGAATACTGACTGGGTATCATTGTCTCAGCTTGAAATGCTGTTTCAGTCAGTTTTTGACAGGATTTTTATTTATCTCAGTATGTGCTTGTGTGTGCTTCATGTTACTGCATACCAATTTTTTCTTTCCTGTGCACTTTTCTGAGTTTTGGTTTGCTTCCCGTGTGTTATTTTACTAACTGTATGTGCCTGTTAGTGAGGGGGAGTAATTTCTGTTTGTTTATGCTCTTGCATGTGTTTTCTCTTGTTCTCCTGTTATTTTTCCTGTTTCTTTTATCCTTTGTCATTTCGTGACAAAAAGGGGGAGAGTAATATATTAAGGGGGATAGCCTTAATATATAGGAGGGAGTCGTAGAATATCCTTTAGATATCTCCGTTTTAAGGGGAGTTAAGATTAAGGGGGAGAGGGATTTCTACTTGTACATGCATGAGATTTTTACCTGCTTTATGGTTTACTTGATTATCCCAATGCTTTTCACGGTATATTGTTGTTTGTGGATGTTTCAAGTAGCAGGTATGTTGCTGCGGTGGCATTACTTTCAAGACTACTTTGTTAGGTGTTAGATCGAGTCCATTTGTAATAAGTCACTGTTTTGATGGTTGACAGTTGACTATTTGCTTTTTGGGTCTATTACCGTAGTCTTTGTATTAGGTAGTGTTTTGTCACGGAATGCCAAATGGGGAGATTGTTAGCACCTTTTTTATTGGCATGTATCCGTGACAAAACAAGTTCAATTGAGTTGTAATCTTTCATGAAGATCTTTGTGCAATTGGACTGGTTTCTGGCTGCTGTGCATTAGACATGCGTTCGTGGTGCGTTCGTTGCAGTGTTCGAACGATTAGCGTTAGTGATGCGTTCGTTTGTGGGTTCGAACGGTTGGCGTTAGTGTCACGTTCTCTATTGGGTTCGAACGGGAGCATTCCAGAGAGCAAACGTTCGAGGCACGTTCTTGTGGGGTTCGAACGGGAGAATTCCAGAGAGCTCACGTTTGTTGTGCGTTCGATTGGCGTTCGAACGAGTCTTCACAGAAAGGGCGCGTTCGTGTAGCGTTCTAGTAAGCGTTCGAACGCGACTGCGATCTGAACGCGTTTTTGGCCTGCAAAGCCCTAGGTTTTCACCCTACCTATAAATATAACCCTTAGCCGCCATTCTCATTAGTTGAAGTATATTTCTCTTGAGCCAAATACTCTCAAAGCTTTCAACTCTCTTTGATTTCACCTTGAAGACTCTTTGAATCTTATGTCTTCTTTGTTAATGGTGAAATCCATTCTTTGATAAACCTTCAACACAACTTAACCCAAAATCCCTAATCCTTTAGAGTTCTATAGAAGGAGTTTTGGTAGTCAGAGTTCCGGCGTTCAGAGGTGATACAATCTACTCAGAGACTTCAGAGGTTCTGAAGAAAACCGTGGGTCGCGGGCTTGAGGAGTTGCCTTGAGTTCTTGCAGTATAGAGGTACTTGAGTCGGTGGAGTTGCCACCATAGGTCTTGACCATCGCTGTAAGTTTTTCTCGATATAGTGAATTCGGGTGGTAGCCTATACCTGGAGTGGTTTTTTACTCGGAAGAGTTTTCCACTTCGTCACCAAAATCATTGTGTTGAATTTTGTGTGATTGATTTACTTTTCCGCAATTTATTATTTGTACTGAATTAATATTGTGGATTTTATTGTTGTGGTTGCCTGTTAATTTGCCTGTTGCAATTCCATAGTAGCAGTAACAGGACTTGTCCTGCTTATTGTCTGTAATTCCGCATAGGGTCAGAACTTAGGATAACCCCGAATTCTCAAATTCAAAAGTCAAGTGCGATTGTTGGGGCGTGCGAAGATTTGTTCAAATGCCAAAACAAGTTTAGCTTAATTAAGCGTGTTTTAAAGGCTAGTTCAAGGGCTTGTGAACCTTAGACTATATAATTAAAACATGATCTACTCAATCTGGTTGGAAACATAAACACAAAGCCTCCATGACTTCAGTTTCCACCTTAATTTAGAGATGACTTATGAACACTACCCTCATCGATCCCTTGTCATCTTAGTTGTTGTGATTTTCTCTATTGATAACCATCAACAAACCAAATCTTATCAAACCCAAACCTTCAGTGTTGTAAATTGAAGATTGCACCTCAGAGTTTCAGTAAGAGCGAGTGTGGGAAGGGTAGTGTCATTAAACAGTAATATAACATGCAAATCAAACAGATCAACAACCAAAAGTAGATCTAGATGTAAAAACCCTAAAACCAGAAAAACTGCAAGACAAACCTGGAAATCAAGTTTACAGATTCAATCCAAGTCGAGATCTCTCTGTCCTTAAGAACTTATTGGCCCCGTCACATGTGCTCTACGGATTCAAATTGCCAACGTTCTCCCAGGATAACTTGGATACTTCTTGTTCAAGGAGCACTCCTTAACAAGTATGCGAACTCGGATTCAATGGTGGATCTCTCTCTCAAAAACAAAGAAAACTACACAATGCCTATGAAAACTGGATATAACTTGTATATGTTTTTCTGTATATTCTAATTGGAATAAAAGCCTTCTTTTATAAGGCATGGAGGGGTGCCAATAGGGCACCCATTGGGGTGGGTTGCAACCATCCAAACACCCCTTGAAAACATATATCCCAATGTAATACATATATATATATCCTTATAATGAATCTTTAAGGAATTTACAACAGCGAGTTCGTTGTTGAGTTCACTGCAAGAGACTTCAGAGTTATCATAGAAGGCTGCTTAGTGTTGGTTTGAGAAGTTGTCTCAGATTATTATTTTTGAGGTTGATTGAATCTATAAAATTCGTCATAAATCAATTACCATCGCTATAAGTTTCTCTTATTGCTGGTGAATTCGAGTGGGAATTTATATCTTAAGTGGTTTTTCTCTCTCTAGAATTTTTCATTCCGTCAATAAAATATTTATGTTTATTGAATTATTTTTTGTACTTTATTTATTGTTTAGATTAATAAGATGATTGAATTGACCAAATTTAAATGTGTATGATCATATCCATAAAAATAATAATTAGAACATGTCTTAAGTTATTATTGTTAGTATTTTTATTTCACATTATTTCACACATATTCTTCTATTAGTCTATTAGGGTCAGAACCCCATATTTTTCAGTTTTATAATAATATATGTTAGTTCCATTTTTATTGGTAATGTCCGTAATAAAAAAAGTTCAATTGAGTTGTAATTAGTCTTGAAGATCTTGGAGCAATTGGATTGGTATTTGATAGACTGTGCGTGAAGGAATCAGATATGCGTTAGTACTGCGTTCGTGTTTTCGTTCGAATCAGTTGCGTTTATGTTATGTTCGCATTTAGGTTCGAACGAAACTTGGCAAAAGGTTCTTATGCGTCATGCGTTCATCTTTCCATTCGAACGAAACATTCCAGTATTTTTACGTTCGAGATGCATTCGATACAATGTTCGAACGAGTTTGTGTAATATCATGCGTTCGTTACGTGTTCGAATTCCTGTGTATAAGTAGGTTATTTTAGATGCGTTTTAAAATCAAATTTGCACTAAGAAAGCCCTTGTCTTTGCCCTACCTATATAAACAAACATTGAGCCATTTTCACAATGGTTGGAAACATATTATTCTGAGCCTCAACCTTATTAGTTTTCAAGCTTCTTGATTTTCACCATGAAGTCTTTATTGACTTATTTGTCTTCTCCATATTGGTGATATTATTTCTTGATTGACCGTCAATAGAGATACAAAACCCTAACCCAATTTCATATGCCTTCAATCAATGAGAAAGATTGGTAGTCAGAGTTCATGCGTTACTTGTTGCAGATTCATCCGCTTGGAGACTTTAGAGGTTTCGAAGAAGACTGCTTGGTGCGGGTTCGAGGAGTTCTTCGGGTTATTATAGTCTAGAGGTATTCGAGTTGACAGAGTTGCTGCCATATGTATTATTGTTCGGGTTGGTGCTCAGAGCGCCAATTCCCGGTTGTATTTCTTTTGAATACTTCTGTAAAACATTATTATTATGAATAATATATGCAGTTTCTATAATATAATGTATCTTTTTATATGGAAAAGTCGTAATGACCTTAGAATGATTAGTCATGGTACTGTTGCAAAAGCGTCGCAACTGACATTGAGTAGTATCATGACGTTATCATTCTCAGACAGTTCCTGGTCAATGTTTACACTACTTGGTCAGTAAAGTAAACCTGTTGATACCGGTACATGTCGTATACTGGAATATATGATTCCAATGGTTTCTCAATGAACCATCAGTCTTGGAGACTAGTATAGACGTGTGGGTGTTTATAGTGGATAAACACTGAACGACTCGCCGAAGATTCTTAATGGATGGTACACCAACGTCAATAAGAATCTTCTCGGGTTGAGTAGCATTTGTGATTCTTAGACTTGAGATGCCATTGTGGGCACATGAGACATCTTCTACACTTAGATGGCAGTCACGTCACCGATCTATTAAGATCGGACCTCCGCCTGTTCGTTGGGTGTAGATAGATCCTCAGGGTGTCCTAGGTGTATCAAGATATGATCCGTTAGTTTAGCAATCAGATAAAACCATGGGCCCGTGGTATAGTTTATAAGCTAGTTCTAAACATTCTTTTTGAGATTGCTAATAGAATAGTCGACTGGATAATCCCTTTAGAGATTTGACGTTTACATATATATCTCTGAGATTTATCCGGATACCTGTGACGAAGGAATTATACATTTTCCATAACCTCGACCTGTATGATTCAGCGAGATTATCCGTGATCGTCATAATTTACGGGTGGATAAATTATGGACACGAAATTGGATTTCGTGACGGATATACCTGAATCTAGAGAGTCTCAATAATGAAACATACTCGTAGAGCACTAGAGCTACATTTATAAATAATATTGATTATTTATAAAGTCGTTTAAAGGTTAAACGCAAATACATGCTAAAGGGACCCGATAGTCATTTGCTTAATTATTGTGTATTTACATTAATACTTGATTAATTTAAATACACATTAATTAATAGTCAAATTGAGATATTTGACTAATATCCTAAATGAATATATGTATTTGATATTTAATGTAAATATAATACATATGTTTAATATATTTGTATTTAATTAATTAATTAATTAATTAATTGTTAAATAATTAAATTAATTAAAATATAAATATCTTAACATTTGGATATTTGATTAAATGATTTAGTTGCCTTTGTTTACTTAATTAAAATATCTTTAAAGTGTTTTAGATATTTTATCAAGTTGATTAAATTGAAATCAAATGAAATTGAAATTACATTTCTTGTATATGCTTGTTGTATTTTCGGCCAAGGCATGTTTTTGCACAAGTATATATTGTTTTCCTTTCATTTCACTTTAATAACCTAATACACTTCTACAAAAACTCCATTAAAAGAAAAAAGAGAAGCTAGAGAAGAAGAAAAGGAAAAACATAGAAAAAGCTTGGATTTAGTAAGTTTTCTAAACTTACCATTAGAAAGGAAAATGTTCCTTAGGATCTAGACTATATCTTGTGATGTTCTTAAGTTATTCATTTCTTTATTCTTTGTGTTTTTGGTGAATGGAACTTTGATGAAAGTGTTGAGCATGTATGATGATGGAAACTTATGACTAGTGTAGTTATAAGTATTCTTTTATGGTTTTGGAAACTTTGTTGCTAATCTAGAGTTGTTGACCCACTCTTAAATGACCTATATTTGATCTTAAGTTGTTTCATTGTGTTGAGACTTTAATTGGATGGAAGAATGATGATTGAAGTAATTGATTTAACCAATTTGGTCTAATTTGTCCAATTTGAAGAAATTGAAAAATTAGGGTTTAACACCTAGTCCAAATTTGGGGCTTTTCATTTATGTTGTGTATAAGGATGTGTATATGATGCATATAAAGTTTCATGTTGATTGGATTACATCTTGATGTGTTTTGAAGCATGAAATCACAAAGTGCACCATTTGGCACCCTAATGGTGCATTCGGCCAAATGAGAGAAATTTGGGGATTTTGTTGCTTTTGGTGTTTTGATGTTTTGAACATGCTAAGTTCATCTTATAAATGATTTAGAATCATTCAAAATTGATTTGATCAATTTCAGACTAAAATGGACCAAGTGTAAGGGCAATACGGTAAATTCACTTAAATATGATTTATTGAATTTTATTTCATAATTTGATTATTGGATAATTAAATAAATATGTTTATTTAATTAATCCGAGAAAATTTTTTGAAATCGGAAAATTTGATTTTCCACCGCTTCCGTTGCGTTACCGGATTTAGCCCCTAAAACCCCTACAAAATGGTATCAGAGCGAGTCTGATTCTAGGCCCCCTAAAATGATTAGCCTTTATTGAATCAATGTTTAATCATGTTTTCTTGACTTTATACATGCTTATTATAATCTAATTTGGTTAGATTTAGGGTGTATGACTTAGCGGAAAATCCCTAATTAATAAGGTTTTAATGTAATTATGTATTCGATGCATGTTATAGGGTCCGTCTTGTCAATACGGTTTATGAATACTTCTCCGTGACTACATCCGAGACCGTGCCTCTGCTGTGAGGGTGTAGCCGATAGAGATTTATTTATACCGGATGTATATTAGATACTAGATAAATTCAAGCAAAAGCGGAATTCTGAATGTGCCATAGCTGTCAGGATTACGTAAGTAACTTGAGTTTATCATTGACGAGTTTAACCTTGGTACGTCTCCTTGTGGGCCTGCCTTCGCAGCGACAATGAGAAACGACCAGGACCGGAAACCTAGGAGTCACTATTGAGTGATTGACAAATGAGTTGTCTACCTGATGAATATACGTAGGCGAGACCGTGCCTCTGCTGTGAGCTGAAATATATTCACGGGATCCACTTTTCACTATTTGTATTTAATTTAATTATTAAATTTTTGTATTCTGTTTGGGGGTTACAGTATTGCATGATTTAGTGGGAGGGGCATTTTTAGATTAAAATCCATGATCTAGTTTATGCTTATGATATTATATGAAACTGCTTAATTTCTGCTAACCGTTTTTCGTGAACTATATGATAGATTTACGATGGCGGCACCATCCACAAATCAGTTTGCGCGTATGCTTGATGCGAACAAACTCAAAGGCGCTGAAAACTTCGCTGACTGGGACTTGGATTTAAGGATTGTCCTCGATTCTGAGAAACTGGGATATGTTCTTGAGGGTCTGTTGCCACTTGCTGTTGGTGCGGATGCTACGGAGGAGGAACACCAAGTTTTTGAAACTTGGAAGAATGATGATTTAAGAGTTAAATCATACATTCTTAGTTCACTGTCTCCGGGACTCAAGAAACAGTATTATGGCATGTCAGATGCCTATACAATGATGACTCGATTGAGACAGTCATTTGAGAACCAAGAACAAGTGATTGTTCACAAAGTCGCAATGGAACTGTTCCATGCGCGGTTAGATGAGGGGCAAGCTGTTAGCCCGCATGTTCTTCAAATGATCGATTTGATCGATCAATTGAGGCAACATAATCTCATTCTAAATGACATTCTCGGTAGGAGGGTCATTCTTGGTTCTCTCCCAGCTTCATATCACCAGTTCGTGATATATTTCAACATGAATGGGACTATCTGAACCTACCATTAGTTACATAGGATGTTACTCACGGCGGAGAAGGGCCTTAAGAAGGGAGTACCGACTCGCCCTCCTAGACCCACTTCTCTTTCCGCTTCTTCCCAGGCTTGGCCAAAGGGAAAGAAGAAGAAAAGGAAGGAGAAGAAAGGTTTTGGTCCTCAACCGCAGGCAAAGATAGCTAAGCCCAAAAGGGCTTCTGAAGACAAGTGCCATCACTGCAGCATAGTCGGGCACTGGAAAAGGAACTGTCCTGACTACATCGCCCAGCTGAGGAGGGAGAGAGCATCTACATCAGGTACATTTATTTTTCCAGTTATTGATATATCTTTGGCTTGTGAAGCCGTTACATCCAACTAGATTTTAGATTCTGCTTGTCCCATTCACATTTGCAATTCGTTGCAGGTGCTGAAGGAAAGTAGGAGGCTGAAGGCCGGAGAGATGCAGTATGCGAGATCTCATTACCGAATGGGACACTTTTGTTAAATGAATGCCATTTTGTACCAGAATGTGTAGCTAATATTATATCACTTTTTGTATTGGATACAGAAGGCTTTTGTATTAATATTAAGAACAGTTCTTTATATTTATATGATAGAAATAATATTCAGATCCTTAGTTGTCCAAACCAGCATGGTCATTATACATTGCAAACTTCAAAAGATATTTTAAATACTGGAGTTAATAAACGTAGTTTACCTGTAATTAATGATACTGAACTTTGGCATATGCGGCTTGGTCACATTGGCGTTAAACGCCTTACCCAATTGGTTAGGAATGGTTTGATACCAGATCTTACCATTGAATCCTATCCAACTTGTGAATCATGTATTCAGGGTAAGATGACCAAAGCCCCATTTTCTGGTGTTGGACACCGCGCCACTAACTTACTGGAACTCGTACATTCTGATGTATGTGGTCCACTAAGTCAGACTGCTCACAGTGGTTATTCGTACTTCGTTACCTTTACCGATGATCTGTCACAGTACGGTTATGTCTATTTGATGCGACATAAATCAGAAACCTTTGAAAAGTTCAAAGAGTTCCGAAATGAAGTAGAAAAATAAACTAGTCAATATATTAAATGCCTTCGATCTGATCGAGGCGGCGAATATATGAGTGGTGAGTTCATGGATTATATGAAGGAGAATGGGATTCTCGCTCGAAATACTCCTTCAGGTACTCCACAGCACAATGGAGTGTTTGAGAGGAGAAATCAGACTTTATTGGATATGGTCTGATCAATGTTGAGTTTCACAGATTTGCCCTATTATTTATGGGGCTACTCTCTTTTAACAGCTGCACATCTTTTGAACAAGATTCCTTCAAAAGTTGTTCCTACGACTCCGTATAAGATATGGTTCGGTAGGAGACCAAATCTTAATTATATTAAGATTTGGGGTTGTCATGCCTATGTCAGGGTGACTCACCAAGATAAGCTTTCGCCTCGAGGGCTAAAGTTTAGGTTTGTCGGATATCCTTCGAATACGAGGGGATATCTGTTCTATGATACCGAGCATCGAAATGTGTTCGTAGCTCGCTTCGTAAAATTTCTAGAAGTAGAATTTTTGTCAGAAGGTGGTAATCATAGACAGGTTGAGCTTGATGAAGTCCAACCTGAAAACAACGAACCAACGGAGGAACCTGAAGTTCAAGTAGATGAAGGACCTTCAACACACACACTCCGTAGGTCGGAAAGGGTATCTAGACCTCCTAAACGCTTGTATTTGATATAAGAAAAGAGTCTGGATGTTCTCTTAGTTGAAGAGACAGATCCTTTCACCTATAGATAATCGATGTTGGACATCGACTCCGTGAAATGGCAAAGTGCCATGAAATCCGAGATAGACTCAATGCATGAGAATCAAGTTTGGGACTGTTGGACAAAATGACCCATAGCGTCACTATTTGCACAGATCATTGTGTTGTTGTAGCAAATTAACTATGTGACAAGGAAATTGCACTCTCATCATTTGTGATTAGATCACCATAGATATATAAATGAAGAGAGGTCCCTATGATTAATTCCTGGATTGAGAATGATATGAGACAGTATCAATCCCCGAAGGTTTAATCATTAAATATCCCTAGCCGGAGTATTATCGAGACTGGACATCGATAATGCGGAATAGGCTAGTATTGCACTTGTGTGCGTTGTGAGGGCACAACGGACATAGTTCTCATATATATAAGTATCGGATACTTATGCAAGTGCGATAGGAGGTCGTGTTTCACCGATAGTACGGGAAACAGCTTCGCTCTGGATAGACCCCTCGGAATCCCATTGGTATTATGACTATGTGTCTATGGGAGGCCGAAATCAAGGTAGGTGTGTATAGTCTTAACCTGAGACTTACATCGCTAATACTTACGATAATCGATAGACTTTGGTCTTGGTGGTACAGGGCTTCAACCGGTTCTGCGTACACCACTTCTGGGTTTATCAGAGAGTCGTAGTGTATGGGTGTGATGTCAAGACGGAAGTATCACTTCAGTCATAGTGGAGATGATGTCACGCAGGATACGGTACTAGTGCTCTTGAGTGATGCGCATCCAATCGGGATATTGTGACCAGGTCATGAATATCTGATTATAGAGACTATGTTACCAGACATCCGATATGTGTTTCGGACGGGGCAGACACTTATCCAGCCCCAGCCCTAGCACGTGACTATCCGATACTGGGCCGATATGCACAATACAATGGTATACTACGCTTGATACAGATCTTAATATTCTTAAATGGATATGTCCGGAGAATTGGGTAGACTTGGTGCTTTGCTAGGAGTCGACCTTCTCTCGTAAATCGGTAGAACGTAGTACATGGTACGTACGTGATTCGGATACACCGACGACCGTATTTACTGCCAACTTATCCGGGGATCTCATGGGTCGCTTCCCGATAATCCACCGATGACGCATAACTGGCACTCTTAAATAATCTGGGATTATATAGAAGAAAGAGAAAATTAATCTAGGATTAATTACAGAGATATTTTATCTGGGATAAAATATCGTCTAGAGAGAGATAACGATTAATTTGGAATTAATCGATTAAATTAATATATTCGATATATTAAACGAAATTAGATTTCGACGCGGAATTAAAATTAGATTTTAATTCAGGCGAACGAATTAATTTAGAATTAATTCGTTAGCGACGTGAATAGTGAATTCGCTAGGCGTAATCATTTAATTACGACGCGACAGAAAAATCGTTAATTTGAATTAACGAACCCGAGCCCGAGTGTGATTGCGAGCGCATTCGTATTTCGAATTCGAGTGCGGCATCGCAAGTCGCATCAAGCGTCAAATCATTAGTCGCATCAAGCGTCAAATCACTTGTCACTTTGAGTGATGTGACTTGACAACATGTCACTTTATAAAGTGACTTGATGTGAATAGTGATGGACTTGACATAAAGTGTAAAAGCATTTTGGAGGGAAAACTTTATGGATTTGGCTCCAATTTCATTTGATTTATTTGATAAAGTTAAATGAAATTGATTATCTATTTTTGGAAAATATATATAATCAATTTTTGCTTTACATTTTATTAAGTTAACAACACATTTTCTCTCTCATTCTCTCCTTCACTTTCACGCCCAAAATGGGGCAAAACTTACTGGTTTTTCATCAAGAAAAACGTGAGCAAAGGGAAGCCAAGAGTTGGGTTTTTGTGGCAAAAACCGCAAGTGCTAGCACACTACGAGACTTGCGAAGGTGGTAGGGAGGTTCACCCATGAGGCGGGACTCATCCGACGAGAGTTTGGAGCTTCGAAATGAGACCCGAAACTGCCAAACCAGTGAGCATGAACTGCAGCAGCAGTGGGCGCACCAAACCAGTGGGTTTTGCGGCTTCAATCGTCTTCAAATCGACTCAACCGATCGATGTGAGTATTCCGCTATCTCCGTTGGTGTGTTCACACATTCTTTTCATGTCTTGTTTGATCTTGGGACCTAGATAATAACCAACAATGGCATCAAGAGCCTAGGTTCAAGCATTAAATTGTAGGGCTTAAAATTTGGGTAAATGTTTGTTGAGCATGATTTGAATAAATTGATTGTTTTAAGTATGCTTATAACATGTTTAATTTCATTTTGGTTGGACCAATTTGTTGAAAATTGATTTGGAATAATTTTCCCCAAAAATATCATGTTGGCCGAATATGATGATCATTTTGGAATTCTTGGAATTTTGTTTTTGATTCATTTGATGAGTTGGAATCATTTAGGATAATGTTAATTTGAAACTAATTGGATTGGATTTTGAATTGAACATAAATCCCCAAATTGATCACCTTGGCCGAATGGAATTATGCCCTAATGTCTTGGTATCTTTTGATTTTTGAACATTGGATGTATTGGAAATCATTCGGGATAAGGATTTAATATCGATTGTGAAATTAATTGGATTGAATTCGAATCAGATAAAAATCCCTCCCTTGGCCGAGACCTTTAAGCATGTAAATGGGTTTGATTTTTGATTAATTTGTGTTGGACACCAATTGATGAAAATGACCATGATTAATTATGTAAATTCATGTTTAGAAATGTTGATTTGGGTAATTGATCATGTAATACACTTTGGAAATTAAATTGGGAAAATGGATTTTTTGAATTTAATTATTTGGGCCTATTTTTGATATTGGGCTTCTAATGTTGTAATTGGGCTATTGGGCTTGATTTTATCAAGTTGGGTTTAGGCCAAGTGATTGGATCCAATTGGGCCCAAAACCTTAACCATAAAGCCCAAATGCGACTAATGAACCTTTAAAGTTCAATTGGGCCTAATGGGCCAAGATTGATTTATGGCTTATGGGGTAAATCCCGGATTGGACTTTGGTTATCGGTTTTGACCCGAGTTGACCAAAAGTCCACGCCTTAAGAAATCAATTAAAAGCCCATTGGACTTTAATTGAATTGACGTTGGACGTTAATCGGTCTTTGAGACGCGTACGATTAAATTGGAATTTAAATCGTAAAAGGTTTATTAAATAAAAGTGTAATATTTAATTTGGAATTGAATAGTGAATTAGTATTAAATACATGTTAAATTAGATTAATGATGTAGTTTAATTTAATTCATGAATTCGTACTTTAAGTACTTATTCGCAAAAACGAGTTTGACTCGAACAAAATCAAATCGTTGTTTGAACATTGGATGATCACTTAATTATTAGATTAATTAATTTGATTAGATTGATTGATAGCATGCTTATGTGTGTGAATACGTGGTTGTGTTGTATGAATAATGTATATCGGATGGATATTAGTCGGGTGGGGCAATTTTAGAAATTGTTGTAATAAATTCGATTTATTAAATTGGACCTGCGTGTCCAGCCTTTTCACCTTCATTCTCTTTGTATTCTCTTCTCACCTATTCCCCTCCATGTAAATGAGGTTTCTTTAGAAGTGTAGTGTAACGGGTAGAAGTAATACAAGTGCTAGCTTGAGTGAGAAAGTGAGAGATTTGATCTAGGATCAATGTAAAGTATCCATCCGCATATCATTATTATTTATTTTCATACTCGCTTTATTATGTATTTAGAATGCATGTTTAAAGGTGTATGATGATGAGACCTTAACAAAGATAATTAAATTGGTAGCCAATTTGCACGCGAAAAACCCTCGTTAAATATCAAGCGTTTATTTTCCTTCCATTGAGTGATTCTTACTCAAGATCCGAGATTGGCAGGGGTTGTTGGCCAAAGTCAAGCCCTTGTCCGTCAAAGATGTGTTTTAATCACGAGGCTTTGTTCCATATCGGTGTCGTGTCCAAGTTGTGGTTTGTTGGCCAAAGTCAAGACCACTTCTTGTCCATTGACATTGATTACGAAGCTTCCATGTCAATGGGTCCGCGCTTGACTGGGATCACTAGGTTTGTTGTGCCAAAGCCAAGGCCTAGTTGATTCAGAGGAAAAAGGTTAGGGTATATATTCGATATATAGGCATATATTAGATATATGTTGGGACTTGGATGTCCACCTACTGGATCTAGGAGTTGGATGAGATCCAATTGATCTTCGAGATCTACCTAGTTAATTATCATACAATTTGTTGGCCAAAGTCAAGATTGTGTGATATTTAACGGGATCCTAGCCCACTAGGAAACACGATTTCCCGAGTACTCGACAGAGGGTTAGAGGCTCGCCGAAAAATAGTGGGAGGCAAGTATTGAATTTCCAACATTCGTTCGAATACTCACTAAACACGCTCATCTATATTTTACTCGTCATATTAATCAAAAGTATTAGTTGGACTAATATTTTATGTTGTTTTAAATATATATATAGTTGGACTATATACCAAACTCATTCGATATATAGTTGATTTATATGGATTATAGGAATCAAGTAATCAATATGAATTAAATTAAAATTATAGTTGATTAAATAATTGGATTATTGTAATCATTATAATGAATAGTACCTTACTAAATTGATTAAATAGTTGGACTATTGAAATCAAGAAAGAATTGAAAAGTTGAATATTTAAAATATATAATCCTTGGATTAAATGTTTTAAATGATTTAATTTTCATTGGGAATTAATAATAGGTTACTTTATTGGATAAAATAACTTGTTATATCTAAGCCCATAATTAAGCAAATAGTAGAGCATAAAATCTTTGGAAGATTTATGTGATGATGACTTTAGTGCTTAATTTAATATACTTGACAATAAATCTATCTTTAGATTTTAAAGGTATTAAAATTGCAATTAATAATTATTGGAGAATTAATTGACTATTCTAGTGGAGAAAAGTCAAAGTTTGCAATTGGGCAAGTTGCACAAGGTGCACATCATTTCGATATTCTAAAACCCAAGGCTTGGCCAAAGGTTTGTGAAATATTGAAAAGATAATTGACATATCCCAAAGTGACTACCATTTGGATATGGCAGACACGAAGGAATTAAAGAAAGGGCGAGGCTCTGACTTTAAAATATTTGTCAAAGTTATGTTCACTACTAGTATTGAAATTGGATTTTAAATACTTAGTGTGGTACATAAAATATATGTATTGATGTTCAGAATCCGCTATGAGCTGGATACTGACTTCAAGCCGAGATTTCTCTGCAAATCGGAAGCGGGACGAAAGTCGCTGTGTTCGACCGTAGATACCTAAGTTTAGGAACTACCCTTTGGGTATGTACTTAAATTAGGAACTGTTATAATGTAACTAGTTTGACTAGAGACATTATCTCTATATCAGTGTTTAATCCGTTGCGGATAAACCTTTATATTCTAGAACACTAAAGTGTTTTATTATATAAAGATGATACTGAGATAAACATATTAGATGTGAATAACAGAATTTATATTTTGAATATAATAAAATCTCAAACATATAAAAATGACAAATAAATAGCTCAAATTGATTTGATCAATAGAGACTTATTTGTGGCATTGTTGTCTAGGACACAATTAAACGAGACTCGTATATCCACACTTTTGAAGAGTGGGTACTAGGACTGATTTGACTATTCAAATAAGGTCTGCGAATCTAGTTTATTAGGTAAAGTACCTAAAATACTATTTACTTGGTAATAGTAAAAGGGCCACCGATCTGTTAGCCCTATTCATGGTGAAGTAAGTGGGCCCATATCTAGCTAGGCTAGATGTGAACATGTATATTTCGTGACCTTAACGGATGTGGCATCACGTTATGGTTATGTGTTTCTTTTGAAGAACACAAATCGGAAACTTTAAAGTTTCGACACGAAGTAAATAAACAGATCGGGTATAGTATTATTCCACCACGATAAGACCGTAATGGAAAATACTTAAGCAGTAAGTTTCATACGTACATGAAAGAGTACGGTATTCTTTCATATGAGGACTCCTCCTGTGACACGTCAGTTAGACGGTGTGTCCGAACTAAAAACCGAATTTTTTTGGACATGATAAGGTTTATCACGAGTCGCTCTGAGCTATCATTTCCTTCAACGGATATGTATTAACAGTGCAAAACTTATTTAGAATAAGGTTCCATATAAATCTGTTTGACAGATGTCATATAGGATATGAACAGGGAAGAAACGAGGTTTCTCATTCCTGATAATTTGGGTATGCCAAGCATAACGTTTTGGATGATACCAAACTAAAAGACCCAAATTGGATAAGTGCCAATATAGGTTATCCTAAGGGAAACCATAAGTATAGTACTTATAAATCTCACATGAGAACAATGTGATTGTTGCTCACCATGCATTTTTCCTGAGAGGAATACCGATATGCAATGGTCAGTGGGAGGATAGTGATACTCGATGAAAATCAGAGTAATACTGTTCAAGGCACAAAGTCCTTAATGGAACACAAATAGTTCATCTATGATGAATCTATACCATTAATCTTCAAATACACAAGAAACTAGTAGATCGGATAGAGTCAGAAAACAACCTAGGGTATGGGTTTCTGATCTAACCTCATAAAGATGTCAATCTTATGAAGGTATATCCACCGACTACGTTTTGAGAAAATGATACGAGGTATCGACTCCCTATTATGGCAAAGTGCCATGAGTCCGAAATGGATTCCATGTATAACAACTATTTTGGATACTAGTTGTTATACCACAAGGCATTGTGCCTATTGGTACATTAACGTCTTCAAGGAAGACATACATGGAAGGCAACATACCAACGTACAAAGCTGGGCTTTTGACGGAAAGGTATCGTTATCAACATTGTGTTAATAACGATTCAACCTTTTACCTGTTGCCATGGTAAATCCATTTTGAAGATGCTTGTTGATAACTGCGTATTTCATTTATGAAATGTGTCAGTTATAGATCAAAATCGCTTTCCTGAAAAGGAAACCTTTTGGAGAATGTTTATAACATTCTGACGATTTTGTATAACCGACGAACAAGGTTTGCGGGTTATTCGATCCATGTTTGGATTAATGCAAGCATAAGGTTCTTGAAACTGTCGTTTTGAAATAATCATAATGGTTTATGATTTGACTCAAAACGAAATAATTCTTGTGTATATAAGGAGGTTAGTGGGAGAGCGCACTGACAATTAAATTCCCATATAGCAATTGATGAAAGCTTGGCTTTCAATAGAAATTCTCCGTAGAATTCTGGGGAGTAACAACCTTTATTCGAGGAATAAAGATCTACTGGGATAGATTTGGAGTTGGTTAACACTCTCTGGAAATTGTACATTTAAAATGTACTTGATAGGGTGTCTCATACGCTTCGAGCATATGGAGTCACGATCAGGTCAATCCAAGTGATAGTCACTGGATTGAAGATTAAGAACATCTGTTAGTATCTGAGAGAACTAAAGATGTTGTCTTAAACTATGGAGAAGGAGAACTTGAAGTGACTGGGATCACCGCTGCAAGTTTCCAAACAATTAAATACTGAGGTACTATAAAGTTTGAATAACGGGACAGTGAGCTGGAAATATTCCGAGCAAGATAACCGTTGCCGAATAAACAACAAATGCGGATTATTGCTGCAGCTGAGGCAGCAATAGAAGCCATTTGGATCGAAAATAAATCTAATTAGATTAGATATAGTTCTGTTAGCAGCTGAGCTAGGCGTCAGCACAGGCTAAGGAATTGAAGGTCTCATTGACGATCCAGATATATACTTCTATATTCATCTGATTCGTTCGGATCATACATCGTGGCGATGTGATGATCGTGTAAATGGCGTCAGACGATAATCAAGCAAATCCGCTGACGAAAACCTTTCCTCAACAATTTGAGCGAACCGTACATAGTTCGGGTGTGGGACACTTGAGTGACTGGCTATGTGCCAAGTGGGAGATTGTTGGACAAAATGACCCATAGCGTCACTATTTGCACAGATCATTGTGTTGTTGTAGCAAATTAACTATGTGACAAGGAAATTGCACTCTCATCATTTGTGATTAGATCACCATAGATATATAAATGAAGAGAGGTCCCTATGATTAATTCCTGGATTGAGAATGATATGAGACAGTATCAATCCCGAAGGTTTAATCATTAAATATCCGTAGCCGGAGTATTATCGAGACTGGACATCGATAATGCGGAATAGGCTAGTATTGCACTTGTGTGCGTTGTGAGGGCACAACGGCATAGTTCTCATATATATAAGTATCGGATACTTATGCAAGTGCGATAGGAGGTCATGTTTCACCGATAGTACGGGAAACAGCTTCGCTCTGGATAGACCCCTCGGAATCCCATTGGTATTATGACTATGTGTCTATGGGAGGCCGAAATCAAGGTAGGTTTGTATAGTCTTAACATGAGACTTACATCGCTAATACTTACGATAATCGATAGACTTTGGTCTTGGTGGTACAGGGCTTTAACCGGTTCTACGTACACCACTTCTGGGTTTATCAGAGAGTCGTAGTGTATTGGGTGTGATGTCAAGACGGAAGTATCACTTCAGTCATAGTGGAGATGATGTCACGCAGGATACGGTACTAGTGCTCTTGAGTGATGCGCATCCAATCGGGATATTGTGACCAGGTCATGAATATCCGATTATAGAGACTGTGTTACCAGACATCCGATATGTGTTTCGGATGGGGCAGACACTTATCCAGCCCCAGCCCTAGCACGTGACTATCCGATACTGGGCCGATATGCACAATACAATGGTATACTATGCTTGATAGAGATCTTAATATTCTTAAATGGATATGTCCGGAGAATTGGGTAGACTTGGTGCTTTGCTAGGAGTCGACCTTGTCTCGTAAATCGGTAGAACGTAGTATATGGTACGTACGTGATTCGGATACACCGACGACCGTATTTACTGCCAACTTATCCGGGGATCTCATGGGTCGCTTCCCGATAATCCACCGATGACGCATAACTGGCACTCTTAAATAATCTGGGATTATATAGAAGAAAGAGAAAATTAATCTAGGATTAATTACAGAGATATTTTATCTGGGATAAAATATCGTCTAGAGAGAGATAACGATTAATTTGGAATTACTCGATTAAATTAATATATTCGATATATTAAACGAAATTAGATTTCGACGCGGAATTAAAATTAGATTTTAATTCGGGCGAACGAATTAATTTAGAATTAATTCATTACCGACGTGAATAGTGAATTCGCTAGGCGTAATCATTTAATTACGACGCGACGGAAAAATCGTTAATTTGAATTAACGAACCCGAGCCCGAGTGTGATTGCGAGCGCATTCGTATTTCGAATTCGAGTGCGGCATCGCAAGTCGCATCAAGCGTCAAATCATTAGTCACATCAAGCGTCAAATCACTTGTCACTTTGAGTGATGTGACTTGACAACATGTCACTTTATTAAAATGACTTGATGTGAATAGTGATGGACTTGACATAAAGTGTAAAAGCATTTTGGAGGGAAAACTTTATGGATTTGGCTCCAATATTCATTTGATTTATTTGATAAAGTTAAATGAAAATTGATTATATATTTTTGGAAAATATATATAATCAATTTTTTGCTTTACATTTTATTAAGTTAACAACACATTTTCTCTCTCATTCTCTCCTTCACTTTCACGTCCAAAATGGGGCAAAACTTACTGGTTTTTCATCAAGAAAAACGTGAGCAAAGGGAAGCCAAGAGTTGGGTTTTTGTGGCAAAAACCGCAAGTGCTAGCACACTACGAGACTTGCGAAGGTGGTAGGGAGGTTCACCCATGAGGCGGGACTCATCCGACGGAGTTTGGAGCTTCAAAATGAGACCCGAAACTACCAAACCAGTGAGCATGAACTGTAGCAGTGGGCGCACCAAACCAGTGGGTTTTGCGGCTTCAATCGTCTTCAAATCGACTCAACCGATCGATGTGAGTATTCCGCTATCTCCGTTGGTGTGTTCACACATTCTTTTCATGTCTTGTTTGATCTTAGGACCTAGATAATAACCAACAGGGACTTGGTTCCGCTTCCCGAATGAATTGTTCCTATCGGTTGTAAATGGGTTTACAAGAGGAAGCGCGGGCCTGACGGTAAGGTTAAGACTTACAAGGCCCGACTGGTAGCAAAAGGTTACACGCAGCGACCTGGCGTCGACTACGATGAAACTTTTTCGCCGGTAGCAATGCTTAAGTCTATTCTGATTTTGCTTTCTATAGTTGCGTATCATGGCTACGAGATTTGGCAAATGGATGTCAAAACGGCTTTTCTAAATGGATTTCTTGATGAAGAAATCTATATGGAACAACCGGAAGGTTTTGCGTCCAGTGAAAACTCGGGCATGGTATGTAAGCTTAAGAAGTCCATTTATGGACTTAAACAAGCTTCACGAAGTTGGAATCTTCGATTCGACGAGATTATTAGATCGTCTGGTTTTCTCAAGAATTCAGAAGAATCATGTGTGTATCAGAAGGCCAGTGGGAGCATGGTCATATTTTTAGTCCTATATGTTGATGACATCCTAATCATTGGGAATGATTTAGGTATGTTACAAAGCGTAAAAGCATACCTCTGTAAGAATTTCTCCATGAAGGACCTGGGAGAAACTTCCTATGTTTTAGGGATAAAACTTTATAAAGATAGAAAAAGGAGGCTGATTGGGTTATCCCAATCAACATACATAGATAAGATCTTGGAACGGTATAATTTTGGTAACTGTAAGACAGCAAACATACCGTTCAGACATGGGATTCATCTTTCAAAGAAGATGTGTCCACAAACAGAAGATGAGAAGGTTAGAATGTCTAACCAACCTTATGCTTCGTGTTTGGGTAGCATAATGTATGCCATGTTATGTACGAGGCCTGATATCAGTTTCGCTGTTAGCGTAACTAGTCGGTATTAGTCCAATCCAGGTAATGACCATTGGATGGCCATTAAACATATCCTCAAGTATCTTAAAGGTACTAAGGATAAGTTAATATTTTATGGAGGAAACGAACTGCAAGTTAACGGGTATACGGATTCTGATTTCCAATCGGATCCTAATGATAGAAAGTCTACATCTGGATTCATATTTACCCTTAACAGAGGTGCAGTTTGTTGGAAGAGTTCCAAACAGGGATCGACAACAGATTCCACCACTGAGGCGGAATATATTGCAGCTTCTGAAGCTGCAAAAGAGGCTGTGTGGATAAAGAACTTTATCACAGAATTGGGAGTTGTCCCAAGTATCGAGAATGTGATTCCGTTATACTGTGATAATACTGGAGCCATTGCGCAAGCAAAGGAACCGAGGGTGCATCAGAAGTCGAAGCATGTGGAACGCAAGTACCACATCATTCGAGATATTATGTCGCGAGGGGATATTGTCATGTGCAAGGTACTGAGTGAAGATAATGTAGCAGACCCGCTGACGAAGGCCATTCCTCCGAAGTTGTTTGATAAAAACGTGGAGTCGATGGGTATTAGATACAATCGCTATTGGCACTAGAGCAAGTGGGAGATTTTGTTGGGGTTGGTGCTCATAGAGCCAATTCCCGGTTGTATTTATTTTGAATACTTCTGTAAAACATTATTATTATGAATAATATATGCAGTTTCTATAATATAATGTATCTTTTTATATGGTAAAGACGTAATGACCTTAGAATGATTAGTCATGGTACTGTTGCAAAAGCGTCGCAACTGACATTGAGTAGTATCATGACGTTATCATTCTCAGACAGCTCCTGGTCAATATTTACACTACTTGGTCAGTAAAGTAAACCTGTTGAGACCGGTACATGTCGTATACTGGAATATATGATTTCAATGGTTTCTCAATGAACCATTAGTCTTGGAGACTAGTATAGACGTGTGGGTGTTTATAGCGGATAAACACTGAATGACTGGCCGAAGATTCTTAATGGATGGTACACCAACGTCAATAAGAATCTTCTCGGGTTGAGTAGCACTTGTGATTCTTAGACTTGAGATGCCATTGTGGGCACATGAGACATCTTCTACACTTAGATGGCAGTCACGTCACCGATCTATTAAGATCAGACCTCCACTTGTTCGTTGGGTGTAGATAGATCCTCAGGGTGTCCTATGTGTATCAAGATAGGATCCGTTAGTTCTGTGTACCAGAGCATATGTAGTCCATATGATTAGCAATCAGATAAAACCATGGGCTCGTGCTATAGTTTAGAAGCTAGTTCTAAACATTCTTTTTGAGATTGCTAATAGAATAGTCGACTGGATAATCCCTTTAGAGATTTGATGTTTACATCTATATCTCTGGGATTTATCCGGATACCTGTGACGAAGGAATTATACATTTGCCATAACCTCGACCTGTATGATTCAGCGAGATTATCCGTGATCGTCATAATTTACGGGTGGATAAATTATGGACACGAAATTGGATTTCGTGACGGATATACCTGAATCTAGAGAGTCTCAATAATGAAACATACTCGTAGAGCACTAGAGCTACATTTATAAATAATATTGATTATTTATAAAGTCGTTTAAAGGTTAAACGCAAAATACATGCTAAAGGGACCCGATAGTCATTTGCTTAATTATTGTGTATTTACATTTAATACTTGATTAATTTAAATACACATTAATTAATAGTCAAATTGAGATATTTGACTAATATCCTAAATGAATATATGTATTTGATATTTAATGTAAATATAATACATATGTTTAATATATTTGTATTTAATTAATTAATTAATTAATTGTTAAATAATTAAATTAATTAAAATATAAATATCTTAACATTTGGATATTTGGATTAAATGATTTAGTTGCCTTTGTTTACTTAATTAAAATATCTTTAAAGTGTTTTAGATATTTTATCAAGTTGATTAAATTGAAATCAAATGAAATTGAAATTACATTTCTTGTATATGCTTGTTGTATTTTCGGCCAAGGCATGTTTTTGCACAAGTATATATTTTTTTCCTTTCATTTCACTTTAATAACCTAATACACTTCTACAAAAACTCCATTAAAAGAAAAAAGAGAAGCTAGAGAAGAAGAAAAGGAAAAACATAGAAAAAGCTTGGATTTAGTAAGTTTTCTAAACTTACCATTAGAAAGGAAAATGTTCCTTAGGATCTAGACTATATCTTGTGATGTTCTTAAGTTATTCATTTCCTTATTCTTTGTGTTTTTGGTGAATGGAACTTTGATGAAAGTGTTGAGCATGTATGATGATGGAAACTTATGACTAGTGTAGTTATAAGTATTCTTTTATGGTTTTGGAAACTTTGTTGCTAATTTAGAGTTTTTGACCCACTCTTAAATGACCTAGATTTTATCTTAAGTTGTTTCATTGTGTTGAGACTTTAATTGGATGGAAGAATGATTATTGAAGTAATTGATTTAACCAATTTGGTCTAATTTGTCCAATTTGAAGAAATTGAAAAATTAGGGTTTAAGACCTTGTCCAAATTTGGGGCTTTTCATTTATGTTGTGTATAAGGATGTTTATATGATGAATATAAAGTTTCATGTTGATTGGATTACATCTTGATGTGTTTTGAAGCATGAAATCACAAAGTGCACCATTTGGCACCCTAATGGTGCATTCGGCCAAATGAGAGAAATTTGGGGATTTTGTTGCTTTTTGTGTTTTGATGTTTTGAACATGCTAAGTTCATCTTAGAAATTATTTAGAATCATTCAAAATTGATTTGATCAATTTCGGACTAAAATTGACAAAATACCAAGTGTAAGGGTAATTCGGTAAATTCACTTAAATATGATTTATTGAATTTTATTTCATAATTTGATTATTGGATAATTAAATAAATATGTTTATTTAATTAATCCGAGAAAAAATTTTGAAATCGAAAAATTTGATTTTCCACCGCTTCCGCTGCGTTACCGGATTTAGCCCCTAAAATCCCTACAATTATACCATCACTGTAAGTTTTCTCACTATAGTGGATTTTGGCTGGTAGCCTAGATATCCAAGATGGTTTTTTACTCGCACGAGTTTTCCACTTTGTCAATAAAATTACTTGTGTTGATTTTGGTTTCTGCATTGGTTTAATTGCTTTGTTTTGTTGTTGTTAGACTTAAGAGTGAATGTTGTGAATCAATAGTAACAATAATTAGGACTTGTTTTAGTTTATTATGATTTATTCTGTATAGGGTCAGAACCTTAGACGAAATACAAATTTTCAATTGGTATCAGAGCCTGACCTCGATCATTGACCCGTTTAGCTACGGAAAGAAGTCAACCCCTAAATTATCCCTAATTTTTTGATGAGACATGTAGGACACAGAACTTGACGACGTTGTTCTAGGCTCGCAGCCCAGTTGGGAGTACGGAGTAGTCAACGGAGGAACTAAGTGTGAACTGGGACAAAGTTTTAAGGCTGCACTCAGCCCTCGCAAGGGAAGACCTCAAACCGTTGGGTTCGGAATGGTCCCTTACTTATGTCACTTGTGATGATATGATTTGTGCAATAAACTAACCGAATATATTCAACATTCATGCTCAAGGGTAATCTAAGTCTAGTATGCATTCATCAAAATAACTCTTAATCTAAGTTTGCATGCTCGAAAATAAGTCTTTAAACGGCAAACACACAATATCACACAATGAGCACATTGAGCCATTAAACAAAAATAAATAAATAACTATTTAAACATAATCATAGACTAAACAAAATACCATGCATAAGATAACGTAATCATGCTTCGAAAATATATAACAAACTAAGCTAAATCATGCTTTAATAATAAATAACCTACGAACTACGACATGCTCAAACACGAGTTTGGATGAGATGAAATACATGTCTCTTAAGTGGTACGTGGCGTTGTATCCCGAGTACAAACCGCACTACCGTCCATTCGGATTCAGCTACGGAATTTACGTCCGAGTTTCCATCCTATATACCACAAAAGGGAACACATATTCCGCTCATCCAAATATCACATCATGCCTCAAACGACTCTCATGCGATAATTTTTCTAAAATAAATAAAATAAACGAAAGATAAAAAAGTAAAAAGGTGCCTTCAGGTCTAACCTTTTTTGTCGTCTCAAGAAAGGGCGTTACACGTCCGTTGGAAGGGTGAATGATCCGCAACTCTTTTGGTTCACTAACTCAACGTCTTTCCTCACTGTTTCGCTGTTCGGACTGCTGTTTTCACTCCGTTTCGCTGCTATTTTAAGGGTATTTTCTGGTCACTGTGTTTGGTAATTTAGGCTACTATTTTTTCGGTTTTTGAAGGGCTAAGGGCTGCGGTTTTTGTCACTGCTTTAGGCAATTTTTGATACAATTTTCAGTGCAGTTTTGGTCAGTTTTTTAGGTGCAGTTTTGGGTGTTTCCTGGACTATTTTCGGGGTGATCTAAGGGTGCAGTTTCGGGACAGTTTTTGGGATTTATGGGGGCTGTTTTGCGTAAATTAGGGGCTGTAGTGCAGGGCTGTTTGGAGGTGGTTTATGCGTGAAATTGGGCTGCTTGGGGGGGTTCTTTTCCACGAAATTTTGAAGGGATTTATAGGGGAGTTAGGTGCGGCAATGTGTGGGCTTTTGGCTTGTTGAATGAAGAGAGGGGACGTGTGATGTATGTGGAGGCAGGCTAGTGCGTAGTGTATGCAAGTTGTGCGTGAAGTTGGCTTTGTGAGCGGCAGGTGTCGTGGAGGCTATTGGCGTGAAAGTTGTGGCTATTGGTTTGTTGAAGTCAGCAGTTTGGTTAGTGGCGTGAACGTGCGTGGTTTGGCTGTTTACGTGAGGCGTGAGCAGGGTATAGGCGTGGAGGTTAATGGGTGTGAGCTGTGCTTGTTACGTGAGAGGCAGTGATGTGAGGCAAGGTGTGAGTGGGTTTTAGGTGGCGTGAGAAGAGGCAGGTGGCTACGTGTGGACGGCAATGGAGGGAATTCTTGGAGACTTAGGAGATTTTTGGGCGTGAATGACTAGGGTAATTTTGTGTGAATGTTGTGAGATTCAGCCAGGGTTAGAAAGGTGGGGTGAAGACTTCTTTTTATAGGCAAAGGTTGGGGTTTGTCCTTGTGTGAAGAGGGAAGAAATTTTGTAAATTAATGGGGATATCTTTTAATTGGTTTGTTATAAGGAAATGATTTATTTAATTTAGGAAGATGATTTATTTAGTTTAGGAAAGAGATTTATTTAATTAATTTAATTTGGTCATGTGATTTATTTAAATTAGGAAGGTGATTTGTTTTAATTTAATTGGATTTAATTTAATTTGATTTGATTTGATTTGATTTAATTTGTTACATGTGTTTTAAATATTTTAATTATTTGGATTGGGCTTTAATGGGCTTGGGCTAGGTGGGCGTGTGGCTTTGGTTTTGGGCTAAGGATGTGTTTTAAAACGGAGGTCCAACAAGCGAACCCGCAGCTACTCCAATGAATTAAATCCAACAATGCGTCAATTCTTGACTTTTCCCTTCCGACGTCCGTTTCCCGCGGCTTCCACAATTAAAGAGGTAGTGTCTCCAAACGAGACTCATCATCGGGACATATATGTAAAAATACAGTGCCTACAGTCGCCCTCACTTTGATGGGACTTGTGCAGTGTGTGACAATGACAATCCTATCAAAGTACGTGCAATGCATTTTTACTTAGCTGGCTCGCCAGCTGCCACTTGACTTGCCATACTGATGTGAGTTGATTTGATTGTGCTAAACCCCGTACCTAGGGCGTCGCGGTTGCATCTCCGTACCTAGAGTACCGCAGTAATGTTGTTGTTGTCTGAATGCTAACCCCATACCTAGGGTGTCGCAGTAGTCCACAATAGTCCACATGTTGTACCTGGTGTGCTAACCCCGTACCTAGGGTGTCGATGTGGTCTGAATGTCGTACCTGGCATGCTAACCCCGTACCTAGGGTGTCACATTTTTCTGAATGCTAACCTCATACCTAGGGTGTCGCAGTTGCGTCTCCGTACCTAGAGTGCCGCAATTGTCTGAATGTTAACCCTGTACCTAGGGTATCGCATTAGTCTGAATGCTAACCCCGTACCTAGGGTGTCGCAGTAGTCCACAATAGTCCACATGTTATATCTGGCGTGTTAACCACGTACCTAGGGTGTCGTTGTGGTTTGAATATCGTATCAGGCGTACTAACCCCGTACCTAGGGTGTCGTATTTGTCTGGATGCCATACCTGGCTGAACTGATCTGATGTCTCCATACCTGGAATGTCGTACCTGGCAAAATTGATCTGATATCTAAATACATGGAGTGTCGTACCTGGCAAACTGATCTGATGTCTCCATACCCGTAGTGCCGTACCTGGAAAACTGATCTGATGTCTCCATACCCGGAGTGTCGTACCTGGCTGATCTGATATCTCCATACCCGGAGTGCCGTACCTGGCAAACTAATCTGATGTCTCCATACCCGGAGTGCCGTACCTGGCAAGCTAAACCTCATACCCAAGTTGTCACCGAAATATCTCCATACCCGGAGTGCCGTAGCTGGAAAAACTCATATGATGTCTGATGTGGGCCTCGTCCCCAGAGTGCCATACCCAGCAAGACTGATACTGATAATGATGTGGGCCTCGCCCCCATAGTGCCATACCCGGCCGAACTGATGCTGATGCTGATCTTCCATTCTCAGAGTGACATTCTCGGTTTGTTCATTCTCGAACTCTGCTCCATTCTCGGAGTGCCATTCTCGGCTTGTTCATTCTCGAACTGTGCTCCATTCTCGGAGTGCCATTCCCGGCTAGTTTATTCTCGAACTGTGCTCCATTCTCGGAGTGCCATTCCCAGCTTGTTCATTCTCGAACTCTGCTCCATTCTCGGAGTGCCATTCCCGCCTTGTTCATTCCCGAACTGTGCTCCATTCTCAAAGTGCCATTCCTGGCTTGTTCATTCCCGAACCTTGCTCCATTCTCGGAGTGCCATTCCCGGCTAGACTGATTCTGATAAAGGTGTGGGCTTTCCCCCCAGAGTGCCATACCCGGCAAGATTGATACTGATGCTAATATGGGCCTCGCCCCAAGACTGATGCTGAAGTGGGCCTCGGCCCTGGGATTCATTCCTTGGATTCATTCTAAATTCTGACGACGTGGGCCTCGGTCCTAGGATTCATTCCCTGGATTCATTCCAAATTCTGACGACGTGGGCCTCGGCCTTGGGATTCATTCCAAATTCTGACTACGTGGGCCTCAGCCCTAGGATTCATTCCCTGGATTCATTCCAAATTCTGACGACGTGGGCCTCGGCCCTGGGATTCATTCCCTGGATTCATTCCAAATTCTGATGACGTGGACCTCGACCTTGGGATTCATTCCAAATTCTGATGATGTGGGCCTCGATGTGGGCCTAGGCCCTGAGATTCATTCCCTGGATTCATTCCAAAACTCTGATGACGTGGGCCTCGGCCTTGGGATTCATTCCCTAGATTCATTCCAAATTCTGACGACGTGGGACTCGGCCCTGGGATTCATTCCAAATTCTGACGATGTGGGCCTCGGCCCTGGGATTCATTCCCTGGATTCATTCCAAATTCTGACGACGTGGGCCTCGGCCCTGGGATTCATTCCAAATTCTGATGATGTGGGCCTCGGCTTTGGGATTCATTCCCTGGATTCATTCCAAATTCTGACGATGTGGGCCTCGGCCCTGGGATTCATTCCCTGGATTCAGTCCAAAACTCTGATGACATGGGCCTCAGCCCTGGGATTCATTCCAAATTCTGACGGCGTGGGCCTCGGTCCTGGGATTCATTCCCTGGATTCATTCCAAATTCTGACGACGTGGGCCTCGGCCCTGGGATTCATTCCCTGGATTCATTCCAAATTCTGATGATGTGGGCCTCGGCCCTGGGATTCATTCCAAATCCTGACGACGTGAGCCTCGGCCCTAGGATTCATTCCCTGGATTCATTCCAAATTCCGACGACGTGGGCCTCGGCCATGGGATTCATTCCCTGGATTCATTCCAAATTCTGACGATGTGGGCCTCGGCCATGGGATTCATTCCCGAACCTTGCTCCATTCTCGGAGTGCCATTCCCGGCTTGTTCATTCTTGAACTGTGGTCCATTCTCGGAGTTCCATTCCTGGCTTGTTCATTCTCGAACTGTGCTCCATTCTGGGAGTGCCATTCCCGGCTTGTTCATTCTCGAACTGTGCTACATTCTCAGAGTGCCATTCCCGGCTTGTTCATTCTTGAACTGTGCTCCATTCTCGGAGTGCCATTCCTGGCTTGTCCATTCTCGAACTGTCCTTCATTATCGGAGTGCCATTCCCGACTTGTTCATTCTCGAACTGTGCTCCATTCTCGGAGTGCCATTCCCGACTTGTTCATTCTCGAACTGTGCTCCATTCTCGGAGTGCCATTCCCGACTTGTTCGTTCCTGAACTGTGCTCCATTCTCGGAGTTCCATTCCCGGCTTTCTGATGATGTGTGTCTCCATAACCGGAGTGCTGATGATATGTGTCTCCATACCCGGAGTGCTGATGATGTGTGGGTTTCAACCCCAAACTGATAATGATGTGGGCCTCGACCCTAGAGTGATGCTGATGTGGGTGTCGCCCCCAGACTGACACTGTTGTGGACCTTGTCCCCCAGACTGATGCTGATGTGGGCCTTGCCCCCAGACTGATGTGGGCCTCGCCCCAAACTGATACCGATGTGGGCCCTAACCTTGGGACTCATCCCCGAAACTAGTGCTGACGAAGGCCTCAACCTTGGGATCCATTCCCGAAACTGCTGATACTGTGGGCCTCGGCCCATGCTCCATCCTCAAATTGATACCGATGTGGGCCTCACTCCCAGAATGATACTGATATGGGCCTCGCCCCAAACTGATACTGATGTGGGCCTCGACCCATGCTCCATCCTCAAACTGATGCTGATGTGGGCCTCGACCCATGCTCCATCCTCAAACTGATACTGATGTAGGCATCGCCCCCAAACTGATACTAATGTGGGCCTCACCCCCCAAACTGATATTGATGTCGGCCTCGCCCCCAGACTGATACTGATGTAGGCCTCGCCCCCAAACTGATACTGATGTGGGCCTCGACCCTAGGACTCATCCCCAAAACTGATGCTAATGTGGGCCTCGACCCTGGGACTCATCCCCAAAACTGATAGTGTGGGCCTCGGCCCTGAGTTTCATTCCCGAAACTGATGATAGTGTGGGCCTCGGCCCTGGGATTCATTCCTGAAACTGTTGATGCTATGTTGCTATTTCTGGTTTGCTTGCATTTTCTGCTCTCTCATTTTCTTTAAAACCTGCGAACAAAAACAAGACAAAGATCGCGTGTATATGACGTGTATGCATGCATACATGAATGTGTTTCCTATTCCGATGGGTTAGGTTTTCCTTGTGCTCTTTGGTGCTTCTTGCCTACAAAAGTCTTTAGTCGCCCCCTAGGTCTGCTTACAATTTCTTTCTACCAGTTCTCTTCTGGTGATTGCTCAGTTTTCTTTTGTCTCATAGCTCAAGTTCCTATTATATCCCTTATTCGCGGGGTGGTAGACTGGTCGTCCCCAGTCTTGGTTTAGCTTTCTACTCTCTGCTGTTTGCACTTGGTCAAGATGAACCACATGGTGGGGCCTTCCATATCACCATACTATATTACATGCTACGAAATAGTCCCAATAGTTATACGTATCATTGTCTTCAAAGAATGCTCAGTAATGAAACCAGAGAACCTTCAAAACATTCGATACCACTCAAATCCAAGTCTTTGAATAAATGATCTAAGCCAGACTCAAAGTGTGTGTGTGCAAAGGTTCTTTCACAGCTTGATTCCTAAGGTAAGCTAACTCGATGATTTCGTTTCAAAAATCGGGATCGATGAGTCAAACCAACCTAGATGTCTCAGTTAGGCTCTGCAATTGCTTTTTCATGCTCAATGTGGTATGGTTTTATTTTTCTTTTCCTTTGTCTTTTTTTTTTTCTTCTTTTTTTCTTTCTTTTTTCTTTTCAACACACCTACCATTTAAGGTAGCATTTCTCCTCATGGTGGTCCTAATACTCGCCCATGGGTAGCTTCACGCTTATCGGTTATAGGTGGTTCAATTCCTTTCTTTTAGAGACTTTTCTTTTATTTTCAATCATACCACACATCATAACATAAGCAAATCAAGATAGACATCTAAGCAAACGGTCATTCACCGACCTACAATTTCTTTGACTAGTCACTTTGCTAACTACTCAGGTTTTCACTGCTAAGAACCATAATCAAGTGCTTACGAGTCTAACATATATCAATTACTCAAATTATCAGATAAAAGCACGTCAATGGTTTATCGTTTCTAAGATTTTACCCTAAAGCAATCAATTTCATCACGGACTTATGTCTAACTATCAAGGACTCAAAAACAATCTTTTTTTTTCTTCTTTTTTTTTTCTCTTTGATTTTTTTTCCTTTTTCTCTTTTTTTTGAAGGCCCCCCAATGGTCTTTCTATCATTGTCGTAAGGTTTTTTATTGCTCAATTTCCTTTTCCTCGCTATCCATGTTTGCTAAACCCTTCTTTGATAATTCTTCTTTTATCCCTATCCCAACGGATATCTATGATGGCTTTTAAGACACAAAGGGTTAACATGATGCGTGTATGCATGAGATGCGTGAGATGCGTACGATGCATGAGATATATATGCATGTGGTTGTCAAAAGCATAAAGGGGCAACTTTCATAGGATGTATGACTATGGTTCACACGCGGGTTTATAGGGGTGTAGACAAAGGCTCTCGTCGACGAAAGATTGCCCACAACTAGGACTCCCCACTCAAGGGTTCAATCGATCAAGTGAGCGCACCTTTTTTATACACTAAGGTACGTGCCAGCGAGTTATCGAGCGTGACTGACTATCAAATGGATTTCCCGTTGTAGATTCCCCAGAGGGAGGGTGGAGCGAGGCTCTCTTAAGTACCCAAGCCCCTTAGGCTCTTATCGCTTGGTGTCAGGAATAAACAACGAGTCCTCCAAATTAGTCCATCACAGTAGGCTACAAATAGATGATTATCTAGGTGCCTTCACAGCCTTTCCTTATAGAAAGGTAGTGAATGAAGGAAGACACCAAACCATCACCTAACCTTAAGAATGCCTTTGATAAAACCTCTATCAACCCACGGTAGACACGATTAACTATAGCACAAATCATAATCATTACAAGACATTATTTCGGGGCCAATTCTCTTATCCCCAGTGGAGTCGCCAGACTGTAGGACACAGAACTTGACGATGCTATTCTAGGCTCGCAGCCCAGTTGGGAGTACGGAGTAGTCCAAAGAGGAACTAAATCGGAGACATAACATGGAGTCGCCACTCAGTGTGAACTGGGACAAAGATTTAAGGCCGCACTCACCCCTCGCAAGGGAAGACCTCAAACCGTTGGGTTCGGAATGGTCCCTTACTTATGTCACTTGTGATGATATGATTTGTGCAAAAAACTAACCGAATCTATTCAACATTCATGCTCAAGGGTAATCTACGTCTAGTATGCATTCATCAAAATAACTCCTAATCTAAGTTTGCATGCTCGAAAATAAGTCTTTAAACGGCAAACACACAATATCACACAATGAGCACATTGAGCCATTAAACCAAAATAAAAAAATAACTATTTAAACATAATCATAGACTAAACAAAATACCATGCATAAGATAATGTAATCATGCTTTGAAAATAAATAACAAACTAAGCTAAATCATGCTTTAATGATAAATAACCTACGAACTACGACATGCTCAAACACGAGTTTGGATGAGATGAAATACGTGTCTCTTAAGTGGTACGTGGCGTTGTATCCCGAGTACAAACTGTACTACTGTCCATTCGGATTCGGCTACGGAATTTACGTCCGAGTTTCCATCCTATATACCACAAAAGGGAACACATATTTCGCTCATCCAACAATCACATCATGCCTCAAACGACTCTCATGCGATAATATTTCGAAAATAAATAAAATAAACAAAAGATAAAAAATTAAAAAGGTGCCCTCAGGTCTAACCTCTTTTTTCGTCTCAAGAAAGGGCGTTACACGTCCGTTGGAAGGGTGAATGATTCGCAACTCTTTTGGTTCACTAACTCAACGTCTTTCCTCACTGTTTTGCTGTTCGGACTGCTGTTTTCACTCCGTTTCGCTGCTATTTTAAGGGTATTTTCTGGTCACTGTGTTTGGTAATTTAGGCTACTATTTTTGCGGTTTTTGGAGGGCTAAGGGCTGCGGTTTTTGTCACTATTTTAGGCAGTTTTTGATACAATTTTCAGTGCAGTTTTGGTCAGTTTTTTAGGTGTAGTTTTGGGTGTTTCCTGGACTATTTTCGGGGTGATCTAAGGGTGCAGTTTCAGGACAGTTTTTGGGATTTATGGGGGCTTTTTTTTCGTAAATTAGGGGCTGCAGTGCAGGGCTGTTTGGAGGTGGTTTATGCGTGAAATTGGGCTGCTTGGGGGGTTCTTTTCCACGGCAATTTGAAGGGACTTATATGGGAGTTAGGTACGGCAATGTGTGGGCTTTTGGCTTGTTGAATGAAGAGAGGGGACGTGTGATGTACGTGGAGGCAGGCTAGTGCGTAGTGTATGCAAGTTGTGTGTGAAGTTGGCTTTGTGAGGGGCAGGTGTCGTGGAGGCTATTGGCGTGAAAGCTGTGGCTATTAGTTTTTTGAAGTCAGCAATTTGGTTAGTGGCGTGACCGTGCGTGGTTTGGCTGTTGCGTGAGGCGTGAGCAGGGTATAGACGTGGAGGTTAATGGGCGTGAGCTGTGCTTGTTACGCGAGAGGCAGTGATGTGAGGCAAGGTGTGAGTGGGTTTTAGGTGGCGTGAGAAGAGGCGGGTGGCTACGTGTGGATGGCAATGGAGGGAATTCTTGGAGACTTAGGGCTTGTGAATGTACGGCAAGGGGAAGTGAATGTAGGATATTTTTGGGCGTGAATGACTAGGGTAATTTTGTGTGAATGTTGTGAGATTCAGCCAGGGTTAGAAAGATGGGGTGAAGGCTTCTTTTTATAGGAAAAGGTTGGGGTTTGTCCTTGTGTGAAAAGGGAAGAAATTTTGTAAATTAATGGGGATATCTTTTAATTGGTTTGTTATAAGGAAATGATTTATTTAATTTAGGAAGTTGATTTATTTAGTTTAGGAAAGGGATTTATTTAATTAATTTAATTTGGTCATGTGATTTATTTAAATTAGGAAGGTGATTTGTTTTAATTTAATTGGATTTAACTTAATTTGATTTGATTTGATTTAATTTATGACATGTGTTTTAAATGTTTTAATTATTTGGATTAGGCTTTAATGGGCTTGGGCTAGGTGGGCGTGTGGCTTTGGTTTTGGGCTAAGGATGTGTTTTAAAACGGAGGTCCAACAAGCGAACCCGCAGCTAATCTAGTGAATTAAATCCAACAATGCGTCAATTCTTGACTTTTCCCTTCCGACGTCCGTTTCCCGCGGCTTCCACAATTAAAGAGGTAGTGTCTCCAAACGAGACTCATCATCGGGACTTATATGCAAAAATACAGTGCCTACAGACAGAGTACTTGATTTGGAAGGTTTGCATGAGAGAGTTCCTTAAGTCCTTAGATGAGAGGGTCTGGATGACAGTAGAGTATCTGCGGAAATCTCCTATGGTTATGGTTGATGGTGTCTTTTCCCCTAAATATAAACTGACTTTGACTAAGAAAGAGTTTGATACTAGCAATAGGAACAATAAGATAATTAATGTCATTCATATTTATGTTCGTGTTGGAGTTGGTGGACGGAGCGCCAATCTGAATAATGTATAGTACATTATATTTTATTATTTATTAATAAAATAATTACATTTTCATTTCAAACCTTATTAATGGTAATGTCATTATGCATATTAGATGGATATATATGCTAAGAATGACATCGACCTTAGAATAGTCATGTAGTAATACTGGATATTGGGTGGTCCCACATTGGGATTATATTACTATTATAAACTATTCTTAAAGTAAATATTCCTAGTCGTTGGTTTTGGAATACGGTCGAATTCCTATAACTGAGAAGACAAGCACATATAGTATATTGGAATTGGAGTTCCAATGGTTTAACTTGATATACCATGAGCATGTTAAGCTCGTATAGATATCTGGGTATTCATTGGAGTGAATACTGAATGACTCACATGTGATTTCTAATAGTTGGAAGTACACACCATCGTCAATAAGAATCTCCTCGAGTCGAGTAGCATATGTGATCCTTTGACTATAGGATAACATTGGTTTTCTGTGAGATCCTCCACACTTTAATGTCATGTATGTCAAAAACCTTTCATGGTCTGGCCTCTAGATGTTCATTGGGTGTGGACCGATGCATTCGTTAATCAAGTGCAAATCAAGATAGAATCCATAGGCACGTATGTTTACTATAAGGGGTTTAGGTATTTATGTGAGTAATTCACAATTCTTACGAGTTTGGCGGCAAAACGGATCACCTATGGTGGATCACTTTTATCATAAATTATTTCTGATTAAGTTGTAAAGAATCGTGGACATGTCGACATGAGATGTGTGCTTTGGAAACTTGACGATGTATTCTATGTTTCCTAAGCATAACTCGGATAGCCTACGATAGAGGGATTGTTAAACATATGTGATGACCTCGACTTGTATAGTTCAGAAAGGTCGTTCGTGTTCTTCACGAATTCAGAGGTGGCCGAATTACGTATATATTAGCTGGGCTTATATGACGAACTTATCTCGACTTAGAGAGTCCCACAATATGAAGTGTACTCGTTGACCAATTGGGTAGCCGATTAATTTTGATAAAAGATAATATTCAGGATATTATAATTATCAACTAAGATAATCAGGTAGTTTTGGAAAATATTGATTATTTACTTTGACCTAATTGGATTAATTCAATAATTACATATGGGCTTAATTATAAATTCATAAATATCTCTACCATTTGAGGATATTTTGGCAATTGCAAATATGTAATTATAGGTATTTTTGGCTTGATTTAATTGGATTAAATCAAAGTGGCAAACATTGAACTAATCTATTTGCTAATCTTTGTCTTAATTTAATTGGATTAAATCAAAGTGGTAGACAAAAGTGATTAGTCACATCTAATTATTCATATTTGGACAAATTGGATTAAGTCCACCTAAAAGTTGATTAAAACTTTTATTAATTAAAAATTACACACTTGAGGGTGTATTCTATGTTTCCTAAGCATAACTCGGATAGCCTATGATAGAGGGATTGTTAAACATATGTGATGACATCGACTTGTATAGTTCAGAAAGGTCGTCCGTGTTCTTCACGAATTCGGAGGTGGCCGAATTAAGTACATATTAGTTGGGCTTATATGACGAACTTGTCTCGACTTAGAGTGTCCCACAATATGAAGTGTACTCGTTGAGCAATTAGGTATTTAATTTTGATAAAAGATAATATTCAGGATATTATAATTATCAACTAAGATAATCAAGTAGTTTTTGGAAAATATTGATTATTTACTTTAACCTAATTGGATTAATTCAATAATTACACAAGGTCTTAATTATAAATTCATAAATATCTCTACAAATTGAGTATATTTTGGCAATTGCAAATATGTAATTATAGGTATTTTGGCTTGATTTAATTGGATTAAATCAAAGTGGCAAATATTGAACTAATCTATTTGCTATTCTTTGTCTTAATTTAATTGGATTAAATCAAAGTGGTAGGCAAAGGTGATTAGTCACATCTAATTATTCATATTTGGACAAATTGGATTAAGTCCACCTAAAAGTTGATTAAAATTTTTATTAATTAAAAATTACATAAATTATGCTATAAATGACAATCTTGATGAAGGTTTTAATTAAGCTTAAGAAAAGCTAAATGAGCTTAAGAATGCTAAGCTTATGAAAGCTAAATACAAGTAATTCTTGGAGAAATTAGCCTAAGTCAGAGAAGTGTTTAGAGAAGCTTTGAAAGTTCTCTACAATATTTCTTTCAGGAGAAATCAAGATTGGATATTGGAGTGAAGCTTGTTTGCATTGGAATCAAGATTGGATCTTGGAATAAAGCTTGCTAAACCTTGGAAGTTCTCCAACCGTTTCAACAAGGAGAATGAGATTGGATCTTTGTATCAATCTTACTAGGTAATGTTTGATCTTCTCCTAAGCTATGTTCTTCATTAATGATTTTTCAATAGTGAGACATATAGTGATGAATTATGTATTGGATGCATAATTACATAGCTTAAGTCAAAATAAGGCTAATGAATTGCGTTGGGATGATTTGGAAGTATAAACGCAATATGTTTGTAATTGGGTCAAAGAATTCATGTTGGACATGGAACAATTAATATTAGTTTGGAATTCTAGATTAAAGCTTAGAGCTATGGCTACCATTCTAGAATCATTTGACCACCTTTGGATGAACTAGAATTATTCATGAGACATTTCATAGTAAGATTCTAAATTTGTTTGTGTTAGATTCAAACAAATGCATATATGTTTTTAGAATACATGAATGTTAGTTGTATAACATGTGATGATGGTGATTATGACGCTAAAATTAGATTTTAGGTGTATTTGAAATATTAGGAGAAAATTGGAAGTGTTTAGTATTGGTTTGAAGTAGAAATTGCTCACTAACTAGGGCAGCGTTGTGACTTTACCCCTACAGCATCATGACACCGAGCATCAGACCTAGGCACATCGCAACACTCACCCTTCCACGTCGCGACGTCGAGACATTTATCTCTCGTACTTTGGAGTGTCTCGACTCCCACGCTTCCACTTCACAACGCGTAGAGTTGATACTTTCTGAAACTTTATTTTCTCCGTTCTGGAGTTTTCGGACTTTGTTTTGTCCTACGGACTCGAAACATAATGTAGTTTTACATAAAAATATTTTAAAATAACCAATTCTAGATATCCACGGGTTATACCCACTTCCGCTGCGTGGAGCACAGATCCGACCCTAGGGTTCAACATATGCTCCACATTTTGCTACGCTGAGTTTAGGAGAATCTCAATGTGCGAGATAGTCAAGGATGCATGGGACATCCTTCAGACTGTGCATGAGGGCACACTGTCAGTTAAGAATAATAGATTCCAAGAGCTTGCCACTAGGTTTGAGATCACTAGGATGAAGGATGATGCGACCTCTTATGAGTTCTACGCTATGATTAACTATATAGTTAACTCTAGTTTCAACTTAGGCGAGACTATTCCTACAAATAGGATAGTTAGGAAAATCCTTAGATCCTTGTCTGACCAGTTTTTAACAAAGATCAGAGCAATCAAAAAAAGTAATGACCTAGATCACCTTAAACTAGAGGACCTCGTAGGAAAACTGCAGGTGTATGAGAAACATTTCCTGTATATAGAAAGCCCAAAACCATAGCGATGAAGATTGTAAAGGAAGTTTGTCATGATCCTTCAAGTGTTGATAATAATATTACCCTTACGGATTCTTATTTGGCCATGTTTGCTAAGAGATTTAGGAAATTTCTTAAAATATAAAAAAATGCTCGTAGCAGTGATATGGATAGGGAGGACAATCCTAGAGAGAGTAGGCGTAGTATAAGAGAGTCTATAGAGGATAATGATAGCAAACCTATTGTTATCCAATGCCATGAATGTGAAGGGTATGAGCATATTAGATCTGAGTGTCCCACTTAACTAAAGTCTAAAGGCAAGAAAGTCATGGAAGCCTCATTTATTGATTCAGAAGGTGGTTATATTTCTGATAAGTCTTCTAAAGAGAAAAGAAATTTCATTAATTTTACTGCTAGTATGGTTAGTGAGAGAAAATATAATGTTAGTAATAAAGATGATGGATCAGAATTCTCTCACGATGACCTTATCAATGAGGATAATCTTCAGGTAGCATATACTGAATTGTTTAATGAGAGTCTAGATGTCAAGAAGACGAATATAAAGGTCAATAAGAGGCTGAAAGAAATGGAATAACAAAATAATGAAGTTCAAACAAAGCTTGACAAGAGCCTTAGCGTTATTAATGACCTCGAGGGGCGGTATAAGTGTCTAGCTGATATAGTTAAATTTTTAGAAGTAGAACTTGAAAATGCTAGAACACTGATGTCTGTATTTTCCGGTGAGATTGAGAAGCTAGATTGCAAGTTAGGAACTGGCGTGTCTCCATGTGACAAGAGAGGAGTAGATTTTGTTAAGTTGAGATATGCCAATGGCTTATCGTGTAAAACTGTGTCTGTCCTTCCTCCATTTAATCTAAGTAAGAAACCTGTCATTGAATGTCATAAAAATACTCATGTTATTTCTTGTTCAATGTCTCAACCTTAATCTAGAGGTATGATGGGTATACCTCGCTCTCGTCCGAGGTTTGTATCTGTATGCCATCATTGTGGCAAGGCAAGACATATTCGGCCTAAGTGTTTCATGTTGCAGAAACAAAAGAAAAGGCCTAAGAGTGTTTCAACTAGGTTTGATTATTCAAATCTAGCGTTTCAAGTTTCTACACTAGCTAAACAAACTCTACTGATTAGTGAGAAACTTGCACCGCTAATTATGAGTCCTCAAGTAGAGACTCCTAAGAAATTTTAGGAAAAGAGGCGAGATGAATTTTCGTCAACTTCTGAATGCCTTGACCCCATCATGCATGATGAGAGTGCACTTCGATGTAACTCTTCTTAGATGTTGCATTCATTTTTCTCATTGCATATGTGTGTGTGTGTGTTTTATGTCTTTGTATGACTGCATATTTTTGTTGGGTTTCTAGAACATGCTAAGGATCATTTAAGAAGAAATGTGTGTGAATAACTGAAGAAGTTGCTGAAAAACTTACATTGATCGGTTTGTGGATGTATGAAAGTTCAAAACTTTTGAATCCTTTGAGCTTCAGGCTTCAATGTTTGTGTTCCAAACTCTTGGGATTAGTTTCCTTAACACCTTTGTTAACTCCTTTAATATGCTAGCAATGAAGATTTTTGAAGAAAAATCAAGAACAATGAGCCCTAGGTTCACGGCAATAGAGAGAATGAGAGGGAGAGATTTTTGGCCTTTGCAATAGGGAGAAGAGAGAGTTGTTTGTGTTGTGTAATAGGTTTTCCCAAAACAATTACCTATTACCAAAAATCCAAAGTTGGTATTAGTCTTTCACAAATCAAGCTTGTGTGATTTACAAGCTATCAACTAACCACCAACTTCTATCAACCAAAAGTTTGATAAAGTTGACTAATGATGTGATTTGGTGGGCCCCACTTTACATTCAAAATTCGAGTGGTCCCACTAAATATATTTCAGGCTCGGGTTCGTTCAATTCCGAATTAACGAATTTTCCAATGCGACATAATTAAATCTAATTTAATTAAATAATTATGCCTAGCAAAATTATTATTAAAGTCGCTTACAAATTATTTCTAAATTAATTCATTCGCCCGAAATAAAATCCAATTTTAATTCCGCGTTGAAATCTAATTTCAATTAATATATCGAATATATTATTTAATCGATTAATTCCAAATTAATCGTTCTCTCTCTTCTAATCGAATTTTATCCCAGATAAATTCTTACTGTAATTAATCCCAGATTAATTTTCTCTCTCTTATAATTAATCCCAGATTATTTCTGCTCGAGTCAAACGTCATCGGTGAATTTTTGAAAAGCGACCCATGAGATCCCTGGATATGTTGGCAGTAAATTCGATCGTCAGACTATCTGAACACGTGCGTACCCTGTACCACGTTCCTACCGATTTACAGGACATGGTTGGCTTCTAGCAAAGCACCGTGCCTACCCAATTCTCCAGAATTATTCTTTTAAGGAATACATAATCTATACCAGGCGTAGTATACTAAGTATTGCGTATTACGATCCAGTATCGGATGTCACATGCTAGGCCCGGGGCTGGAATTGTGTCTGCCCCGTACGAAGCATATATCATATCACTAGCAACTAGTCTCTTTAATCGGATAATCATGACCTTGTCATATTATCCCGATAGTTACAAAATAATAGAGTACCAATTCTGTATCCCTGCGTGATCATCATCTCCATATGACTGAAGTGATACTTCCATCTTGACATCACACCCAATACACTACGATTCTCAATAAACCCAGAAGAGGCGTACACCGAACCTGTTAAAGTCCTGGATGACCAAAACCAAAGCGTACTAATTGTCGCAAGTATTAGTGATGCAAGTCTCAGGTTAAGACTAAATACACCTACCCTGATTCGGATTCCCATAGACACATAGTCATACTACCAATGGGATTCCGAGGGGTCTATCCAGAACGAAGCTGTTTCCGTATCATCGGCAAACACAACCTTCTATCGCACTTGCATAAGTATCCAATACTTAAATATATGAGAAGTATGTCGTTAAGCTTCCATAACGCGCACAAGTGCAATACTAGCCTATTCCGCATTATCGATGTCCAGTTTCGATAATACTACGACTAGGGATATTTAATGATTAAACCTTTAGTGGATTGATACTGTCTCATATCTTATTAATCTGGAACTAATCATAACGGCTTTTATCATTTATATATACAAGTAAACTAATTACAAAATGATAAAATGGCAATTTCCTTTGTCACATAGTTAATTTGTACAAAAACTATAATGTCTTTTATAAATAGTGATGTTATTGGTTATAATTGTTCAACAATCTCCCACTTGGCCTATAGCCAATCACTCAAGTATCTAACACCTGAACTATGTACATGTCGCTCAAACTTTTGCTGAGGAATAGCCTTCGTCAGTTGATCTACAATGTTGTCATCTGATGCGACCTTCTCGATCTAGACATCGCCATGATGTATGATCTCATGAATCAGATGGTAACGTCGAAGTACATGCTTGGATCATTGATGAGACCGATGTTCCTTAGCCTGGGCTATAGCCCCGTTATTGTCACAATACAAAGGAACGGGCTCAGCTGCTAACAGAACTACTCCTAATCCAATTAGGAATTTATGGATCCAAACTGCCTCTTTTGCTGCCTCAACTGCAGCGATATATTCATTTTCTATTGTTGAATCAGCAACAGTCTCTTGTTTGGAAGATTTCCAGCTCACTACTCCGTTGTTCAAACAAAATATGTACCCGGATTGCGACTTACAGTCGTCTTTATCGGTTTGGAAACTTGCATCGGTAAACCCAGTTACCTCAAGTTCTCCATCTCCATAGGTTAAGAAAGCATCATTGGTTCGTCTAAGATACTTAAGGATGTTCTTAACCGCAACCCAGTTACCATCACCTGGATCGGCTTGATAGCGACTACACATGCTCAAAGCATACGAGACATCAGGTCGCGTACATATCATGGCATACATGATCGATCCGACTGCAGAAGCGAATGAGATCTGACTCATTTTGTCTCTCTCATCTTGATTTTTAGGACACATGTCCTTAGATAGAGTGATGCCATGTGGCACTGGCAACAGTCCCCACTTAGACTGATCCATGTTGAATCTCTTCAACACTTTATCAATGTACGTGCTCTGGGAGAGTCCAAACAGCTTTCTAGATCTATCCCGGTAGATCTTTATTCCCAGAATAAAGGCTGCTTCTCCCAGATCTTTCATGGAGAATTTTAATGAAAGTCAAGCTTTCACCGATTGTAGCATGGGAATGTCATTGCCAATAAGCAATACATCATCTACGTAAAGGATAATGAATGTCAGTGCGCTCCCACTAACCTTCTTATATACACAAGGATCATCCTCATTTTGAACGAAATCATATTCTTTTATGATCTCATCAAAACATTGGTTCCAATAACGCGATGCTTGCTTCAATCTATAAATGGATCGATTTAACTTGCAAACCTTGTTTGTATGTTTTGGTACGACAAAATCGTCAGGCTGTTGCATATAAACATCCTCCAAAAGGTTTCCGTTAAGGAAAGCGGTTTTAACATCCATCTGCTATAACACATAATCGAAATATGCAGCAATAGCAAGCATTATCCGAATGGATTTAATCATGGCAACATGTGAAAAAGTTTCATCATAATCGACACCATATCTTTGACGATACTCTTTCGCTACAAGCCTAGCTTTGTATATTTGAATGTTGCCATCCATGTCAGTCTTCTTCTTGAAGACCCATTTGCAACCAATAGGCTTTACGCCTTCTGGTGCATCAACCAGTGTCCAAACTTGGTTGGCATACATGGAATCCATTTCAGAGTTTATGGCATCTTGCCATAAACCGGAGTCGATACCTTATATCGCTTCCTCATACGTCGTTGGTTCATCTTCCTCAATAAGATTAATATCTACATGAGGTGATATCAGAAACCCATACCTCTCAGGTTATTTTTGTTGGAAATTCTAATCCATGTCCCAAGATCAAAAGAGCAAACAAATATATATAATGAATGAACAATATTGAAGTATGGCGGAATCATACTCACAAAGATCGAAATACGGATGCGTTGATGAAATAACATTTTCTCCTTTGTGCAGTGAAGGTTTCGGCCAAGGTGAGTGGGGAAGCTCCAAGCTTTCTTTTATCCTTCCAAGCTCAAGAATTATTTTCCCATAACACCTTTGTATGATCCCTTGAAGGTGCTAGCCTTATATGTGATTTAATGTTCCAAACACACACACTTTCTTCAAGTTTTTGCAACAAAAACAGAAAAGGGAGAGGGCTGTGAAACTTCACAGTTTCGGTCAAGAGGTAATAGGAGAGAGTCATATGATTTTTGTTACAAAAATCAATTTATATTTATGCCATAATATTTATTAAATTAATAATAAACTTATGACACAAATCATGCAATGGCTTAGAGTGTCAAACACTCAAACTCCATGCAAAACCATTGAGTGTATTGTACACTATCACCATGCAATGTATTAACAATTAAATAATGCATAAAATGACATGTGTCATGTGGGCCCCACACAACCCAAATGAAAGTGGGCCCACGCGTACTCACGCGTTCGGGTTCGATATTTCCGAAATACCGAACTTTCGTCGCGACGTTAATTAAATCGAATTTAAATAAATAATTGCGCCTAGCGAAATTATTATTTACGTCGCTAACGAATTAATTCTAAATTAACTCGTTTGCCCGAATTAAAATCTAATTTTAATTTCGCGTCGAAATCGAATTTCGATTATTATATCGAATATAATAATTTTACGATTAATTCCAAATTAATCGTTCTCTCTCTATGTATAGTACTTTATCCAAGATAAAGTCTCTCCGTAATTAATCCAAGATTAATCGAGTTTGAATCATACGTCATTGGTGAATCTTCGGGAAGCGACCCAAGAGATCTCTGGATATGTTGGCAGTAAATACGGCCGTCAGATTATCCGAACACGTACGTACCAAGTACTACGTTTTTACCGATTTACAAGACAAGGTTAGCCTCTAGCAAAACGCCATGCCTACCCAATTCTCCAGAAATATTCTTATTGGAATATAAGATCTATAACAGGCGTAGTATACCGTAGTATAGTGTATACTGATCCAGTATCGGATGATCACATGTAAGGCCTGGGGCTGGAGATGTGTCTGCCCCGTACGATACATATATCGGACATCAAGCAACTAGTCTCTTTGAATCGGATAATCCTGACCTTGTTATATTATCCCGATGGTTGCAACCATTATAGAGTACTAGTTCTGTATCCTGCGCGATCATCATCTCCATATGTCTGAAGTGATACTTCCGTCTTGACATCACACCCAATACACTACGATTCCCGATAAACCTAGAAGAGGTGTACACAGAACCTGTTAAAGCCCTGGACGACCAAAACTAAAGTCTACCGATTGTCGCAAGTACTAGCGATGCAAGTCTCAGGTTAAGACCATATGCACCTACCCTGAAGCGGACTCCCATAGACACGCAGACATACTACCAATGGGATTCCGCGGGGTCTATCCAGAGCGAAGCTATTTTCCGTACCATCGGTAAAACACAACCTCCTACCGCACTTGCATAAGTATCCAATACTCAAATATATGAGAACTATGATGTTGTGCCCTCACAACACGCACAAGTGCAGTACTAGTCTATTCCACATTATCGATGTCCAATCTCGATAATACTACGACTAGGGATATTTAATGATTAAACCTTTATGGATTGATACTGTCTCATATCATCTCAATCCGGAATTAATCATAGGGACTTTTACCATTTATATATCAAAGTAAATAAATTACAAAACGGTAAAAGGCAATTTCATTACTACATAGTTAATTTTGTACAATAATACAATATCATTTACAAAATAGTGACGCTATGGGTCATTACTGTCTAACAATTTTCTGACTCTCTCCGACCTACGCTGTTCTTGTGTATTAGAAGATTGTGGTACAGTCTCATCCTTGATGAACTGTTCGTGTTCCATTAAGGAATCGGTGCCAAGAACAGTATCACTCCGATTTTTATCGAGTTCTACTTTCCTCCCACTTACCACTGCATTTAGGAATTCCTTTTCGAGGAAAACCGCATGTAGAGCAACAAATACTTTATTCTCTTGTGGGTGGTAGAAGTAATATCATTTGGTTTCCCTAGGATAACCTACAAATAGGCATTTATCCGATTTGGGTTTTAGTTTGGTACCACCCAAACGTTTAACGTATACCCAACATCCCCAAATCTTCAGGAATGAGAAACCCGATTTCTTTCATGTCCATATTTCATATGGAGTCTGTTGGACAGACTTTGACAGAACCTTATTCAAAATAAGTATTGCATTGTTCAATGCATATCCCCAAAAGGAAATTGGTAGCTCTGTGCGACTCATCATAGACCTTACCATGTCCAACAAAGTTCGGTTTCTCCGTTCGGACACACCGTTTAATTGATGTGTTCCGGGAGGAGTCCACTGTGAAAGAATACCATACTCTTTCAAGTAATCGAGAAACTCATTGCTCAAGTATTCTCCACCACGGTCCGACCGTAATGTTTTAATACTTTTCCCGGTCTGTTTTTCTACTTCGTGTCAAAACTCTTTAAATTTCTCAAAGGTTTCCGACTTGTGTCTCATAAGATACACATAACCATAACGCGATGCATCATCCGTAAGGGTTACGAAGTATTCATATCCACCTCTAGCCTGGCAAGACATGGGCCCACATACGTCACTATGAACGAGGGCTAACAGTTCGGTGGCACGTGCACCTTTACCGCTAAAAGGTGTTTTAGGCATTTTACTTAATAAACAAGATTCGCAGACGTCATATGAATTTGGATCAAATCTGTCCAAGTACCCACTCTTCGAAAGTGTGGATATGCGAGTCTTGTTAATGTGTCCTAGACGAAAATGCCACATATAAGTTTCATCTTTGTTACTTAATTTAATCCTTTTGTTTGTCATGTTATATGTTTGAGATTGATTTATATTCAAAATATAAAGACCATTATTAACATCAGCACTACATATCTCAAAATCATTTTTATAAACAAAACACCCGGTGTTTCTGAATACAAAAGTATTCCCACATTGGGTTAAGCAAGATACATATATAATGTTTCTAGTCAAACTAGGTACATAATAGCAGTTTGATAAATTAAGTACATGCCCCGAGGGCAGTTCCAAAATATAAGTCCCTACAGGCAAAACAATGACTCTAGTCCCGTTTCCAACTCGTAGATCAATCTCCCCTAAAGCCAGTCTCCTGCTAATCTGCAGATCCTGCACATCAGTACATATATGAGTACCACAACCAGAATCAAAAATCAAAATTTTAAAACTATAAGTAGACATGTTTATCTCTATAATAAAAATACATGAAGCCGGAGCCTTGCCCGCCTTCACTTCCTTCATGTGTGCCTTGTACTCACGGCAGTCACGCTTCCAGTGACCCCGTTTGCCACACTGCAGGCAGACATCTTTGGATTTGTCATTTTCCTTCCCAGAAGACTTTGATGATTTGGCCTTGCCCTTTCTCTTGTTCTTCTTCTTCACGCCTCCAGTAGCCTTTGGCCAATCCTTGGCAGACTGAGATGTCGAATCAAAGTGCGCCTCGCGCTTCTTGCCCTTTAAAAGCTCTTTTTCTACTTCTCATAGCATTGCCATCAACTCTCCAAAAGTATGATCTTGGTTCATCATATTGTAGTTCATGATGAACCCGCTCCAGTTGTCAGAAAGAGACTGTAAGATCAAATCTATGGAAGTCTCAGCCTCAAAGGTTATGCATAGCTGACCCAGCTGTTCGATGTCAGCAATCATCTGCGACATATGGTGTTCGACAGATGTACCCTATGACATTCGAGAGCGAAAGCGTTTCTTCTGCAATTCATACCTTTGCGATCTAAGGTTAGATCGGTGAAGTTCCTTCAATTTTGCCATCATAGTATTGGGATCCAATCCCTTCTTCTAGCGACGAAATTGAGGGGTCATTGCAGCGAGCATGATGGATTGAGCATTTGAGTTGTCATCGCTATGAGTCTTCCAAAGCTCAAAGACAAACGGCTGCTCAATTCCGGGCTTAGGCCCGAGAGGTCTCTCTATCGTATAGAGCATCTTCTCGGCCCCCAGGATAATCCTGAGGTTCATATCCCAGTCAGAAAAGTTCACACCATTAAAGACATTTTCGCCAATGATAATGTCCCTAACGTTGATCTTTCCGGCCATCTTAATTGCAATAGTCTAACTATTCAATTAACGATTTTGGGTACAGTCCAACTGTTACAATAAAAAATAATAAAATATTAGTCCAACTAATAAATATATAAAATGATGAAAATATAATATGACGATTTTCCGGCCATCTTAATTGCAATAGTCTAACTAAACACTTGCGCGTATTTGGCAAGTATTTGAAAGAAATTGAAAATTCAATACTGGCCTCCTACTATTTTTCGGCGAGCCTCTAAGCCTCTATTGAGTACTCGAGAAACCTAGTTTCCTAGTGGGCTAGGATCCCGTTAAATAACACACAACCTTGACTTTGGCCAACAAGTTGTATGATATTTAACTAGGTAGATCTCTAAGATCAATTGGATCTCATCCAATTCCTAGATCCGGTAGGTGGACCTCCAAGTCCAAAACATATATACAATATATATGTCAATATATCAAATATATTTCCTAACCTTTTCCTATGAATCAACTAAGCCTTGGCTTTGGCTCAACAAGCTTAATGATTCTAGTTAAGTGGGACCCATTGACAGTGGGAAAGCTTTGTAATCCATGTCGATGAACAAGAAGTGACCTTCAATTTGGCCAACAAGTCACAACTTGCCCAAGACATGCGATATGGAACAAAGCTTTCGTGGTTCAAACACATCCACGATGGACATTGATCTTGACTTTGGCCAGCAAACCAATGCCAATCTTGGATCTTGAGAGAGAACCACTCAATGGAAGGAAAACACTTAATATTGTATTGAGGGTTTTTCGCGTAAATTGGTAACCAATTTATTATCTTTGATTAGGTCTCATCATACACCATTAAGCATGCATTCTAAAAGCATAATAAGGCGCGAAATAAATAATAACGATATGCGGATGGATATTCAACAAATTATTCCTAGAACAAATCTCTTCATTTCTTCTCCCCGGCTAGCACTATACTTACTTCTACCCAATTACATAATAAAATAAAGAAACCTCATTTACATTGAGGGGAATTGGTGAGAAGAGAAGTACAAAGAGTTAAGAGATATAAGGCTGGACACGCAGGTCCAATTTAATAAATTCTAAATTTATTACAACAATTTCCAAAATTGCCATCACCCTTCTAATATCCATCCGATATACATTATTCACACAATACATCCATGTATTCACACAAAGCATGTTATTCAATCAATCTAATCCAATTAATTAATCTTTGAATTAATGATCATCCAATGTTCAAACAACGATTTGATTTGCGCGAGTCCAACTCGTTTAAGAATAAGTACTCAAAGTGTGTATTCTTGAATTATATCGAACTATAATATTAAATCCAATTTAATTCGTATTCAATACTAATTCTAATTTCATTCCAAAGTAAAGAATTACACTTATATTTGTGCCTTTTATACTTAGATTCTAAATCCAATCTAAATGGGTCTCAAAGGCCCAATTAACATCCAATTTCAATTTAATTAAAGCCCAATGGGCTTTTAATTAATTCTAAAGGCATGGACTTGTTGGTTTCTATTTAGGTCCCAAGATCATAACAAGCATGAAAAACATGTGTGAATACATCAACGGAGGTAGCGGAATACTCACATCGATCGGTTGAGACGATACGGTAACAAACAAAACGATTTTGGCCCTCCATTTTGGCGCCACTGCAATGCAGATTTTTCTGCCCACTGTTTCAGTTTTGAGTCACCATTTTGAGCTTCGAATCTTCGTCGTTTGATTCCCGGCTCGTGGGTGGATTTCCCTAACACCTTCGTATGCCTCTTAGAAGTGTACTAGCACTTGGATCTTGCCACAAAATCAAGTTTCCTCCTCTCTTGGACTGTCACGTTTTTGACAGTGTATGGCAGCCCCTTGGGCGTTTTTGTGAGGGAGAAAAGTGAAGAGAGAGTTCTCTAGGGTTTCTAAAATATTCATCTAATGAATAATGATAGTTACCAAAGTGTAGAGAGATATTTTGTTTTTATACTTTAGGTAAAACCATTTCACTTTTACCCTAAACTTGGTAGGTGTGGGTAAATGGTTTTCCAAAAGTAAAACAAGGTAGTTGGGTGGTAGGTACACCTACCACACATGGGCCCCACATATTTGAATTGAAAAATTCAAATATCTCTACGAACATTTGCCGCGGCTCGGTTCCGTTTAATCCGATTAAACGAACTTCCGTCGTAAATAATTAAATCTAATTTAATTAAATATCGATGCCACGCAAATATATTACGAACGTCGTTTACGATTAATTCTAAATTAATTCGTTCGTTCGCATTAAAGTCCGACTTTAATTTCGTAATGAAATCCAATTCATATAAATATATCCGTTATATTAATTTTAGCCCATTCGTATAAATTAAATAGAAAAATCAAATTTAACTATTAAATTTATTTTACCGATTAATTCTAAATTAATCGCGCTCTCTCTCTTTAGACGATATTTTATCCCAGATAAAATATCTCCGTAATTAATCCCAGATTAATTAAAGTGCGAGTCATACATCATCGGTGAATCATTGGGAAGCGACCCATGAGATCCCCGGATATGTTGGCAGTAAATACGGTCGTCGGACTATCCGAACACGTAAGTACCAAGTACTACGTTTTACCGATTCACAAGACAAGGTTGGCTTCTTGCAAAGCACCATGCCTACCCAATTCTCCGGAAATATCCTTACAGGAATGAATGATCTGTATCAGGCGTAGTATACATCGTACAGTGCATATCGATCTAGTATCGGATGGTCACGTGCTAGGCCTGGGGCTGGAGTTGTGTCTGCCCCGTACGAAGCACATGTCGGATGTCTGGTAACTAGTCTTTATAATCGGATATACATGACCTAGTCATAATATCCCAATGGCCGCGCAGCACTTAAGAGCACTAATACCGTATCTTACGTGACATCATCTCCACTATAACTAGAGTGATACTTCCGTCTTCACATCACACCCAATAATCTACGATTCTCAATATACCCAGTATTGGCGTACACAGAACCAGTTAAAGCCCTGGACGACCTCAACCAAAGTATATTGATTGTCGTAAGTATTAGCGGTGCAAGTCTCAGGTTAAGACCAAATACACCTACCCTGATTTCGGACTCCCATAGACACACAGTCATACTGCAAATGGGATTCCGAGGGGGTCTATCCAGAGCGAAGCTATTTCCCGTACCATCAGTGAAACACAACCTCCTATTACACTTGCATAAGTATCAAATACCCAAATATATGAGAACTATGCCGTTGTGCCCTCAAAACGCGCACAAGTGCAATACTAGTCTTTTACGTATTTATCGATGTCCAATCTCGATAATACTCTGACTAGGGATATTTAATGATTTATCCTACGTGGACTGATACTGTCTCATATCATTCTCCATCCAGGAACAAATCATAGGGACCTCTCATCATTTATACATCTAAGGTGATCTAATCACAAATGATAAGAGAGCAATCTCCTTTGTCACATAGTTAATTTGTACAACAACACCATGATCTGTACAAATAGTGACGCTATGGGTCATAATTGTCCAACAATCTCCCACTTGGCCTATAGCCAGTCACTCAAGTGCCTAACACCCGAACTATGTACGGTTGGCTCAAATTGCTAAGAAAAGGTTTTCGTCAGCGGATTTACATGATTATCGTCTGATGCGATTTATACGATCATCACATCGCCATGATGTATGATCCAAACGAATCAGATGAATATCGAAGTATATATCTGGATCGTTGATGAGACCATTAATTCTTTAGCCTGTGCTGAAGCCTAGCTCAGCCGCTAACAGAACTATATCTAATCTAATTAGATTTATTATCGACCCAAATGGCTTCTATTGCTGCCTAAGCTGCAACAATAATCCGTATTTGTTGTTTATATGGTAACAGTATCTTGCTTGGAAGATTTCCAGCTCACTGTTCAGTATTCAAACTTTATAGTACCGTTTGTGACTTATAGTCGTCTTTATCGGTTTGGAAACTTGCTACAGCGATCCCAGTCACTTCAAGTTCTCCTTCTCCATAGACTAAGACAACATCCTTAGTTCTCTGAAATACTAACGGATGTTCTTAACTTCGATCCAGTGACTATCACTCGGATTGGTCTGATTGTGACTCCATATGCTCAAAGCGTATGAGACACCAGGTCACGTACATTTTAAATGTACAATTTCTCAGAGAGTGTTAACAACTTTAAATCTATCCCAATAGATCTTTATTCCTAGAATAAAGGTTGTTACTCCTAAGAATTCTACGGAGAATTATCTCGAAAGCCAAGCTTTCACCGATTGTTTTATGGGAATATCATTTTCAAGAAATGACATATATTATCATTATTTTATTCAGGACATTCATTGTCAGTGCGCTCCCACTAACCTCCTTATATACACAAGAATTATTTTCATTTTGAATTAAATCATAAACCATTATGATCACATCAAAACGTCAGCTCCAAGAACCTTATGCTTGCTTCAATCCAAACATGGATCGAAAAACCCGCAAACTTAGTTTGCTGGTTTAGGTACGACAAAATCGTCAGGATGTTATAAACATCCTCTAAAAGGTTTCCGTTTAAGGAAAGCGATTTTGATCTTTAACTGACACATTTCATAAATGTACAATTTCAGCAAGCATTATCCAAATGGATTTACTGTGGCAACAGGTAAAAGGTTAAACCGTAATCAACATAATGTTGATAACGATACCTTTTCGCTAAAAGCCTAGCTTTGTACGTTGGTATGTTGCCATCCATGTATGTCTTCCTTGAAGACTTTTAAGTACCAATAGGCACAATGCCTAACGGTACATCAACTAGTGTCTAAACATAGTTGGTATACATGGAATCCACTTCGGACTCATGGCACTTTGCCACACAAGGGAGTCGATACCTTGTATCACTTCCTCAAACGTAGTCGGTTGGTCTACCTCAACAAGATTGACATCTTTATGAGGTGAGATCAGAAACCCATACCCTAGGTTGTTTTCTGATTCTCTCCGATCTACGCGGTTCTTGTGTATTCGAAGATTAATGGTATAGTTTCATCCTTGATGAACTATCTGTGTTCCATTAAGGACTTCGTGCCTTGAACAGTATTACTCCAACTTTGATCGAGTTATACCATCCTCCCACTTACCACTGCATATCGGTATTCCTCTTAGGAAAACCGCATGGTGAGCAACAATAACATTGTTCTCTTGTGAGATGTACAAGTACTATACTTATGGTATCCCTAGGATGACCTATAATTGGCACTTATCCTATTTGGGTTTTAGTTTGGTATCATCCAAACATATGCCTAGCATACCCAAATCATTAGGAATGAGAAACCCAGTTTCTTTCCCGTTCATATCTAATATGATATCTGTCAAACAAATTATAATGGAACCTTATTCAAAATAAGTTCTTGCACGTTGAAGGAAATGGTAGCTCAGAGCGACTCATGATTAACCTTATCATGTCCAACAAAATTCGGTTTCTCCGTACGGACACACAGTCAAACTGACATGTCTCGGGAGGAGTCCTCATTGAAAGAATACTATACTCTTCACGTATGTTTGAAACTTACTACTTAAGTATTTTCCATTACGGTCTTACCGCGACGGTTTAATACTTTAGACGATCTGTTGTCTACTTCGTGTCGAAACTCTAAAAGTTATCGATTTGTGTTCTTCAAAAGAAACACATAACCATAACGTGATGCCACATCCGTTAAGGTCACGAAATATTCATATTCACATCTAGCATTGCTAGATATGGGTCCACTTACTTCACTATGAATAGGGCCAACAGATCAGTGGCATTAGCACTTTTACCAAGTAAATAGTGTTTTAGGCACTTTGCCCAATAAACTAGATTCGTAGACTTTATTTGAATAGAATCAAATTAGTCCTAGTACCCACTCTTCGAAAGTGTGGATATACGAGTCTTGTTTGATTGTGTCCCAGATAACAATGCCACAAATAAGTCTCTACTGATCAAATCAGTTTGAGCTATATTTGTCATTTTATATGTTTGAGATTTTATTTATATTCAAAATATAAATTCTGTTACTCACATCTAATGTGTTTATCTTAATATCATTCTTTATATAATGAAACACTTTAGTGTTCTAGAATATAAAGGTCTATCCGCAACGGATTAAACACTGATATAAAGATAATGTTTCTAGTCAAACTAGTTACTTTATAACAGTTCCTAATTTAAGTATATACCCAAAAGGTAGTTCCTAAACTTAGGGTTCTACGGTCGAAACAGCGACTTTCATCCTGTTTCCGATTCGCAGATTAATCTCAGCTTGAAGTCAGTATCCTGCTCACAGCAGATTCTGAACATCAATCCATATAATTTATGTACCACACTAAGTATTTTAAAATCCAATTTTAATACTAGTAATAGACATAATATTGACAAACATTCTTAAAGTCAGAGCCTTGCCCTTTCTTTAATCCTTCGGTGTCTGCCATATCCAAACGGCAGTCACTTTAGGATATGTCATTTATCTTCCAGAAGATCATAATGATTTTGCCTTTGCCCTTTCAAATATTTCAGAAGCTTTGGCCAAGCCTTGGGTTTCTAGAATATTGAAGTATGGTGCGCCTTGCGCCACTTACCTAATTGCAAAGTTTGATTTATCTCCTCGAGAATAGTCTTTAACCCTCCAAAAGTTATTTATTGCAATTTTAATACTTCTTAAATCCGAACATAGATTTATGACAAGTATATCGAATTAAGCACTTAAGTTATCATCACATAAATCTTCCAAAGATTATGCTCTACTATTTGCTTAATTCTTGGCTTAGGCATAATAGGTTATTTATCAAATAAAGTAACTTATTATTTATTTCCAGGACCATCCTGAAATTATTCCCAATTTAAAATATAGTCGTTTAAATACATTTTCACCTAGGATTATGTTTTAAACACTAATATTTCATTTATCTTGATTCCTAATAGTCCAACTATTAATCAACGATTTGTGGTACTATGTATTAATTGATTATTATAGTCCAACTATACAATCAAATATAATTTAAATCAATTAACCTCAATTAAATTGATTACTATAATCCAATTATAAAATCAACTGTAAATTGAAATAAATAATTATTCAATATATTGATTACTATAATCCGATTATATAATCAACTATAATACAGTCCAACAGCTTATTAAAACAACAATTTAAATATTAGTCCAACTAACATTTAATTTATATGACGAATAATTTGAATGAGCGCGTATGGCAAGTAATTAAATGAATATTGCAAATTCAATTCTTGCCTCCCACTATTTTTCGGCGAGCCTCTAACCCTCTGTCGAGTACTCGGGAAACCGTGTTTCCTAGTGGGCTAGGATCCCGTTAAATAACACACAATCTTGACTTTGGCCAACAAATTGTATGATATTTAACTAGGTAGATCTCAAAGATCAATTGGATCCAATACAATTCCTAGATCTAGTAGGCGGATATCCAAATCCTAAACATATATCTTATATATGCCAATACATCCAATGTATTACCTAACCTTTTTCCTCTGAATCAACTAAGCCTTGGCTTTGGCACAACAACCTAATGATCCCAGTCAAGCGCGACCCATTGACCATGGAAAGCTTCGTAATCAATGTCGATGGACAAGAAGTGGTCTTGACTTTGGCCAACAACCACAACTTGGACAAGACACACAATATAGAACAAAACTCTCGTGATTCAAACACATCTTCGACGACACAAGGGCTTGACTTTGGCCAACAACCCAATGCCAGTCTCGGATCTTGAGTAAGAATCACTCAATGGAAGGAAAAACGCATGATATTTGATGAAGGTTTTTCGCGTGCAAATTGGCTACCAATTTATTATCTTTGTTTAGGTCTCATCATCATACACCCTTAAACATGCATTCTAAACACATAATAAAGCGCATATGAAAATAAATAATAATGATATGCGGATGGATACTTATCACATTGATCCTAGATCAAATCTCTCATTTTCTCTCTCAAACTAGCACTTGTATTATTTCTACCCGTTACACTACACTACTAAAGAAACCTCATTTACATTGAGGGGAATAGGTGAGAAGAGAATACAAAGAGAATAGAGGTGATAAGGCTGGACACGCAGGTCCAATTTAATAAATCGAATTTATTACAACAATTTCCAAAATTGCCCCCACCCAACTAATATCCATCCGATATACATTATTCATTCATCATAACCATGTATTCACACAAGCATGTTATCAATCAATCTAATCAAATTAATTAATTTGATAATTAGTGATCATCCAATGTTCAAACAACGATTTGATTTTGCGCGAGTCAAACTCGTTTTTGCGAATAAGTACTCAAACTACGAATTCTCGAATTAAATTAAACTACAACATTAAATCAAATTTAATATGTATTTAATACTAATTCACTATTTTAATTCCAAATTAAATATTACACTTTATTAATAAACCTTTTACGACGACTTAAATTCCAAATTTAATCATTAGGGTCTCAAAGCCCGATTAACGTCCAACGTCAATTTAATTCAAGTCCAATGGGCTTTAAATTAATTTCTTTAAGGCATGGGCTTCGGCAACCAAAGCCCAATCAAGGAGTAACTCCATAAGCCAGAAATCAATTTCGGCCTATTAGGCCCAATTAAACTTTAAAGGTTCATTAAGTCGCATTTGGGTTTTATGGAAGCGGTTTTGGGCCCAATTGGATCCAATCCAATTTGCCTAAACCCAACTTTGTACAACAAAGCCCAATAAGCCCATTTAAAACTTTAAAAGCCCAAATCCAATTTTAAGACCCATATAATTAAATTACCAAATTCCAAATTTCCAATTTAATTAACTAAAGTGTATATCATGATTAATCACCCAAATCAATATTTTCAAAACATCAAATTAGTCCAATTAATCATGTCCATCATCATCATCACATGTCCAACACATTAATGAAAAAATCAAACCCATTCACCATGCTCAAAGTCTCGGCCAAGGGATGCATTTTTGTCCAAATCCGAATTCAATCCAATCAAATCCAAATTAACATTAAATCATCATCCCGAATGATTTCCAACAAATCCAATTATCAAAAATCAAAATTCCAAGACTAAAATAGGGCTATTCCATTCGGCCAACATAAGGTATTTGGGGTTTTTGTTCAATTCAAAATTAAATCCAATTCAATCTCAAATTAACATCATCCAACATCATTACAACTCATCCAATGAATCCAAATGAAAAAATTTCAAGAATCCCAAAATACCTAATGTATTCGGCCAAGGCATCAAATTAGGGGAAAGTTGTTCCAAATACAATTTGTTGAAATTGATCCAATCAAACTTCAATTAAACATATATTAAGCATGCTAAATCAAACAATTTAACCAAATCATGCCCAAAATCAATTTACCCAATTTTAAGCCCTAAAAATTCCATGCTTGAACCTAGGCTCTTGATGCCATTGTTGGTTTCTATTTAGGTCCCAAGATCATAACAAGCATGAAAAACATGTGTGAATACATCAACGGAGGTAGCGGAATACTCACATCGATCGGTTGAGACGATACGGCAACAAACAAAACGATTTTGGCCCTCCATTTTGGCGCCACTGCAGTGCAGATTTTTCTGCCCACTGTTTCAGTTTTGAGTCACCATTTTGAGCTTCGAATCTTCGTCGTTTGATTCCCGGCTCGTGGGTGGGTTTCCCTAACACCTTCGTATGCCTCTTAGAAGTGTACTAGCACTTGGATCTTGCCACAAAATCAAGTTTCCTCCTCTCTTGGACTGTCACGTTTTTGACAGTGTATGGCATCCCCTTGGGCATTTTTGTGAGGGAGAAAGAGTGAAGAGAGAGTTCTCTAGGGTTTCTAAAATATTCATCTAATGAATAATGATAGTTACCAAAGTGTAGAGAGATATTTTGTTTTTATACTTTAGGTAAAAACCATTTCACTTTTACCCTAACTTGGTAGGTGTGGGTAAATGGTTTTCCAAAAGTAAAACAAGGTAGTTGGGTGGTAGGTACACCTACCACACATGGGCCCCACATATTTGAATTGAAAAATTCAAATATCTCTACGAACATTTGCCGCGGCTCGGTTCCGTTTAATCCGATTAAACGAACTTCCGTCGTTAAATAATTAAATCTAATTTAATTAAATATCGATGCCACGCAAATATATTACGAACGTCGTTTACGAATTAATTCTAAATTAATTCGTTCGTTCGCATTAAAGTCCGACTTTAATTTCGTAATGAAATCCAATTCATATAAATATATCCGATATATTAATTTTAGCCCATTCGTATAAATTAAATAGAAAAATCAAATTTAACTATTAAATTTATTTTACCGATTAATTCTAAATTAATCGCGCTCTCTCTCTTTAGACGATATTTTATCCCAGATAAAATATCTCCGTAATTAATCCCAGATTAATTTTCTCTCTCATCGAATTAATCCCAGATTAATTAAAGTGCGAGTCATACATCATCGGTGAATCATTGGGAAGCGACCCATGAGATCCCCGGATATGTTGACAGTAAATACGGTCGTCGGACTATTCGAACACGTAAGTACCAAGTACTACGTTTTACCGATTCACAAGACAAGGTTGGCTTCTAGCAAAGCACCATGCCTACCCAATTCTCCGGAAATATCCTTACAGGAATGAATGATCTGTATCAGGCGTAGTATACATCGTATAGTGTAAATCGATCTAGTATCAGATGGTCACGTACTAGGCCTGGGGCTGGAGTTGTGTCTGCCCCGTACGAAGCACATGTCGGATGTCTGGTAACTAGTCTCTATAATCGGGATATACATGACCTAGTCATAATATCCCAATGGCCGCGCAGCACTTAAGAGCACTAATACCGTATCCTACGTGACATCATCTCCACTATGACTGGAGTGATACTTCCGTCTTTACATCACACCCAATACTCTATGATTCTCAATATACCCAGTATTGGCGTACACAGAACCGGTTAAAGCCCTGGACGACCTCAACCAAAGTATATTGATTGTCGTAAGTATTAGCGGTGCAAGTCTCAAGTTAAGACCAAATACACCTACCCTGATTTCGGACTCCCATAGACACACAGTCATACTGCCAATGGGATTCCGAGGGGGTCTATCCAGAGCGAAGCTGTTTCCCGTACCATCGGTGAAACACAACCTCCTATTACACTTGCATGAGTATCAAATACCCAAATATATGAGAACTATGTCGTTGTGCCCTCAAAACGCGCACAAGTACAATACTAGTCTTTTACGTATTTATCGATGTCCAGTCTCGATAATACTCTGACTAGGGATATTTAATGATTTATCCTACGTGGACTGATACTGTCTTATATCATTCTCCGTCCAGGAACAAATCATAGGGACCTCTCATCATTTATACATCTAAGGTGATCTAATCACAAATGATAAGAGAGCAATCTCCTTTGTCACATAGTTAATTTGTACAACAACACCATGATCTGTACAAATGGTCATAATTGTCCAACAGGACTTTGGCAACCAAAGCCCAATAAGGAATCACCTTTTGCCATAAAATTAATTTTGGCCCATTAGGCCCAATTAATTTTTTAAAGGCCCAAATATTTCTATTTGGACTTTATGGTATGGTTTTAGGCCCAATTTGGATCCAATCCAATTGTCCTAAACCAACTTGGCCCAACCAAACCCATTAAGCCCAAATGTAATAATATTAGCCCAATTCAAAATTAAAGACTAATTTATTTAATTACAATATTCCAAATATCACAATTATTTTAATTAAAGTGTATTAGCCACAATTAATTAGTTAAATTAATATTTCCAAAACACCAATTTATCTAATTAATCATGCTTTAATTTATCAACTCATGTCCAACACAAATCGAAGCAAAATCAATCTATTTCATGCTTCTTCACTCACGGTAATATGCACAATTTTATATCCAATTTTGATTTCAATCCAATTAAATCATAAATCAATACACTCATCATGCTTTAAACACATCCAATGGTCTAAAATCAAAAATCACCATGATACACCTATGGTTCATGTATTCGGCCAACCATAGGAATTTAGGGAAAATTAATCTAATCAATTTTTCTCAAATTTTAAGATGCATAAATCTAATTCATCATCATCCAAGCTCAACCAAACCATCAATTTGAAGAAATCATTATCAAATCACAAAAACCCCAAATTAAAGTATATAAACCCTAAGTTCATTTCATGCTTAGACAAGTCTCTGATACCATTGTTGGGTTCCTAGAACATGCTAAGGATCATCTAAGTAGAAATGTGTGTGAATAATTCAAGAAGTTGCGGAAAAACTTACATTGATCGGTTTGTGGATGTATGAAAGTTCAAAACTTTTGAATCCTTTAAGCTCCAAGATTCAATGTTTGTGTTCCAAACTCTTGGGATTAGTTTCACTAACACCTTTGTTGACTCCTTTAATGTGCTAGCAATGAAGTGTTGGGTTTCTAGTTAGTCCCAAGATCGATTTCAAGCAAGAAACATGTGCGAATACAACAAAGAAGCATGGCAGAATCATACTTACATTGATCGGTTATGCGATGCGAGGAACGAAAAAACTTTTTCTCCCTTCCTTGAGCTCTCGGCAATGGACTGTTTTGTCCTCCTCCATTTTCGGTCATCACTTCCATGGATGCTCCAAGCTCCAAGCTTTGCAAATGGTGATTCCATGCTCACAAGTTGGTTTCCCTATCACCTTCGTAAGACTCCGGATGTGTGCTAGCACTCTTGAAATTTTGCCACAAAATTTCTATTTCCCTTGATGAACCTCACGGCTTTGAAGGAAAATATTGGGAGAGAATTTTGGCCCATGGCCGATTCTTGTGTGTGAAGAAGAGAGAGAGAGTTTTCTTTTTGTTTTCTAAAAACAATAATAATGAAAAAGCTTTACAAAAATTTGGTATATCATTTCCAAAAGTCAAACCAAATTTTGGAGCCAAAAATCTCATTTAATGCCTCACAACCACTTCTTTCATCAATAGTGACTGCATGTCAATCACTCAAAGTGACAAGACATCCATCACTTGAATGACGTGCGATGTGATGCGACACGTGATGTGACTTATGGGCCGCACTTGAATTCGAAATGCGAGTGGGCCCGTAAATACTCCCGGGCTCGGGTTCGCTAATTTCGAATTAACGAATTTTCCGTTGCGACGTAATTAAATCAAATTTAATTAAATAATTGTGCCTAGCAAAATTACTATTCACGTCGCTAACGAATTAATATCAGGCGTAGTATACGTAGTATTGCGTATTGCGATCCGGCATCGGATGTCACGTGCTGGGCCTGGGGCTGGAATTATGTCTGCCCCGTACGAAGCACATATCGGATCTCTGGTAACTAGTCTCTATAATCGGATAAACATGACCTCGTCATAATATCCCGATAGCTGCAGCATAAAAGAGAACCAGTTTTGTATCCTACGTGATCATCATCTCCACTATGACTGGAGTGATACTTCCGTCTTGACATCACACCCAATACACTACGATTCTCAATATACCCAGAAGAGGCATACACAGAACCTGTTAAAGCCCTGGACGACCTCAACCAAAGTATATTGATTGTCGTAAGTATTAGCGGTGCAAGTCTCAGGTTAAGACCAAATACACCTACCCTGATTTCGGACTCCCATAGACACACAGTCATACTGCAAATGGGATTCCGAGGGGGTCTATCTAGAGCGAAGCTATTTCCCGTACCATCAGTGAAACACAACCTCCTATTACACTTGCATAAGTATCAAATACCCAAATATATGAGAACTATGCCGTTGTGCCCTCAAAACGCGCACAAGTGTAATACTAGTCTTTTAAGCATTATCTATGTCCAATCTCGATAATACTCTGACCAGGGATATTTAATGATTAAACCTTTATGGATTGATATTGTCTCATATCATCTCAATCTGGAACTAATTATATGGACCTTTTATCATTTATACATCTTGGTAATCTAATTACAAATGATAAAAGAGCAATTTCCTTTGTCAGATAGTTAATTTGTACAACAACACCATGATCTGTACAAATAGTGATGCTATGGGCCATAATTGTCCAACAATCTCCCACTTGGCCTACAGCCAATCACTCAAGTGTCCTACAACCGAACAATGTACGGTTCGCTCAAACTTCTGCTGAGGTAAGGCTTTCGTCAGCGGATTTGCAAGGTTATCATCTGATGCGATTTATTCGATCATCACATCGCCACGATGTATGATCCGAACGAATCAGATGAATATTTGAAGTGTATATCTGGATCGTTGATGAGACCATTAATTCTTTAGCTTGTGTTGTAGCCTAGCTCAGCTGCTAACAGAACTACTCCTAATCTAATTAGGATTATTATCGATCCAAAAGGCTTCTATTGTTGCCTCAGCTGCAGCAATAATCCACTTTTTTTTTATTCGGCAATAGTATCTTGCTTGGAAGATTTCTCGCTCACTGTTCTGTTATTCAAACTGTATAGTACCGTTATTGCGACTTATAGTCGTTTATATTGGTTTGGAAACTTATAGCAGTGATCCCAGTCACTTCAAGTTCTCATTCTTCATAGTTTAAGAAAGCATCCTTAGTTCATCTAAAATACTAAAGGATGTTCTTAACATCAATCCAGTGACTATCACTTGGATTGGCCCGATTGTGACTCCATATGCTCAAAGCATATGAGACACCAGGTCATGTATATTTTTCAATGTACGAGTTCTCGGAGAGTATTAACAACTTTAAATCTATCCCAGTAGATCTTTATTCCTAGAATAAAGGTTGTTTCTCCCAAGAATTCTACGGAGAATGTTCATGAAAGCCAAGCTTTCACCGATAGTAATTATGGGAATATCATTTCCAAGAAATGACATATCATCATTTTAGGACTTTCACTGTCAGTGCGCTCCCATTAACCTTCTTATATACACAAGAATCATTTTCATTTTGAATTAAATCATACACTATTATGATTACATCAAAACGATAATTCCAAGAACATTATGCTTGCTTCAATCCATCTATGGATCGAATTAACTTGGAAACCTTGTTTGCTCGTTTTGGTACGACAAAAATGTTAGGATGTTATAAACATCCTCCAAAAGGTTTCCGTTAAGGAAACCGGCTATGGCATTCAACTGCCATATTTCATAAATGAAACATGCAGCGTCAGCAAGCATTATCCAAATGGATTTAACCTTAGCAACGAGTAAAAGGTTTCGTCGTAATCGACACAATGTTGATAACGATACCTTTTCGCTACAAGCCCAGCTTAGTACGTTGGTATGTTGCATTCTATGTATGTCTTCCTTGAAGACTTATATAGTACCAATAGGCACAATGCCTTCCGGTACATCAACCAGTGTCTGAACTTGGTTGTCATACATGGAATCCATTTCGGACTTCATGGCACTTTACCATAATAGGGAGTCGATACCTTGTATCACTTCCTCATACGTAGTCAGTTCGTGTTCCTCAATAAGATTGAAATCTTAACGAGGTGAGATCAGAAACCCATACCTCCCAGGTTATTTTCTGACTCTCTCCGACTTACGCGGTTCTTGTGTATTCGAAGATTATTGGTATAGTTTCATCCTTGATGAACTTTCTATGTTCCATTAAGGAATCGGTGTCTGGAATAGTAGTACTCCGATTTTCATAGAGTTTTACTTTCCTTCCACTTACCACTGCATATAGGTATTCCTCTTAGGAAAACCGCATGGCGAGCAACAATTATATTGTTCTCTTGTGAGATGTATAAGTATTATACTTTGGTTTCCCTAGGATAACCTACAACTAAGGCACTTATTCGATTTGGGTTCTAGTTTGGTATCATCCAAACATTTGCCTAGTATACCCAAATCTACAGGAATGAGAAAACCTGGTTTCTTTCCTGTTAATATCTAATATGAAATCTTTCTAACAGATATTTATGGAACCTTAGTCAAAATAAGTTCTGCACTGTTAATGCATATCCTTTGAAGGAAATGGTAGCTAAGAGCGACTCATGATTAACCTTATCATGTCCAACAAAATTTGGTTTATCTGTTCGGACACACCGTTAAACTGACGTGTTCCGGGTGTAGTCCTCATTGAAAGAATACTATACTCTTTCAAGTATTTGAGAAACTTATTGCTTAAGTATTTTCATCACGGTCCAATCATGATGTTTAATACTTTAGCCGATCTGTTTGTCTACTTCGTGTCGAAACTCTTTGAATTAATCAAAAGTTTCTGATCCGTGTTTCAAAAGAAACACATATCCATAACGCGATGCAACATCCGTAAAGGTTACAAAATATTCATATCCACCTCTAGCCTAGCTAGATATGGGCCCACTTACGTCACTATGAACGAGGGCTAACAGATCGGTGGCACTTGCACTTTTACCAAGTAAAAGGTGTTATAGGCACTTTGCCTATTAAACTAGATTCGTAGATATTATTTGAATAGAATCAAATCTGTCCTAATACCCACTTTTCAAAAGTGTGGATATACGAGTCTTGTTAATTATGTCCTAGACAACAATGCCACTTTTAAGTTTCAACTAATTTACACGGTTTGAGCTATTTGTTTGTCATGTTATACGTTTGAGGTTTATTTATATTCAAAATATAAATGCTGTTATTCACATCTAATGTGTTTATCTCAATATCATCTTTATAAAATAAAACACTTTAGTGTTCTAGAATATAAAGGTATACCCGCAACGGGTTAAACCCTGATATAGAGATAATGTTTCTAGTCAAACTAGTTACATTCTAACAGTTTCTGAATTTAAGTACACACCCGAAGGGTAGTTCCTAAACTTAGGTATCTACGGTTAAAACAACGACTCTCGTCCCGTTTCCAATTCGTAGATTAAATCTCAACTGAAGTCAGTATCCTGCTAATAAGCAGATTCTGCACATCAGTACATATATTTATGTGCCACATCCAGTATCTAAAATCCAATTTTAATACTAGTAGTGAACATGTTTATAACAAACATATTTGAAGTCGGAGCCTTGCCCGTCTTCACTTTCTTCATGTTTGCCTTGTCTATACGGCAGTCACGCTTCCAGTGACCCCGTTTGCCAGAATTTAGCCAGACATCTTGGGATATGTCCTTTGTCTTCCCAGAAGATTATAATTGTTAGACATTATGACCCATAGCGTCACTATTTTGTAAATGATATTGTATTATTGTACAAAATTAACTATGTGATAATGAAATTGCCTTTTGCCGTTTTGTAAAATTATTTAATAAATTAATGGCAAAAGTCCATATGATTAGTTCCGTATTGAGATGATATGAGACAGTATCAATATAAAAGGTTTAATCATTAAATATCCCTAGTCGGAGTATTATCGAGATCGGACATCGATAATGCGGAATAGACTAGTATTGCACTTGTGCGAGTTGTGATGGCACAACGGCATAGTTCTCATATATTTAAGTATTGGATACTTATGCAAGTACGATAGGAGGTTGTGTTTTACCGATGGTGGAAAACAGCTTCGCTCTGGACAGACCCCGCGGAATCCCATTGGTAGTATGTCTGCGTGTCTATGGGAGGCCGTATCAGGGTAGGTGTATATGGTCTTAACCTGAGACTTGCATCGCTAGTACTTGCCACAATCGGTAAACTTTGGTTGTGGTGGTTCGGGGCTTTAACCGGTTCTGTGTACGCCTCTTCTGGGTTTATCAAGAATCGTAGTGTACTGGATGTGATGTCAAGATGGAAGTATCACTTCAGACATATGGAGATGATGATCACGCAGGATACAGAACTAGTACTCTATAAAAGGTTGCAACCTTCTGGACAATATGACCAGGTCAGGATTGTCCGATTTAAAGAGACTAGTTGTTTGATATCCGATATATGTTTCGTACGGGGCAGACACATTTCCAGCCCCAGGCCTAACATGTGATCGTCCGATACTGGATCGATGTACGCGATACTACGGTATACTACGCTTGATAAAGATCTAATATTCCAGTAAGAATATTTCTGGAGAATTGGGTAGGCATGGCGCTTTGCTAGAAGCCAACCTTGTCTTGTAAATCGGTAAAAAACGTAGTACAAGGTACGTACGTGTTTGGATTATCCAACGACCGTATTTACTGCCAACATATCCGGAGATCTCTTGGGTCGCTTCCTGAAGATTCACCTATGATGTTTGATTCGAACTTTATTAATCTTGGATTAATTACGGAGAAACTTTATCTTGGATAAAATGTCTTATTAGGAGAGAGAGAGAGATCGATTAATTTGGAATTAATCGATAAAATAATATATTCGATATATTATTAAACGAAATTAGATTTCGACGCGGAATTAAAATCGGATTTTAATTCGGGCAAACGAATTAATTTGGAATTAATTCGTTAGCGATCTGAATAATAATTCCGCTAGGCGTAATAATTATTTAATTCTCGTCGCGACGAAATTCGTTAATTCAGAATTAGCGAATTTGGGCCCGAAAGTGTTTGCGGACACATTCGTATTTTGAAATGGGTGGAATCCGCAAATCACATCGCGATATCTCATTACTTGACACGAATAGATGATGGATGTATCTAGTCACCTTTATGGGATGATACATTGTCTCTATTCTCAATGTGAGATAATGATGGCATATGATGAATTTTCCTTTGGAGGGAAAACTTTCACGGTTTTTGAAGGGTTTTTTAATTAAAAATTCATTTTGGTATTTGATATCTTATCATTGCTTTTCATTTGGTCTCTCACGGTTTTGGAAACAAAAGGAGAAAGAAAATTGAAAAGTCTAACACTCCCTCTTCCTCTCCTTTGCTCACGCTGTGAGCTTCAAACCAAAGGCAAAAAATCATTTTCATTTCTCCATTTTGCTAGCACATTGAAGGATCAAAAAGAGTCAAAAGGATAAGGACAACCTTGGAGCTTGGAACACTTGAAGACTTGAAGCTTCTCTTCCTCTTCATCTTGGCCGAAACTTCTACCTGAAGACTCAAGGATTGTCTTCACCATTTTCGTCACAAAGCTTAGTAAGTATGATTCCGCCATGTTTCTAGCTTTGCATGTATGTTATTTGTATTTCTATGGCTTAATCTTTCTTTGGGACTAATTATAGAAACCAACAATGGTATCATGAGCCATGTTTAAGCATGAAATACATTAGGGTTAATTGGGGGAAAATTGATTGAAGCATGTTCTTGTTAAATTGGATGCTAAAGTATGCTTATATGTATGTTATATGATATATTACATGATCAATTTTAAGAAAAATGCATTGGATGATTTTTCCCCAAAGTGGTTGTCTTGGCCGAATGTGGAGGTGCTTCCATTGGTTTGGAATTTTTCATGCACAAGTTTATTTGATGACTTAAGCATGATTATATGTATGATATATGATATAATACATGATCAATTTTGAGAAAAATGCATTGGATGATTTTTCCCCAAAATGTTGCTTTGGCCGAATGTGAGGTACTTCCACTAAGTTGAATTTTTTGCATGCACAAGTTCATTAGATGATTTGAGTATGCTTAAATGTTTGTAATATGATATTATACATGATCAATTTTGAGAAAAATGCATTGGATAATTTTTCCCCAAAATTGATGCCTTGGCCGAATGTGTAGGTCATTTTACAGGTTTGGTATTTTGCATGCACAAGTTCATTAGATGATTTGAGTATGCTTAATTGTATGTAATATGATTTATACATGATCAATTTTGAGAAAAATGCATTGGATAATTTTTTCCCCAAAATTGATGCCTTGGCCGAATGTGTAGGTCATTTTACTGGTTTGGTATTTTGCATGCACAAGTTCATTAGATGATTTGAGTATGCTTAAATGTTTGTAATATGATGTATTACATGATCAATTTTGAGAAAAATGCATTGGATGAATTTTTAACCAAAATTGTTGATTGACCGAAAATGGAGATCCTTTTACTTAATTGGATTTTTTTTTTTGCTTTCAAGTTCATTAGATGACTTAAAATCAATACGGGATATAGATTAGTGATTCAATTGGATTGAAAAACAAATCGAACCGCAAAAATCCCTCTTGGCCGAATACAACATGACATGTTAAAGGACTTGATTTTTTGTTCAAATAAATGTTAGACAAGTGTTTTGAACAATTGATGATTAATAATTAAATTGATGTTTTTGAAATATTTGGTTTAATTGAATTAATCATGCAATTACACTTTAATATTGAATTTTAAAATTTGGAATATTAAAATTTAATTAATGGGCTTTTATGTTTAATTGGGCCTTATGGGCTTGAAATTGATTTTATGGCACTTAAGGGTTGATTCTTATTTGGGCTTGGTAATTGGGTTTGACCCACATTGACCAAAGCCCAAGCCTTGATAAATCAATTGAAAGCCCATCGGACTTTAATTAAACACATTGGATGTTAGTTGGGCTTGGAGACCCAATTTAAGATAGATTAGAATCTAATATTTAAAAGCACATTAAAAGTGTAACACATTAATTTGGAATTAAATAAAATTGAATTAATATTGAATGCGACTTAAATTGGATTTAACGGGTAGTTCGATATAATCGTGAATTCGTACCTTATGTACTTATTCTCAAACGATTGGACTCGCGCAAAATCAAACCGTTGATTGAACATGGATGATCACTTAAACAAAGACTAATTAATTGGATTAGATTGGTTGTATAGCATGTCTTGAATGAATATACATGTTATGTGAATGAATAGTGTAGCGGATATAATAGTAAAGGGAATAGTTAATTTTGAAAATTATTGTAAATTTAGAATTTATAAATTGGACCTGCGTGCGCCACCTTATCTCTTTTATCTCTTTGTATTCTCTTCTCACCTAATTCCCCTCAATGTAAATGAGGTTTCTCTTATTGTATTATGTAATTGGGTAGAAGTAGAATATTGCTAGCGGGGAGTGGAAAGGGAGTGATTTGTTCTAGGAACAAGTTGTTTTATATATCCATCCGTATATCACTATTAATTTACTTTATGCACTTTATGATGTTTTAGAAGCATGCTTAAGTGTATGATGATGATGACCTAACAAAGATAATAAATTGGTTGCCAATTACGCAAAATCCCTCAATTTATTTAAGCAATTATCCTTCCATTGAATGATTCTTGTTTAAGATCCAAATTGGCATTGGTTTGTTGGCCAAAGTCAAGACCTTTGTCAATTGAGGATGTACTTGAATCATGAGAGTTTTGTTCCACATCGGTGTCTTGTCCAAGTTGTGATTTGTTGGCCAAAGTCAAGATCACTTCTTGTCCAACGACATTGATTACGAAACTTTCCTTGTCAATGGGTCCCGCTTAACCGGAATCATTAGGTTTGTTGTGCCAAAGCCAAGGCCTAGATGGTTCGGAGGATATGGTTAGGAAAATGTATTAGATACATTGGCATAAGTAAATATACATATGTTTTGGACTTGGATGTCCACCTAACCGGATCTAGGAATTGGATGGGATCCAATTGATCTTTGAGATCTACCTAGTTAAATAGCATACAGCTTGTTGGCCAAAGTCAAGGTTGTGTGTTATTTAACGAGATCCTAGCCCACTAGGAAATAGGATTTCCCGAGTTCTCAACAGAGGGTTAGAGACTTGATAAAAATAGTGGGAGGCTAGTATTGAATTTGCAATTTCATTCAGATACTTAGCCTTACGCGTCTTTCAAAATTATTTCGTTTAATTAATTAAAATTAGTTGGACTAATTCATTGTTATTTTTTCTTGTAACAGTTTGACTGTACCCATTTTATCGTTAACTAGATAGTTGGACTATCGTAGTTGAGATGGCAAGCAAGGTAAATGTCCGAGACATCATCATGGGTGACAATGTCTTTAAGGGCACAAACTTCGCTGATTGGGAAATGAACCTGAGGATAGTCCTTGGGGCTGAGAGGATGTGTGTACACTATACAAACACCTCTCCCGCCTAAGCCCACTGACCCACTTGAGCTGGAGTTATGGAAAACTCATAGCAATGATTGTGACACAGCTCAGGCTATTATGTTAGCTTCGATGACTCAACACTTTCGTCACCAGAATAGGGACTTGGATCCTTATAGTATGATGGCTAGACTACGAGATCTCCACCGCTCCAACAAGCGGATGGAAAGGTACGAGTTGATGAAGAAACTCTTCCGCGCCCGAATGACTGAAGGCGCATCAGTTGAGGCCCACGGGGCTCAAATGATCGCCGATATTGATGAGTTGGCCAATATGGGAATAGTCTTGGAGGCTGAGCTGACCATAGATTTGATCTTACAGTCACTTCCTGATACTTGGAAACAAATCATAATCAACTATAAGTTGATGGATACGGATGACACTCTTGGAGAGCTGTTATCCATCTTGAAGGAGTCTGAAAAAGAACTCCAAAAAGGGGGCAAGCGCGAGGCGCACTTTGCATCGACCTCTCAGAGGCCAAAGGCTGGGCCCAAAGCTACTGGAGGGGTGAGGAAGAAGAAACATAAGAAAAAGGGTAAAGGCAAGTTGACAAAAGCTTCTGGGAAGCCAAGGGACAAATCTCAAGATGTCTGCCTCAACTGCGGCAAGAAGGGTCACTGGAAACGTGACTGCCGAATGGGCAAGGGACAAAGGGGGAGATATCAAGGCAGGCAAGGCACTAGCCTCTGGTATGTTTGTTATTGAGATAAATATGACTACTTCTAGTTTTAAAAATTGGATTTTTGATTCTGGTTGTGCTGCTCATATATGTACTGATTTGCAGGATCTGCAGGATAGCAGGATGCTGACTTCAGGGGATTGATCTACGAGTCGGAAACGGAACTCCAGTTGCTGTTTTGGCTGTAGGGACTTTTGTTTTGGAATTGCCCTCGGGGCATATGCTTAAACTTTTGAACTGTTATTATATACCTAGTTTGACTAGGAATATCATATCTGTATCTTTGTTAACCCAGCATGGGTACACTTTTGTATTTAGAAACACTGGGTGTTATTTATATAAAAATGATGCAGAAATTTGCACTGCTGTAGCAAATAATGGCCTTTATATTTTGAATATAAATGAATCTCCTAAACATAAAATAACAAACAAAAGGCTCAAAAGAGTAATCTAAAAGATGAAGCTTACATGTGGCATTGTCGTCTAGGACACATAAACAAGACTCGCATATCCACACTTTCGAAGAGTGGGTACTTGGACGGATTTGATCTTAATTCATATGATGTCTGCGAATCTTGTCTTTTAGGCAAAATGCCTAAATCACCTTTTAGTGGTAAAGGTGAACGTGCCACAAACTGTTAGCCCTCGTTCATAGCGACGTATGTGGGCCCATGTCTAGCCAGGCTAGAGGTGGATATCATTACTTCGTAACCTTTACGGATGATGCATCTCGTTATGGTTATGTGTATCTAATGAGACACAAGTCGGAAACTTTTGAGAAATTCAAAGAGTTTCGACACGAAGTAAAAAACAAACAGGAAAGAGTATTAAGACATTGCGGTCGGACCGTGGTGGCGAATACTTAAGTTATGAGTTTCAAGATTACTTGAAAGAAAATGGTATTCTTTCACAGTGGACTCCTCCTGGAACACCGCAATTAAACGGTGTGTCTGAACGGAGAAAACCGTACCTTGTTAGACATGGTAAGGTCGATGATGAGTCGGACTGAGCTACCAATATCCTTCTGGGGATACGCATTAACCAGTGCGGTACTTATTTTGAATAAGGTTCCGTCAAAGTCTGTTGAACAGACTCCATATGAGAAATGGACAGGAAGGAAACCAGGTTTCTCTTTCCTGAAGATTTGGGGATGCTGGGCATATGTTAAACGTTTGGAAGGTACCAAACTAGAACCCAAATCAGATAATGCCTTTTCGTGGGATATCCTAAGGAAACCAAAGGATATTACTTCTATCACCCACAAGAGAACAAAGTGTTTGTTGCTCTACATGCATTTTTCCTTGAGAAGGAATTCCTAGATGCAGTGGTAAGTGGGAGGAAAGTGGAGCTCGATGAAAATCGTAGTGATACTGTTCCTGGCAATGAATCAACGACGGAACATAAACAGACCATCCAGGATGAGTCTGTACCACAATCTTCAGATACACAAGGACCGCGTAGGTCGGAGAGAGTCAGGAAGGTACCTGAGAGGTATGGGTTCCTGATCTCGCCTCATGTAGATATTAATCTTATTGAGGATAATGAACCGACTACGTATGAGGAAGCAATACAGAATATTGATTCCGCTTTATGGCAAGATGCCATGAAGTCCGAGATGGATTCCATGTATGCCAACCAAGTTTGGACACTGGTTGATGCACCAGAAGGCGTAAAGCCTATTGGATGCAGATGGATCTTCAAGAAGAAGACCGACATGGATGGCAACGTGCAAACGTACAAAGCTAGGCTTGTAGCAAAGGGGTATCGTCAACAATATGGTATTGATTATGACGAAACTTTCTCACCCGTTGCCATGATTAAATCCATTCGGATAATGCTTGCAATAGCTGCATATTTCGATTACGAGATATGGCAGATGGACGTTAAAACCGCTTTCCTTAACGGAAACCTTTTGGAGGATGTTTATATGCAACAACCTGACGGTTTTATCGTACCTAGACTTGCAAACAAGGTTTGTAAGTTAAATCGATCCATTTATGGATTGAAGCAAGCATCACGGTCATGGAATCAGCGTTTTGATGAGATCATAAAAGAATATGATTTCGTACAAAACGATGATGACCCTTGTGTATACAAGAAGGTTAGTGGGAGCACTGACTTTTATTGTCCTTTATGTCGACGACGTATTGCTTATAGGCAATGACATTCCCATGCTAACGTCGGTGAAAGCTTGGCTTTCATTAAAATTCTCCATGAAAGATCTGGGAGAAGCAGCCTTTATTCTGGGAATAAAGATCTACCGGGATAGATCTAGAAAGCTGCTTGGACTCTCCCAGAGTACATATATTGACAAAGTGTTGAAGCGATTCAACATGGATCAATCCAAGAAGGGATTGATGCCAATGTCACGTGGTATCCTTCTGTCTAAGGACATGTGTCCTAAGACTAAAGAAGAGAGAGATAACATGAGTCGGATACCGTTCGCCTCGGCAGTCGGATCGATCATGTATGCCATGATATGTACGCGACCTGATGTGTCATATGCTTTGAGCATGTGCAGTCGCTATCAGGCCGATCCAGGTGAAGGTCACTGGATGGCTGTTAAGAATATCCTTAAGTATCTTAGACGAACAAGGATGCTTTCTTAATTTATGGAGGTGGAGAACTTGAGGTGTCTGGGTACACCGATGCAAGTTTCCAAACCGACAAGGACGACTTCAAGTCGCAATCAGGGTACATTTTTTGTTTGAATAACGGAGCAGTGAGCTGGAAATCTTCCAAGCAAGATACTGTTGCCGATTCAACAACAGAAGCGGAGTATATTGCTGCATCAGAAGCAGCAAAGGAGGCAGTTTGGATCCGAAAATTCCTAATCGGATTAGGAGTAGTTCCGTTAGCTGCTGAGCCCGTGCCATTGTATTGTGACAATAACGGGGCTATAGCACAAGCTAAGGAACCAAGGTCTCATCAACGATCCAAGCATGTTCTTCGGCGTTACCATCTGATTCGGGAGATTATACATCGTGGCGATGTAAAAGTCGAGAAGGTCGCATCGGATGACAACATTGCAGATCCGCTGACGAAGGCTGTTCTTCAGCAAGTGTTTGAACGACATATACATAGTTCAGGTATTAGATGCTTGAGTGACTGGCTATAGGCCAAGTGGGAGATTGTTAGACATTATGACCCATAGCGTCACTGTTTTGTAAATGATATTGTATTATTGTACAAATTAACTATGTGATAATGAAATTGCCTTTTGCCGTTTTGTAAAATTATTTAATAAATTAATGGCAAAAGTCCATATGATTAGTTCCGTATTGAGATGATATGAGACAGTATCAATATAAAAGGTTTAATCATTAAATATCCCTAGTCGGAGTATTATCGAGATCGGACATCGATAATGCGGAATAGACTAGTATTGCACTTGTGCGAGTTGTGATGGCACAACGGCATAGTTCTCATATATTTAAGTATTGGATACTTATGCAAGTGCGATAGGAGGTTGTGTTTTACCGATGGTACGGAAAACAGCTTCGCTCTGGACAGACCCCGCGGAATCCCATTGGTAGTATGTCTGCGTGTCTATGGGAGGCCGCATCAGGGTAGGTGTATATGGTCTTAACCTGAGACTTGCATCGCTAGTACTTGCGACAATCGGTAAACTTTGGTTGTGGTGGTTCGGGGCTTTAACCGGTTCTGTGTACGCCTCTTCTGGGTTTATCGAGAATCGTAGTGTACTGGATGTGATGTCAAGATGGAAGTATCACTTCAGACATATGGAGATGATGATCACGCAGGATACAGAACTAGTACTCTATAAAAGGTTGCAACCGTCGGGACAATATGACCAGGTCAGGATTGTCCGATTTAAAGAGACTAGTTGTTTGATATCCGATATATGTTTCGTACGGGGCAGACACATTTCCAGCCCCAGGCCTAACATGTGATCGTCCGATACTGGATCGATGTACGCGATACTACGGTATACTACGCTTGATAAAGATCTAATATTCCAGTAAGAATATTTCTGGAGAATTGGGTAGGCATGGCGCTTTGCTAGAAGCCAACCTTGTCTTGTAAATCGGTAAAAACGTAGTACGAGGTACGTACGTGTTTGGATTATCCAACGACCGTATTTACTGCCAACATATCCGGAGATCTCTTGGGTCGCTTCCTGAAGATTCACCTATGATGTTTGATTCGAACTTTATTAATCTTGGATTAATTACGGAGAAACTTTATCTTGGATAAAATGCCTTATTAGGAGAGAGAGAGAGATCGATTAATTTGGAATTAATCGATAAAATAATATATTCGATATATTATTAAACGAAATTAGATTTCGACGCGGAATTAAAATCGGATTTTAATTCGGGCAAACGAATTAATTTGGAATTAATTCGTTAGCGATCTGAATAATAATTCCGCTAGGCGTAATTATTTAATTCTCGTCGCGACGGAAATTCGTTAATTCGGAATTAGCGAATTTGGGCCCGAAAGTGTTTGCGGACACATTCGTATTTTGAAACGGTGGAATCCGCAAATCACATCGCGATATCTCATTACTTGACACGAATAGATGATGGATGTATCTAGTCACCTTTATGGGATGATACATTGTCTCTATTCTCAATGTGAGATAATGATGGCATATGATGAATTTTCCTTTGGAGGGAAAACCTTTCACGGTTTTTGAAGGGTTTTTTAATTAAAAATTCATTTTGGTATTTGATATCTTATCATTGCTTTTCATTTGGTCTCTCACGGTTTTGGAAACAAAAGGAGAAAGAAAATTGAAAGTCTAACACTCCCTCTTCCTCTCCTTTGCTCACGCCGTGAGCTTCAAACCAAAGGCAGAAAAATCATTTTCATTTCTCCATTTTGCTAGCACATTGAAGGATCAAAGAGGTGATAGGAAACAATTGGAGCTTGGAACACTTGAAGACTTGAAGCTTCTCTTCCTCTTCTTGGCCGAAACTTCCACCTTGAAGACTCAAGGATTGTCTTCACCATTTTCGTCACAAAGCTTAGTAAGTATGATTCCGCCATGTTTCTAGCTTTGCATGTATGTTATTTGTATTTCTATGGCTTAATCTTTCTTTGGGACTAATTATAGAAACCAACAATAATGACTTTGCCTTTGCTTTCTTTTCCACACCCCATAAGCTTTGGCCAAGCCTTGGCCTTCTGGGATGTCGAAGTAAGAATGCGCCTTGCGCTTCTTGCCCTATTGCAAACTCTGGCTTTGTCTCCTTGAGTATAGCCATTAACTCTCCAAGATTTTCTATTGCAATTTGTACTTCAAGATCTAAGGATAGATCTATGAAGATTTCTTCAATTTCAATATCATACTATAAGATCTAATCCTTAGTTCTGACTAAGAAATTAAGGAGTCTTTGCGGCAAGCATAATGGATTAAGCACTAAAGTTATCATCACATGAATATTGCAAATATCATGTTCTACTATTTGGTCAACTCCGAGCTTAGGCTCGAGATGTCACTATATCAAATAAAGTAACTTTTCGGTTCCCAGGACTATCCTGAGATTTTATTCCCAATTTGAAAATTAAAGTCGTTTAAATACATTTTCACCCAGGTTTATGTTTTAAACATTAATCTTTCAATTATCTTGATTCTAATAGTCCAACTATTTAATCAACGATTTCAAGTACTATAGATTATAATGATTACTATAGTCTAACTATATAATCAACTATAATTTAATTGGTTAAATTCAATTATATTGATTACTATAATCCAATTATAAATCAACTATTAATTGAAATAGTTTGAATACAGTCCAACTGTTTTATTAAAACAACAATTAAATATTAGTCCAACTAATAAATAATTACGTATTGATGAAAAATTAAATGAGCGCGTATTGGCAAGTAACTAAACGAATATTGTAAATTTAATACTTGCCTCCCACTATTTTTCGGCTAGCCTCTAACCTCTGTGGAGTACTCGGGAAACCTTGTTTCCTACAGGGCTAGGATCCCGTTGAATAACACACAATTTTGACTTTGGCCAAAAATTGTATGATAATTAACTAGGTAGATCTCTAAGATCAATTGGATCACATCCAATTCCAAGATCCAGTAGGTGGACATCCAAGTCCGAAACATATATCTTATATATGCCAATATATCTAATATATTGCCTAACATTTTTCCTCTGAATCAACTAAGCCTTGGCTTTGGCACAACAAACTTAGTGATCCCAGTTAAGCGGAACCCATTGACCTTGGAAAGCTTCGTAATCAATGTCGATGGACAAGAAGTGATCTTGACTTTGGCCAACAAATCACAAATTGGACAAGACACCGATATAGAACAAAGCCTTCATGATTCAAACACATCCGCGACTGACAAAGGTCTTGACTTTGGCCAACAAACCAGTGCCAGTCTTGGATCTTGAGTAAGAATCACTCAATGGAAGGAAAAACGCATAATATGTATTGAGGGTTTTTCGCGTAATTGGCAACCAATTAATTATCTTTGTTAGGTCTCATCATCATACACCCTTAAGCATGCATTCTAAAACATAATAAGGCGCGAAGTAAATAAATATGATAATGATATGCGGATGGATATTTAACACATTGTTCCTAGAACAAATCTCTCGATTTCTCTCTCCCTAGCACAAGTATTCTTCTACCCGATTACAAACACTTCTAAAGAAACCTCATTTACATTACACTTCTAAAGAAACCTCATTTACATTGAGGGGAATAGGTGAGAAGAGAAATACACAGAGTCAAGAGGTAATAGGCTGGACACGTAGGTCCAATTAATAAATTCTAAATTTATTACAACAATTTCCAAAATTGCCCTTACCCATCTAATATCCATCCGATATACATTATTCATACATCGCATCCATGTATCCACACAAGCATGTTATCAATCAATCTAATCCAATTAATTAATTTGAATATTAATGACCATCCAATGTTCAAACAACGATTTGATTTTGCGCGAGTCAAACTCGTTTTACGAATAAGTACTCAAAGTACGAATTCTTGAATTATATTAAACTACAACATTAAATCAAATTCAATTTGTATTTAATACTAATTCTATATTTAATTCTAAATTAAATAATTACACTTTTTAATGTGCCTTTGCGACTTAGATTCTAAATCTAAGCGTTACGGGACTCAAAGCCCGATTAACATCCAATGTCAATTTAATTAAAGTCCAATGGGCTTTTAATTAATTTCTTAAGGCATTAACTTTTGGTCAATATGGGTCAAACCCAAATACCAAAGCCCATTTAAGGAATCACCCTTATTTGCCAAGAAACCAATTTAGGCCCATTAGGCCCAATTATAATTAAAGGTCCATTAAGTCATAATTGGACTTTATGGAAATGGTTTTGGGCCCAATTGGATCCAACCAATTAGCCTAAACCAAACTTGGCCCAACCAAGCCCATTAAGCTCAATTACAACTTTACAAGCCCAATTCCAAATTTGGCCCAATTAATTAAATTAAAAAAATTCCAAATTTCATAATTTAATTAACTAAAGTGTATGCCATAATTAATTAACCAAATTAATATTTCCAAAACACTAATTTAAACAATTAATTATGCTCATTATCATCAACACATGTCCAACAAATTTGAATCAAAAAATCACATCATTTTACATGCTTCAAGTCCACGGTAATTAGGGATTATTTGTCCAATTCAAATTTCAATCCAATTAAATCTCAAATCAACATTTCCCAAATGATTTCAACTCATCCAATGATCAAAAACACAAAAATCACCATGACATTTTAGGGCAGTAAGTTTCGTCCAAGCCTACAATTTGGGGAAAAAATAATCCAATCCATTTTTCACAAAATTGATCACAAACAACTCCAAGTCATTCATATACAATCATGCTCAAACAATTAATTTCACTCAAACATGCTCAAATCTAATTTACCCAAATTTTACCCTAAGTTCTTTTCATGCTCAAAATGGCACTGATACCATTGTTGGGTTTCTAGTTAGTCCCAAGATCGATTTCAAGCAAGAAACATGTGCGAATACAACAAAGAAGCATGGCGGAATCATAATTACATTGATCGGTTATGCGATGCGAGGAACGACAAAACTTTTTCTACCATCCTTGAGCTCTCGGCAATGGACTGTTTTGTCCTCCTCCATTTTCGGTCATCACTTCCATGGATGCTCCAAGCTCCAAGCTTTGCAAATGGTGATTCCATGCTCACAAGTTGGTTTCCCTATCACCTTCGTAAGACTCCGGATGTGTGCTAGCACTCTTGAAATTTTGCCACAAAATTTCTATTTCCCTTGATGAACCTCACGGCTTTGAAGGAAAATATTAGGAGAGAATTTTGGCCCTTGGCCGATTCTTGTGTGTGAAGAAGAGAGAGAGAGTTTTCTTTTTGTTTTCTAAAAACAATAATAATGAAAAAGATTTACAAAAATTTGGTATATCATTTCCAAAAGTCAAACCAAATTTTGGAGCCAAAAATCTCATTTAATGCCTCACAACCACTTCTTTCATGAATAGTGACTGCATGTCAATCACTCAAAGTGACAAGACATCCATCACTTGAATGACGTGCGATGTGATGCGACGCGTGATGTGACTTATGGGCCGCACTTGAATTCGAAAAGTGAGTGGGCCTATAAACACTCTCGGGCTCGGGTTCGCTAATTCTGAATTACCGAATTTTCCGTTGCGACGTAATTAAATCAAATTTAATTAAATAATTGTGTTGGGTTTCTATTAGGTCCCAAGGATCAAATCAAGCAATGAAACACATGTGCGAATACTCAAAGAAGTTGCGAAATACTTACAATGATCGGTTGAGCGATACGATGAACACAAAACTTCTCCAAGCTCCCTTGAAGCTCTCGACATTTGCAGGTTTTTGTGCTCCTCCATTTGGCCATGGATGATCCACCAAGCTCCAAGCTTGTGATGTGTATTCCAAGCCCACGGGTGGGTTTCCCTATCACCTTCATACGACTCCTAAAGCGTGCTAGCACTCCGAAAATTTTTCCGTAAAACTTCCAATTGCTTCTCATTGTTCTCGGCATTTTGTCAAAAATTGAGAGAATAAGGCCCTTGGCCGAGAGAGATGGAGAGAAGAGTAGAAAGAGTGTGTTGAGTTTTGGTTGTTGGAGATTTGTGTATCTAATACACAAAAATGAATTTCAAAATTCATTTACCAAATTTTTGCTTTCCAAAAGTCAAAAGGCATTAAAGCCAACAACCACCTCCATCACTATTCACATCACTCATGACAAGTTGTCAAATCACTCAAAGTGACTAGACATCACATCAATCGATTGACTAGTGATTTGACGCTTGATGTGACTTGTGGGCCGCACTTAAATTCGCAATGTGGGTGCGCCCACAAACACTCCCGGGCTCGGGTTCGCTAATTCCAAATTAACGAATTTTCCGTTGGGTGTAATTAAATAATTATGCCTAGCAAAATCACTATTCAAGTCGCTAACGAATTATTTCTAAATTAACTCGTTTGCCCGAATTAAAATCTAATTTTAATTCCGCGTCGAAATCCAATTTCGTATAATATATTGAATATATTATTTTATCGATTAATTCCAAATTAATCATTTTCTCTCTTTAATAAATATTTTATCCCAGATAAAATATCTCCGTAATTTATCCCAGATTAATTTGCTCTCTCATCTAATTAATCCCAGATTAATAAAGTGCGAGTCATACGTCATCGGTGAATCTTCGGGAAGCGACCCACGAGATCCTCGGATATATTGACAGTAAATCTGGTCGTCGGACTATCCGAACACGTACGTACCTAGTACTACGTTTTTTACCGATTTACAAGACATGGTTGGCTTCTAGTAAAGCACCGTGCCTACCCAATTCTCCAGAAATATTCTTACTAGAATATGTGATCTATATCAGGCGTAGTATACGTAGTATTGCGTATTACGATCCAGCATCGGATGTCACGTGCTAGGCCTGGGGCTCGGATTGTGTCTGCCTCGTACGAAGCACATATCGAATTCTGGTAACTAGTCTCTATAATCGGATAAACATGACCTAGTCATAATATCCCGATAGATGCAGCATATAAGAGCACTAGTTCCGTATCCTACGTGATCATCATCTCCACTATGACTAGAGTGATATTTCTGTCTCGACATCACACCTAATACACTACGATTCTCAATATACCCAGAAGAGGCGTACACAGAACCTGTTAAAGCCCTGGACGACCAAAACCAAAGTATATTGATTGTCGCAAGTATTAGCGGTGCAAGTCTCAGGTTAATACAAAATACATATACCCTGATTAGACTTCCATAGACACATAGTCATACTACCAATGGAATTCCGAGGGGTCTATCCAGAGCGAAGCTGTTTTCCATACCATCGGTAAAACACAATCTCCTACTACACTTGCATGAGTATCCTATACCCAAATATATGAGAACTATGATGTTATGCTCCCACAACGCGCACAAGTGTAATACTAGTCTATTCCGCATTATTGATGTCTAATCTCGATAATAATATGACTAGGGATATTTAATGATTAAACCTTTATGGATTGATACTGTCTCATATCATCTCAATCCAGAACTAATCATATGGACCTTCTATCATTTATACATCTTGGTAATCTAATTACAAATGATAGAAGAGCAATTTCCTTTGTCACATAGTTAATTTGTACAACAACACCATGATCTGTACAAATAGTGATGCTATGGGCCATAACTGTCCATAAATCTCCCACTTGGCCTATAGCCAATCACTCAATTGTCCAACACCCGAACTATGTACAGTTCGCTCAAATATTTTCTTAGAAAATTCTTTCGTCAGCGGATTTGCAAGGTTATCATCTGATGCGATTTATTCGATCATCACATCGCCACGATGTATGATCCGAATGAATCAGATGAATATTTGAAGTATATATCTGGATCATTGATGAGACCATTAATTCTTTAGCCTGTGTTGTAGCCTAGCTCAGCTGCTAACAGAACTAATCCTAATCTGATTAGGATTATTATCGATCCGAAAGGCTTCTATTACTGCCTCAGCTGCAGCAATATTCTGCTTTTGTTGTTTATTCGGTAACAGTATCTTGCTTGGAAGATTTCCAGCTGACTGTTCCGTTATTCAAACTTTATAGTACCTTTGTTACGACTTATAATCGGTTTTTATTGGTTAGGAAACTTGCAACGGTGAACCCAGTCACTTCAAGTTCTCATTCTCCATAGTATAAGAAAGCATCCTTAGTTCCTCTAAGATACTCAATGACGTTCTTAACATCAATCCGATGACTATCACTTGGATTGGCCTGATTGTGACTCCATATACTCAAAGCATATGAGACACCAGGTCGCGTACATTTATTTCAATGTACGAGTTCTCGGAGAGTGTCAACAACTTTAAATCTATCCTAGTAGATCTTTATTCCTAGAATAAAGGTTATTTCTCCCAAGAATTCTACGGAGAATGTTCATGAAAGCCAAGCTTTCACCGATTGTATTATGGGAATATCATTTCCAAGAAATGATATGTCATCATTACTTAGGACATTCATTGTCAGTGCGCTCCCACTAACCTTCTTATATACACAAGAATCATATTTGTTTTGAATTAAATCATATATCATTATGATTACATCAAAATGATAATTGCAAGAATGCTATGCTTGCTTCAATCCATCCATGGATCGAATAACTTGCAAACCTTGTTTGCTCGTTTTGGTACGACAAAACCGTCAGGATGTTGTAAACATCCTCCAAAAGGTTTCCGTTAAGGAAAGCGGTTTTGGCATTCAACTGCCATATTTCATAAATGAAACATGCAGCATCAGCAAGCATTATCCAAATGGATTTAACCATGGCAACAGGTAAAATGTTTCGTCGTAATCGACATAATATTGATAACGATACCTTTCCGCTACAAGTCTAGCTTTTTACGTTGGTATGTTGCCTTCCATGTATGTCTTCTTTGAAGACTTATATAGCACCAATAGGCACAATGCCTTGCGGTACATCAACTAGTATCCAAACTAAGTTGATATACATGTAATCCATCTTGGACATCATGGCACTTTGCTATTATAGGGAGTCGATACCTTGTATCACTTCCTCATACGTAGTCAGTTCGTATTCCGCAATAAGATTGACATCTTTTCGAGGTGAGATCAGAAACCCATACCTCCCAGGTTTTTTTCTGACTCTCTCTGACTTACGTGCTGGTGTATTCAAAGATTATTGGTATAGTTACATCCTTGATAAACTATTTGTGTTCCATTAAGGAATCGATGTCTGGAACAGTATTACTCCAATTTTCATCGAGTTTTACTTTCCTCCCACTTACCACTGCATATAGGTATTCCTCGTAGGAAAACCGCATGGTGAGCAACAATTACATTGTTCTCTTGTGAGTTGTATAAGTACTATACTTTGGTTTCCTTAGGATAACCCACAATTAGGCACTTATCCGATTTGGGTTCTAGTTTGGTATCATCCAAACATATGCCTAGCATTCCCAAATCGTCAAGGAAAACCCAGTTTCTTTCCTGTTCATATCTAATATGAAGTCTGTCAAACAGATTTTTATGGAACCTTATTCAAAATAAGTTTTACACTGTTTAAAGCTTATCCGTTGAAGGAAATGATAGCTCAGAGCGACTCATGATTATCCTTATCATGTCCAACAAAATTCGGTATCTTCGTTCGGATACACCGTCAAATGACGTGTTCCGTGAGGAGTCCTCATTGAAAGAATACTATACTCTTTCAAGTATTTGAGAAACTTATTGCTTAAGTATTTTCATCATGGTCTAACCATGACGGTATAATACTTTAGCCAATCTGTTTGTTTACTTCGTGTCGAAACTCTAAAAATTTCTGATTTGTGTTTCAATAAAAACACATAACCATAATACGATGCCACATCCGTAAAGGTCACGAAACATTCATATCCACTTCTAGCCTAGCTAGACATAGGCCCACTTACGTCACTATGAACGAGGGCTAACATATCGGTGGCACTTGCACTTTTACCAAGTAAAAGGCTCTTTAGCCACTTTGCCCAATAAACTAGATGCGTAGACATTATTTGAATAGAATCAAATCCGTCCTAGTATCCTCTCTTCAAAAGTGTGGATATACGAGTCTTGTTTAATTGTGTCCCAGACAACAATGCCACATATAAGTCTCATCTGATCAAATCAGTTTGAGCAATTTGTTTGTCATGTTATATGTTTGAGATTCATTTATATTCAAAATATAAATATTGTTATTCACATCTAATGTGTTTATCTCAATATCATCTTTATAAAATAAAACACTTTAGTGTTCTAGAATATAAAGGTATACTCGCAACGGGTTAAACCCTGATATAGAGATAATATTCCTAGTCAAACTAGTTACATTATAACAGTTTCCTAATTTAAGTACACACCCGAAGGGTAGTTCCTAAACTTAGGTATCTACGGTTAAAACAGTGAATTTCGTCCCGTTCTCGATTCGTAGATTAATCTCATCTGAAGTCAGTATCCTGCTCTCAGCAGATTCTGCACATCAGTACATATTTATGTACCACATCCAGTATCTAAAATCCAATTTTAATACTAGTAGTGAACATTTTTATGAAAAATATATTTGAAGTCGGAGCCTTGCCTGTCTTCAATTCCTTCATGTCTGCATTGTCCATACGGCAGTCACGCTTCCATGTCCCCGTTTGCCATAATTTAGCCAGACATTTCGGGATATGTCCTTTATCTTCCAGAAAATTATAATGACTTTGCCTTTGCCCTTTTTCACACCCCAGAAGCCTTCGGGCAAGCCTTGGCCTTCCGGAATGTCAAAGTAAGGTGCGCCTTGCGCTTCTTGCCTTATTGCAAACTTTGGCTTTGTCTCCTTGAGTATAGTCGTTAACTCTCCAACAGTTTATTATTGCAATTCAGTACTTCTAAGATCTAAGAATAGATCTATGAAGATCCTTCAATTTCATTATCATATTATAAGGATCTAATCTTTAGTTCTGATTAAGAAATTAAGGAGTTTTTTTGGCAAGCATAATGGATTAAGCACTAAAGTTATCATCACATGAATATTACAAATATCATGTTCTACTATTTGCTTAACTCCGGGCTTAGGCTCGAGATGTCACTATATCAAATAAACTAACTTCTCGGTTTTCAGGACTATCCTGAAGTTTTATTCCCAATTTGAAAATTAAAGTCGTTTAAATACATTTTCACCCAGGATTATGTTTTAAACACTAATCTTTCAATTTTATCTTGATTTCAATAGTCCAACTATTTAATCAACGATTTTGGTACTATTTATTATAATGATTACTATAGTCTAACTATATAATCAACTATAATTTAATTGTTTAATTCAATTATATTGATTACTATAATCCAATTATAAAATCAACTATTAATTGAAATAGTTTGAATACAGTCCAACTATTTATTTAAAACAACATTAAATATTAGTCCAACTAATAAATAATTACGTATTGACGAAAATTTGTAATGAGCGTATGGCAAGTAACTAAACGAATATTGCAAATTTAATACTTGCCTTCCACTATTTTTCGGCGAGCCTCTAACCCTCTGTTGAGTACTCGGGAAACCTTGTTTCCTAGTGAGCTAGGATCCCGTTAAATAACACACAATCTTTATTTTGGCCAACAAATTGTATGATAATTAACTAGGTAGATCTCTAAGATCAATTGGATCTCATCCAATTCCTAGATCCAGTAGGTGGACATCCAAGTCCAAAACATATATCTTATATATGCCAATATATCCAATATATTGCCTAACCTTTTTCCTCTGAATCAACTAAGCCTTGGCTTTGGCACAACAAACTTAGTGATCCCAGTTAAGCGGAACCCATTGACCTTGGAAAGCTTCATAATCAATGTCGATGGACAAGAAATGATCTTGACTTTAGCCAACAAATCACAACTTGGACAAGACACCGATATGGAACAAAGCCTTCATGATTCAAACACATCCGCGACGGACAAAGGTCTTGACTTTGGCCAAAAAACCAATGCCAGTCTTGGATCTTGAGTAAGAATCACTCAATGGAAGGAAAAACGCTTAATATGTTTTGAGGGTTTTTCGCGTAATTGGCAACCAATTAATTATCGTTGTTAAAGTCTCATCATCATACACCATTAAACATGCATTCTAAACACATAATAAGGCGCATATAAATAAATATAATAATGATATGCGGATGGATACTTAACACATTATTCCTAGAACAAATCTCTCATTTTCCTCTCTCCCGCTAGCACAAGTATTACTTCTACCCAATTACATAACACTTCTAAAGAAACCTCATTTACATTGAGGGGAATAGGTGAGAAGAGAAATACAAAGAGTAAGGAGGTAATAGGCTGGACACGCAGGTCTTATTAATAAATTCTAAATTTATTACAACAATTTCCAAAATTGCCCTCACCCATCTAATATCCATCCGATATGCATTATTCATACATCGCAACCATGTATTCACACAAGCATGTTATCAATCAATCTAATCCAATTAATTAATCTGAATATTAATGACCATCCAATGTTCAAACAACGATTTGATTTTGTGCGAGTCCGACTCGTTTTGCGAATAAATACTCAAAGTACGAATTCTTGAATTAAATTAAACTACAACATTAAATCCAATTTAATTTTCATTTAATACTAATTAATTTATTTAATTCCAAATTAAATATTACACTTTATTAATGAACCTTTACGACTTAGATTCTAAATCTAATCGTTACGGGTCTCAAAGCCCGATTAACATCCAATGTCAATTTAATTTAAAGTCCAATGGACTTTTAATAAATTTCATAAGGCATGTACTTTTGGTCAATATGGGTCAAACCCAGATACCAAAGCCCATTTAAGGAATCACCCTTATTTGCCAAGAAACCAATTTAGGCCCATTAGGACCAATTAAAATTAAAGGTCCATTAAGTCATAATTAGACTTTATGGATATGGCCCAATTGGATCCAACCAATTAGCCTAAACCAAACTTGGTACAACCAAGCCCATTAAGCTCAATTACAACTTTTAAGGCCCAATTCCAAAATAAGCCCAATTAATTAAATTACCAAATTCCAAATTTCATAACTTAATTAACAAAAGTGTATGCCATAATTAATTGCCCAATTTAACATTTCCAAAATACTAATTCACTCAATTAATTATGCTCATTAACATCAAAACATGTCCAACACATTTTAATCAAAAATAAATCATTTTCCATGATATTCAAGTATCGGCATTTTAGGGGTTTTTCAAATCGATTTCGATTTCAATCCAATTGAATCAAAAGGCATTAAAGCCAACAACCACCTCCATCACTATTCACATCACTCATGACAAGTTGTCAAATCACTCAAAGTGACTAGACATCACATCAATCGATTGACTAGTGATTTGATGCTTGATGTGACTTGTGGGCCGCACTTAAATTCGCAATGCGAGTGCGCCCGCAAACACTCCCGGGCTCGGGTTCGCTAATTCCAAATTAACGAATTTTCTGTTGCGACGTAATTAAATAATTATGCCTAGCAAAATCACTATTCACGTCGCTAATGAGTTAATTCTAAATTAACTCGTTTGCCCGAATTAAAATCTAATTTTAATTCCGCGTCGAAATCCAATTTCGTATAATATATCGAATATATTATTTTATCGATTAATTCCAAATTAATCGTTTTCTCTCTTTAATAAATATTTTATCCCAGATAAAATATCTCCGTAATTTATCCCAGATTAATTTTCTCTCTCATCTAATGAATCCCAAATTAATAAAGTGCGAGTCATACGTCATCGGTGAATCTTCGGGAAGCGACCCATGAGATCCCCAGATATGTTGGTAGTAAATCCGGTCGTCGGACTATCCGAACAAATACGTATCTAGTACTACATTTTTTACCGATTTACAAGACATGGTTGGCTTCTAACAAAGCACCGTGCCAACCCAATTCTCTAGAAATATTCTTACTGGAATATGTGATCTATATCAGGCGTAGTATACGTAGTATTGCGTATTGCGATCCGGCATCGGATGTCACGTGCTAGGCCTGGGGCTGGAATTGTGTCTGTCCCGTACGAAGCACATATCGGATCTCTGGTAACTAGTCTCTATAATCGGATAAACATGACCTAGTCATAATATCCCGATTGATGCAGCATATAAGAGAACCAGTTCTGTATCCTACGTGATCATCATCTCCACTATGACTGGAGTGATACTTCTGTCTCGACATCACACCCAATACACTACGATTCTCAATATACCCAGAAGAGGCGTAGACAGAACCTGTTAAGCCCTGGACGACCAAAACCAAAGTATATTGATTTTCGCAAGTATTAGCGGTGCAAGTCTCAGGTTAAGACCAAATACACCTACCCTGATTCGGACTTCCATAGACACATAGTCATACTACCAATGGAATTCTGAGGGGTCTATCCAGAGCGAAGCTATTTTCCGTACCATCGGTAAAACACAACCTCCTATTACACTTGCATGAGTATCCTATACCCAAATATATGAGAACTATGTTGTTATGCTCCCACAACGCGCACAAGTGTAATACTAGTCTATTCCGCATTATCGATGTCCAATCTCGATAATACTACGACTAGGGATATTTAATGATTAAACCTTTATGGATTGATACTGTCTCATATCATCTCAATCCGGAACTAATCATATGGACCTTCTATCATTTATACATCTTGGTAATCTAATTACAAATGATAGAAGAGCAATTTTCTTTGTCACATTGTTAATTTGTACAACAACACCATGATCTGTACAAATAGTGATGCTATTGGCCATAATTGTCCAACAAATTATGCCTAACAAAATTACTATTCACGTCGCTAACGAATTAATTATAAATTAACTCGTTCGCCCGAATTAAAATCTAATTTTAATTCCGCGTCGAAATCCAATTTCGTATAATATATCGAATATATTATTTTATCGATTAATTCCAAATTAATCGTTCTCTCTCTTTAAATAATATTTTATCCCAGATAAAATATCTCCGTAATTAATCCCAGATTAATTTTCTCTCTCTACTAATTAATCCCAGATTAATAAAGTGTGAGTTATACGTCATCGGTGAAACTTCGGGAAGCAACCCATGAGATCCTCGGATATGTTGTCAGTAAATCCGGTCTTCGGACTATCCGAACACGTACGTACCTAGTACTACGTATTTACCGATTTACAAGGTTTGGTTGGCTTCTAGCAAAACACCATGCCTACCCAATTCTCCAGAAATATTCTTACTGGAATATGTGATCTATATCAGGCGTAGTATACATAGTATTGCGTATTACGATCCACCATCAGATATCACGTGCAAGGCCTGAGGTTGGAATCGTGTCTGCCCCGTACGAAGCACATATCGAATCTCTGGTAACTAGTCTCTATAATCGGATAAACATGACCTAGTCATAATATCCCGATAGCTGCAGCATAAAAGAGAACCAGTTTCGTATCCTACGTGATCATCATCTCCACTATGACTGGAGTGATACTTCCCTCTTGACATCACACCCAATAAACTACGATTCTCAATATACCCAGAAGAGGCGTACACAGAACCTGTTAAAGCCCTGGACGACCAAAACCAAAGTATATTGAATGTCGCAAGTATTAGCGGTGCAAGTCTCAGGTTAAGACCAAATACACCTACCCTGATTCGGACTTCCATAGACACATAGTCATACTACCAATGGAATTTCGAGGGGTCTATCCAGAGCGAAGCTGTTTCCGTACCATCGGTAAACACAACCTCCTATTACACTTGCATGAGTATCCTATACCCAAATATATGAGAACTATGCCATTATGCTCCCACAACGCGCGCAAGTGTAATACTAGTCTTTTACGCATTATCGATGTCCAATCTTGATAATACTCTGACCAGGGATATTTAATGATTAAACCTTTATGGATTGATACTGTCTCATATCATCTCAATTCGGAACTAATCATATGGACCTTTTATCATTTATACATCTTGGTAATCTAATTACAAATGATAAAAGAGCAATTTCATTTGTCACATAGCTAATTTGTACAACAATACCATGATCTGTACAAATAGTGATGATATGGCCATAATTGTCCAACATGAAGAGTTTTGAAGCAAAATCTAGAACAATGAGCCCTAGGCTCACAGCAATAGAGAGAATGAGAGTGAGAGATTTTCAACTTTGGCAATAGGGAGAGGAGAGAGTTGTTTGTGTTGTGTAATTGGTTGTCCAAAAACAATTATCTATTACCAAAAATCCAAAGTTGGTATTAGTCTTTCACAAATCAAGCTTGTGTGATTTACAAGCTACCAACTAACCACCAACTTCTATCAACCAAAAGTTTGATAAAGTTGACTAGTGATGTGATTTGGTGGGCCCCACTTTAAATTCAAAATTCGAGCGGGCCCGCTAAACACATTTCGGGCTCGGTTTCGTTCAATTCCGAATTAACGAAATTTCCGTTACGACATAATTAAATCTAATTTAATTAAATAATTATGCCTAGCAAAATTATTATTAAAGTCGCTTACGAATTAATTCTAAATTAATTCGTTCGCCCGAATTAAAATCCAATTGTAATTATGCGTTAAATCTAATTTCAATTAATATATCAAATATAATATTTAATCAATTAATTCCAAATCAATCGTTCTCTCTTTTCTAATCGAATTTTATCCCAGATAAATTCTTGCCGTAATTAATCCCAGATTAATTTTCTCTCTCTTATAATTAATCCCAGATTAATTATGCTCGAGTCAAACGTCATCGGTGAATCTTTGGGAAGCGACCCATGAGATTCCTGGATTTGTCGGCAGTAAATCCGGTCGTCGGACTATCCGAACACGTGCGTACCCTGTACCACGTTCCTACCGATTTACAAGACATGATTGGCTTCTAGCAAAGCACCGTGCCTACCCAATTCTCCAAAAAATATTCTTTTAAGGAATACATAATCTATACCAGGCGTAGTATACTAAGTATTTCGTATAACGATCCAGTATCAGATGTCACATGCTAGGCCTGGGACTGGAATTATGTTTGCCCCGTACGAAGCATATATCGGATCACTAGCAACTAGTCTCTTTAATCGGATAATCATGACCTTGTCATATTATCCCGATAGTTGCAACATAATAGAGTACCAGTTCTGTATCCCTGCGTGATCATCATCTCCATATGACTGAAGTGATACTTCCATCTTGACATCACACCCAATACACTACGATTCTCAATAAACCCAGAAGAGGCGTACACAGAACCTGTTAAAGTCCCGGAAGATCAAAACCAAAGCGTACTGATTGTCGCAAGTATTAGCGATGCAAGACTCAGGTTAAGATTAAATACACCTACCCTAATTCGGATTCCCATAGACACATAGTCATACTACCAATGGGATTCCGATGGGTCTATCCAGAACGAAGCAGTTTTCGTACCATCGGCAAACACAACCTCTTATTGCATAAGTATCCAATACTTAAATATATGAGAACTATGTCGTTAAGTTTCCATAACGCGCACAAGTGCAATACTAGCCTATTCCGCATTATCGATGTCCAGTCTCGATAATACTACGACTAGGGATATTTAATGATTAAACCTTTAGTGGATTGATATTGTCTCATATCTTATTAATCCGGAACTAATCATAAGGACTTTTATCATTTATATATACAAGTAATCTAATTATAAAATGATAAAATGGCAATTTCCTTTGTCACATAGTTAATTTGTACAAAAACCACAATGTCTTTTACAAATAGTGATGCTATGGGTCATAATTGTCCAACAGTTTTTAGTTTCACTGCATATGGGTGTGTGTGTTTGTTTTTTTTAATATTTTTTGTTATATGTCCATTAATATATAAGATGGAAACCCGAATATAAATTTCATAGCCGATTCTGAATAGACGGTAGTATAATCTGCACTCAGGAATACAACTTTATGTACCATTGGCTAATGACAAGCCATCTTGTGTCTTTTATTATTTTGTGATAAAAGAAAAAAAAAATGAAAAAGACAAAAAAATATTTTGTGGCTTGATAGAGCATGAAAAGGTTATTGCATGTGATACTGGAATGCAGAGTATATGGTTATGCATGTATAATATGCTTTTATTTTTCTTGCTGTTCTTTTTTCATGAGTGTGTGTGATAAAAATCATTGGTATATCTTGTGCTTGCATTTCACATACACGTTTTTATGACTTGAGGGTTGGTCGCATGTATGAGTTTTTGGACTGACAGTCTAATCTCTGTCATTTTTAGCTCAATAAATAGTGTGACATTTGACTATAATGACCTTATGCTATCTTCTTGTAAAAGTAAAAATATTTTTAAAAAAAATTAAAGAAATTTACATGAGTCTCAAGTACAAAAGAGCCAATGGGCTAAATTCAAAAGATAAGAGAAAAAATCATTCACTCGAAAGAGTCTATTTAAGAGCTCATATTTAAGGAGAGAATATTATAGCATGTAACCAATGTTACATATTTTCAGGTCCTAGTGGTGCTGGGTTTGAACATCTATTTTGTGGATTTAGTATGTCAAAAGATGAGATTTTTTGGGCTATGTCCCGCTCATAAAATAAGGTCTTAAGTCTTGATTTGTTGTGCACTTATTTTTCACGCAAGTGCTTGCTATATTTTGGTGTTTATGTCGTATGCATGTGTGTAGTATTTAGCATGACCTAAAGTGATGCATACTATTTCATGTCATAAACAGCCGAGTACTGACTAATCATTGTACTTACTTGAAGTGTTGTATAAATTTTTTTTGATTTATTTTTCTTTAACTCATTGTGTGTTTTTGTGGGCTTCATGTCATTTCATACCGATTTTCTTTGTTGCATATTTATAAGTTTTTACTTCCCATATGTTGTTTTGCTAACAGTGTAGGGCTGTTAGTGAGGGGGAGTAAGTTAAAGTTTGTATATTCTCTTGCATGTGTTTCTAATTTACCCATTATCATTTCAGGACAAAAGGGGGACTAGTATATCCATTATATCTCTGTCTTAGAGGGAGCATGATATATGTCTCTACATTTCCATGCATGAGATTTTTATTGCTTTTTTATCTTGTGTTTTTATTTACTCTTTATATTCTCTGTGCTTTTCACGATATATTATTGTTTATGGATGTTTCAGGTGAGCAGATTAGTGGCCGAGGTGGCATCGACTTCAAGACTACTGGATTAAGTATTAGATCGAGTCATACTGAAATACGTCACTGTCTTGATGGTTGGTAGTAAGTTATTTTCTTTTTGGGTCTTTTACTGTAGTCTTTGTATTAGGTAGTATTTTATCACGGAATACCAAAGAGGGAGATTGTTAGATCTATTTTTGTTGGCAATGTCTGTAATAAAATAAGTTCAATTGAGTTGTAATGAGTCTTGAAGATCTCGGAGCAATTGGACTGGTATTTGGCCAACTGTGCTGTAACATCCTGCCTAGGCCAGGATGCTACCGGCATGAGACAGGAGAACCCATATCCATAAGCCTCTGATTCTAACGAAATTTCGGCATGAGGTATTCATAACATCATGCAACCTGACTTATAGCTAGCTCCAAGATACAACATAATCATCAAATCTCGGCCTCATGCCTGAACCCAATGAACAGAAATAAATCACTTGGCCTCCGGCCAGAACTCAAATAAAACTATACTATAACATAACTATTACATAACTCATACAAAGGAAATACAAAGCAAATACAAAGACAATGGCTAGGAGGACCCATAACTTGACCCAGGACTCGGGACTCTCCGTTGACTGTAAATTGGGGCGATCCACTGTCTTCAAAGTCTTCACCAAATTTTTTCTACTGACCTGCAAAACTACAACTGAAATGGTGTGAGTCATAATGACTTAGTAAGTAATCATACTTATAACTACAACATAATCAAACCATAACTTTTATTTTTATTTCATTAAGTTTCTTAACCTATCTTTTACTGTAATCATGCAATTACATTTCCCTCCTTAATTCTCAAACTGTATACATCTCTCATATAAGATTACATAGTTAACATGTTAATCAAAGCGTACTATTTAAATTCTGCTTAACTCCTTTATTTTTCATATGCCTGAAGTATCACCAATTCAGCTTTCTCTATGCTATTACTCATCACATTCTTTTATTACTTACATACTGTCTAAGATTAAATCACTCACTTACATCTATTTATCATGTCATGTTATAAATCTTACACACTTACTTGAATTTATAATGTTCAATCATGCATATACGAAACCAAACCTCATACGTTGGCTAACTGATTTCCGAACTCATAAGTCATAATTCTATAACACCTGTATAACGTGCTCATAGTACATAACATATATTCAATGTAAGTCATAAACCTCTTATGCATACATATGTACCAATATTTATCCTTAAGTAGCGTTATATTCATTTATCTTAACTATAAAGTTCAAATCCATTATCAGTGATCATGCTACTATGCACTTGTACTCTACAAATGTTACTTCAATATAAATATGCTACACACATAATCTCATCATATATGCCTTCGATGCAAAACATGTCATGCTTTTATGAACTATTATTTTAAAATCTCTTTTGAAATACTTACATGTGAATGTACTAGTGCTATAATGCAATATCATCGACTATATGCATCTCAGATAAATTACTAGAATATATAATTTATATGCAATAATTGCAAATCATACTTTACTTCAACATGCTATGTTTAGAAGATACTCATTGAAAACTCTTTCCGAAAAACTATTATCTGAAAGTCTTTTTGCTGAAAACTTACTCTACTTTCTCTTTCTGGAAAAGCTCTTTCCGAAAACTGTATCTGAAACTGAAAACTGAAATCTGAAAAACCGTTTCTGAAAAATCATGTACTAAAATCTGGTTTCTGAAATCTAGGCACTGAAAATCTGAAAACTTGAAAACTGTGTACTGAAAATCTGAAAACTGAAAACTGCTCTGCACCCAGGACCATCACTCAACTGGGTGTACTCGATGCCCAGGACCATCACTCAACTGGGCATCTCTAGAACTGGTGGTACCCTACGTCCAGGACCAATACTCAACTGGCAACGTAGAGATCTACACCCAGGACCATAACTCAACTGCAGTGTAGCCACCAAGCTCTGAAATCAGGATTTCGGGACCCTGTAGCCCCTAGTCCTGCTCGAGGATCTAAGAGCGTCCCCTCATTCCTCCACATGTGCACATGCTACTATATCCGTCAATTCCAAAGTATCCGTCAATTCCGAACTATATCTCAAGTTACATACTGGGGTGAGTTTTTACCTCATGCCCCGAAAACCATAAAACCATAATCTGTAACTCAAACTGTAATAACATTTTCTGAAATACGATTCTTTTCAAAGCATTTAAAATCTTCCTTTAAAACATTTGAAATTGTTGAAAACATTGTTATCGTTTGCTCAACTGCTGAAAACTTAAACACACACACACATGCACATGCATATATGCATTTCTCATGCTCCTCTCTACTCTATCCATGATTCCATCTATAATGATTTTACAAACTATAAGCTCAAATATCAACAGAATGCTTGCTCAAACTAAAACATGCTAAATTTATCTTACATTCATATATATCTATATTTATCTATACATGTACACATTCAAACCATCATAACTTAGCTTACCTCTATAACTTACCTTGGTGGTGGCTCACAACAATATAATGTATAATTTACATTCATACACACAATCGATCATTATAAACGAATGTATGACTTAAAGTATAAAAGTTTACTTATTCATTCATTTCCATTACTCTCTAATCCTTTATAACCATACTAGAACATCTGTCCCAACAATAGGCCCATTTAGGCATTTTCTAAAATTATTGGTTATGCTAAATCAAATACATACAAACAATTTATTTATATACTTACTTATTTCTCCATGTAACCTACATACTCTTGCTTATACGTGTATACACTCGTATTCTTGTTTTGGTATCGTTCTACATACACTGAACATATACTGTTACTTTTCATAATTGTCATTTTCTAAACTTTAGTCCCATTCCCTAGGGTGTAGTTTTCTACAACCCCCAAACCCAAGTCTAATTAAATTATATTCATGAAAATATCCATATGCTCTTATCTGAATATACATACTAGTTTATACCTACATATACATCTCTATACTTCTATGTGCTCATGCTTATCTCTACTCTTATATATACTTATAACTGCTTGTTTTCAACTACATGTGTATATAGATACACCTACTACTTTCTTTTACACTCATCTTTATATATACAGGTTTCATACATATAACTATTACGACTTTGTTATATTACTAATTTCAGCAACGTTAGATTTCTTAAGTATTCGCAGTATTAGTTACTTACCTGGCTAAGCGAATGCCCGCGATCCGGGTCCGATCTGTCAAACAAGTAACAACGCAAGGTTAGTACCACTATTTACGGAACTTCCAACTTATCTAAAACAACTACGAGTTTCCCCGGAACACCCGAATCGTCTCTGATACTACGATCTAAACTTCATTACTCTAATACATACTTACATGCTATTCTAAATTAACTAGATGGGTCTTATTCTCATTTTACGCGTTTGCGAAAAAACCTGCGGAAAAGTTTCCGTAAACGCTACGGAAGGGTCTCGAACCCTCCGAACTAAACCGGAATTACCCAATTACCCTCGCAATATCATATTTACATCATAACTATATTTACGATCAACTACGCTCATTCGTGCGAGAAACTCCGTTTTACCGGAAACTCACTAATTCTACCGGATCGATCATATCTCATCTGATTCTCCCCGAATTCTACCACATTTATCGTTTTAACATATTAAAACATATCCAATTCATTTCATGCAAATTCGTTACACTACGAAACTACCGGAAACATCCAAATATAAATCAATACACTTTGAAATATCAAATTCTAAACGGAGAGTCGTACCGAAATTCTGAGACCATATTCGGACTCCCAACGGCCATACGAACGCGCTGGTGCGATCGGAATTTTGATCAGAGCTACTGTTCAACATAGGTTTACTGTTCACCGATGCTTTTCTCCTCGTTTTGCATGATTCCTGCCGCTGTTCGGCGAATTTGACTACGCATACTCGTAGTACTCGTCGAGAGCTTCGATTTGGCGGATGGCTCGGGTCGTGAAATGAACCGACGAGTCAGGATCGACCTTCTCACGTGCGTGACTTCTCTCCTTCATTTCTCACTGTCGCCGGCGATTCAGCCCCGTCGCCGGCCACCTTCAGCTGCATGGTGGCCGGATCTGCAGGTCTCGGTGGTCGCGACGGCCGGAGGTGGTCGGCAGGCCGCCGGCGCGACCTACACACCCTCAAATGCGTGAAGGGTCGTGAGGGTAAAGAGGGATTAGGTTTTGTTTTTGCCAAAATTCTGATTTATGAAAACTTGAGGGCTTTATATACTGCCCAGGGAAATATCAAATAAGCCCCTGTGAAAATTGCAAAACAGCCCCTTCTGATGCGATTCTTGAAAAGTGTTCAACACGAAAGTTGTTCGTATCGGAAGAACGAGTCCGATGGTACAAGAATCGACTCGATCGGATTTCGTTTGCTCCATTTGTGACCAAAACTGTAAACTTTACGCTTTTTACGAAAATCGCGTCTCTGACTTTTGATCCCACGCGCTTTCCAACGCGACGAAAATTCATAATATATTATTCCAACCCATAAGACATCACTTAAACTCTTATTCTTCATCATCATCATGCTCCGAGACTAAAACATTGGTCCGAGAATCTTCTAGAACAGTCCCGAAAATCTGGGATGTTACATTTGCGTGAAAAAATCAGATATGTGTTAGTGTTGCGTTCGTGTTTGCGTTTGAACGAGTGACGTTCATGTCACGTTCGTATTTAGGTTCGAACGAAACTTAGTAGAAGGTTCTTGTGCGTAGTGCGTTCATCTTTTCCATTCGAACGAAACCTTCCAGTGAGTTTACGTTTAAGGTGTGTTCGATACAATGTTTGGACGAGTTTGCAGAATAGCATGTGTTCGTTATGTGTTCGTGTGGCGTTCGAACGCTTGTGCATAAGTAGGTTATTTTGGATGTGTTTTTAAGAAAAATTTACATTAAGAAAACCTTTGCATTTGCCTTACCTATATAAACAAACATTGAGCCACTTTTACAAGGGTTGTAAATACATTATTCTAAGCCTTAACCTTATTAGTTTTCAACCTTCTTGATTTTCACCTTAATGACTTTATTGACTGTTTTGTCTTCTTCGCATTGGTGATATTGTTTCTTGATTGACAATCAACACAGATACACAACCGTAACAATTTCCTAAGCCTTCAGACTTATCAAGGAGGAAGATTGGTAGTTGGAGTTCCTGCATTGCGTGCTGCAGGGTTGATCCGCTTGGAGACTTCAGAGGTTCTGAAGAAGGTCGTTTGGTGCAGGCTCGATGAGTTCTTCGGGTTATTACAGTCTATAGGTATTCGAGTCGGCGGAGTGTCTGCCATAGGTCTTATACCATCACTGTAAGCTTTTCTCATTATAGTGGATTTTGGCTGGTAGCCTAGATACCCAAAGTGGTTTTTTACTCGCACGAGTTTTTCACTTCGTCAACAAAATTACTTGTGTTGGTTTTGATTTCTGCATTGGTTTATTTTCTTTGTTTTATCGTTGTTAGACTTAAGAGTAAATGTTGTGAATCCATTGTAACAATAACTAAGACTTATCTTAGTTTATTGAGATTTATTCCGCATAGGGTCAGAACCTTAGACGAAATACAAATTTTCAATATACTAATAAAATAATATATAACTATACTTTTTTCCGGTACTCATTTATTATTTCCGAATATCAAATGATATAACTTTTTAAAAAAAAAAAACAAACAAACAAACTCAGCTCACAAGTGGTTTCTTTATTCACCATGGATTGTTCCTATGAAAACGAAAGCTAACCCTACAATTATGCACTCTCTTTGTAGGATGGGGGAGACTTTGAATTTTTCTAATTCTAATATCAAAGACTTTGAGGTAGCGTAGGAATCTTTGTGAGACAAATTCATGTATATTAGCTTTATTAACAAAGGAACAATAATTGAACCATGCCCCTTTTGTGCTATACACATATCATTAAATAACAGATGCTAGCTATATATAGAGATAATAGACTCTATGTGTGTGTGTGTTTTATTACTTTGTTAAAAAGAATGATAATTTCCATGCGTATGCTTCAAGGACATGGGAGACATAATTGAAGTTAACAAGCCAAAAGCTGAATCAGGGATTGATTCCCAAGTGCATGCAAGTGCAAAACTTTACTGCATGTTGTTGCTGTAGAGAGAGTCTATAGAGTTGATCAATTTATTCATTAGCTCTACATTTACTTTGTGTTTGTGCACATGAACAAAAAGAAAATTCACAAACAATGAGGGTAGATTCAAGCAACTTCGGCTATAATACTCAAGAACAGTCCTAAACAAGTTTTTAAAATATATGAGCCTCTGTTGATAAAAGAAAGATTTTTTAGGTTTCTTTGTTGTAATGGTTATTAAATTTTCTTAGATTTTGAGCTCAAAATTTTAGCTAAAATTTAGGAGTCCTAACTGATCGCTTATGTTGATTGTCCCCAAGACCATCCCCGATAATTCTGTAAAATGACTCAAGATGAAAACTTGGATGGTAAAGAAGATTGTATAACCTGTTCAGTTTCTTTATAAATTTTTAAAATACGTGCAGTATTATCTATTGCCTACAGTTGAATGAGTAAAGCAAGTAAAAGAAATTGTGGGAAACGAATTAAACTTGATTTTTCTGTTTGTGATGACATGTATCATTTTCTGATCAGAATTTAATGTTGAGCTAATTGTGTACTAAACATTAAATCAAATATAAAGATTTATTTAATATAAGTTTTACGTGGATTATTTATCTTCTGACTGTTAATCAAACTCTCAACATAAACTCTGTACTTGGTTCCAATTTATCATTTCCTTCGGAATCGGCAGCTAGCTGGCAAAGAATTTAACACCACATTCAATTCATGAAATATATATATTATATTAGAAATAGTGAAAACATTGATGCAGCTACAGAAAAAGGAGGGTCTAATTAATTAAAATCTATATAGAGTGCCATAGCCAAACTAGTGATCTTTTAGGACTTTTAAAGTGAGAAGATTGATATATATTTAAATCAACCGGCCACATTATAATCAATGAGAGTATATCTACATGAAACTGCAACTTTTTATTGTGTTCTACACATACATGAACAATTAATTTGCCCTAGGAACCATAAAAATCACAACAAAGAGAAAAGTTCAAAATGGAATGCAGGAATGGAATGCCAATCTAATAAATCTATACCTCTCTAATTTCTTTCATTGCATTCAAATACTGCTTCTTATATGCCAATAATGCAGACATATTCTGGTTAAATTAATTACTATTTTTGACCTAGCAATATCCTCCTGTAATTTTATCCCCTCCTCAAATACCATTATAATATAATAGATGAAATTTAATAAGAAAGTCTTTCCGAGTGAAAGCATCCGGCGTGAAAGCATTCTCATTTTATAAAATGCGGACACCTATTAAAAGATTAATAATAAATACATACTCCAATATACTAAAGATAAAAAGGCACAATTTTTATGGTAATCTTTTTAATCTTTCAGCAGATATTTACATGTTATAAAATGCGGACGCTTTCACTTGAGAATGATAATTTAACAAGAATACTTCAATTTTGTATAAACTAATAGCTTATTTCATCTGTACTTGATTATAATGTAAAGCTTAATTATACAGAATACTGGTCTTTGCAACCTAAGCATACATATATATTGATATATATGGTATGATATGTTGAAATGTTAAAGCTGGCCTTCAGTTGTAATACTCTTAATATATACAAGACTGATCAACAACCAAAATTCATCAACTCGATGCTTCAAAACATCAATGGGGCACTGTCATTTTTACACAGAGTACATCATGAGGCTAATTCCTATCAAAAAATTTAACTTAAGAGTTGAAAATTACCTCAGGCATTATATTTCTTAACCCAATAACTATTCCCAACTGATGTGAGATATTTTTCGGTAGCATTACAAATTTTAAACAAACGAGAAAATGTCTAGGGTAACAATAACATAATCTCTCATGGTTAGGCTCAACTCTTCAAATAATATAAAATTAAAGAACATTAATTTTTTACTCGCTTGAAAAATCCTATTTGGAAAAACAGTTATAAGTTAGCTATAGACATGCCAGGGAACATATATGAAAAGAATGAAATACAATTACACATAAAATCTTAAAGTGCAAATTTTAATAGACACATATTGCATTCTTCCCAGAGATTACAGATTTTTTTTATTTTTTATTTTTAAAAATTATATCTAGACCATCGTATTATATTATTCATATATTTTATGCAATTAACTTATCATCCATATTACCAAAGAATTAATAGCATCATATTTATCAAAGAATATAACAATACAATAGAGAAGGGCAGATATAAAGAAAACTTAAAATTACCATTAAATTAAGTCTTTAGTATTATTGTGTCATATCTGATGTTAAATAAAAGTTGACAGTGCTGAACAACTTTGAGATAAAATAACTTTTGCTTTTGAATTACCACAACTGCAAGTGTATAAATGCCACAGCTCCCAAACAACAGTATCAAATGGAGGCTGAATGTATGTATGATATGAGACATATTATAACAATGGTAAGGTTGGTGCTTAAACTTTTAATTAACCAGCAGTTTATGCTCAAGTAAATGTGTTGTTATCCTAACCTCATTCATTAATTATACATTATTACATACATATTGTACTAGGTGGGTCCATCTAGTTATCTTAAAAGACAATCAAAATCCACCAAGAAGGGCAGATGTAACTCAATTTAAGTTCGAAGAATTAAGATCATCTAATCAATTCGAAACCTATAAACCAAACACTAGTAAATTAAAGACATTATTAATTACAGTTGTTTATAAGCTAGAACTATTAACTAACCAAAAGAGTACAAAACAATTAAACATTGGCATTTGGAAGACTTCTCAAATTAAATTTTGTATGCCCCAAGTGATTATTGAAATTACTGTACTTACATTGTGTCCTATTAGTCAAGGAATACCTAATAATAAGACATGGGAAGATCTAAATTGACATGGAAAGACGCCATAAAAAGAGGCCTAATGATTTATGATAGAGCACAATGGTTTCAAAGGATTCATGTTGCTGATCCCAACCAAATTGGAAAGGGCTTTTGTTTGGTTTATTTTGATGTCAAGTTAATTGGATCATATGTTTCAGCAATAAAATCTATCTGACCATTTTGAATAATGTTACTTGCTTGAAAATAAATATGAGATTCCATGTACAACATGCTGTAAAGATTGAATTGCTTACAGACTGTCACTGAAGAGGAAGGTATCTCAATTGGGGAACCTCTTTTAACATAAAGGATATTTTGTGTATGTTGTAATCCAGACAATAAGATTAGCTGTAAAGAGAGAACATGAATTACCAAGTGGAAATTAGTAATAAATAACTACTAATAAGTGAAAAAAATAAATTTAAAAGATAAAGTTATATATTAGAATACAGATACTACCTTTTTACAGCGCTGCTGCTGCTGCAACTACTTTCTGCACATTGTTGCCTGCAGCTAGCTAGTTCGGCTCCTTAACTATGCAACAGCAACAGCAGCAGCAAGAACACTAATAACCTAATGTCGTTAATAGAAACAAACTAGAGAAAGAAAAAGAAAAAAAGAGAGGGAAACAAACAACTTTTAAACTACTCATGACTTAACTAGCTATATCACGAAATGGTGACAGGAGAGAGAGACAGTTGATATACTAATGAGCAAAAAAAAAAAAAACAAAAAATTATATACATGATCTGGATATCCTCAACTTAATAAGTTGAGAACAAAAAATATATATTTTAATATACTATAAGATAAATAATATTATATTAAATTCGGTATTTTTTTTCTCTCTTTTAGTAAAGTAACTTGAGGATATCCTCCTTTATATATCCAACGAACTGGGTAGCTAGAGAGAATTGGCATGTTTGCAGTTTGTAAAATCCAGGACCTAATAAAGGAAAATTTATGAAATTAGTAACTAAGATATGATGATCAGCTGAGCTTGGATCTAAGTTCTATTGGAATATGCTGAAAGCAGATTGATCCATCTGTATATAACTATTATACATACAGTTGAAAGATTTAATTTGCTCCATATTTGTTGCACTCACTCAACTAATAATCAGATGTACGTACAAATTAAAAAGATAAATTATAGATCCAAATTAAAAGACAAGGAAGATTTTCCTTTGTTTGAATACTCAGTTGCTTGCCTTGTGGCCGATATTGGGGCTGCACTAGTAGTGGCTGGAGATTGATCATCATCTTGTGTAGGGCACTCCATGTTTACACCGAACAGCCTTAGCCGTTTTGCCGCTGTGATTTTACCAGGAACCACAGGCACAGAATCAATCACCATCGGCATATGCCCTCCCTCATTTTCCAGTGAACCTGATGATGGCCTTAGGTAACACTGCACTGGATGATGTTGTTGTTGATGATGATGATGATGCTGCTGATAATAATTAGGATGAATGTTATTGTAATTCATGTGTTGCAAATGTTCACTATTTGTGTGACCCATTAGGTTCGTGGGAAAGGACAAAGACTGGGGAAGCGAGTAGTAGAATCTTGTGCCTGTGCCCCACCGTACAGATGGATGAAACCGGAGTTGATTTTGAAGCTGCATTTGTGCAAGCGATGTAGGATCTGGACTAATCATATCAGCAGCCCTGCGCCTCCAATCAATGTACAAACGATCCTTCCCCAACTCCCCGACACCGCGGTGAAACGACACCGTATCGCCTGCATCAAGCTTCTTGTCCTTAACAAACCGGCTCCAACCTTTGGTCATCACATAGCTCTGGCTACTGTTCCAATAAGAGTACCTGAACCTCCACGCCTTGCCGTTTCGATCTTCAAAATTCAAAAGAAGACCCTTTTCGTTCGATGACGTGTCAAGCGGGAAGTACCTCTCGGCATGTTGTTTTGGTATCACTAATCGGTTTAATTTGCCCACATCACTTGGTGTGACAACTTTATCAAACATGTGTTCTTTCTCAATGGTGGTGCCACTACTCTCACCAGTAGCACTGTTACCATTACCAAGTGATAAGTCCATGAGCTCTCCTTTGTTGTCAAAATTGATGGCTGCTGCTGCTGCTGCTGCTTCTGCTTCTGCTTCTTTGGTTTTGTTGTACACTTCTTGAGAATCAAAAGGGCCCAGCAGCCATGAGAGCTTACCGGTTTCTCTAATTATCTCTTTCTGATTATGATTATCAACTTCATCTTCTTCATTATTATAAGAATACCCTTTTTCTTCTTCCGCAGAGTTCATCATAATCCTTCTAAAAATTCAATATTTTTAACACATGCATGATGGTTCTTGGAAATGAAAAAAAATTAAAAATAACCTAATAAATTAAAAAAAATTAAAAATAACCTAATAAATTAAAAAAAATGTGGGTGAACACACCTGTGAATTGTATGATCTTTGCTAGTCAGATCTTTGAGGTGGCAAGTAACAAAAGGATAACAACTCTCAGTACAAAAACTGATGAGGGTCGGTGCCGCCTTCTTTGACCAAGAAAACTCAAAACCCTAAACAAGACAAAGCCATGGAAGATTCAACAGAACACATGTAAAAAGTTGATTATTGCAGCTGAAATATATCAACAAAGAGCTCAGTGAGAAAGAAAGAAGCAAAATTATTCACTTAAGAAACAAGTGAAGTTGCAAAGGCAAAAAAAAAACAATTGTGGGTTCTTGAAGAAAGATGGAGAGATGAGATAGATAGATGGATACCCATGAAAGTTGAGAATGAGATGAGAGAGAAGGGGGTAAGAGGTTAATACAACGTAGGGGCCCATGAATGATCTGGTTCGGCTCATGTGAGCTCGTCCTTTTCATCATTTGCTAGTTGTATTTTCATAATATTATTTTATATTTATTTTTATTATTTAAAAAAAATTAATATTTTATGAAATATTCAGGGACTACAAGTCCCCAAATGATATGATTTGGTGATATAAAACTTAGAATTTAATTATCAAATCTTAGGTTAAAATTCAGAAGATGTATTTCTTATAAAAGAGAAAAATAATCGGAAATTTTACCTAACAACCGGATTTCCAACATTTTCATATTACAACTAACTTTGTTTATTATTGTTTGTGCTAGGACCAAAATGGCCAGTTGGGTGAGAGGGATATAGTAGGCAATTAAGTTAAAATTTTGACTTTGTTGTCATTGATTTGATTGTGTGCTGGTCCTGTTCTGGGAGTGTGAGAAAAGTGAACACATTTGAGATGAGAGAGAAGTGTTTGTGTTTGAAGCAAATTAGAAGAACCGATTCTGCTGGCGCCTGATCTCATTCTCCATTGTCCAACTTGTGGGAAAGATTCCTCTACATACAATCATTATACTCCGTGTAATAATGATATAGAGATTAATTGATGATTAAAAGAGAATAAAATCATAATTAAAATAGTATCATTTTGGTTTTTAATTTAATTTAATTTTTATTTTTCATTAAAATTATGTCATTTTAATTATAATTTTACCCCCTTAATCATGTTTTAATCTTCTTATCATTTTTCTACCTCCTGCTCATCAATACACTTCCAGCCATCCAATGTTTTATTCTTCTTTACTTTCCCTACAATTATTTCGACTAGCGTCATAGTCAATTATTAATATAATCTCTATGTTAAAAGAATAAGGTGCTGTGATTTATTTATTTTAATTTACATTGGCTAAGTATGAGACTAATTAGTGATTTATTAATCATTAAATACTCTTTCTTTGTCGATTAATTTTTAAGGATAAGTTTTAGCATTTTGATGTGCGATCTATGCTGATCATATCATGTAATAAATTTCTGGTCTGGTAATTGGAGAGTACTCTTAGAAATTAAGTAAATCATATTTAGTTTAACAAGTCACATGTCATTTTCAGGGTCATTTGGCAACGATGGAAGAATTAAATTAAATTTGACCTTCCTTCAATTTGGCTATGTAAGTCTCATTATTAATTAATTGCTGATGTAGATTAGCATCCCATAAAATTGAGTCATCTTAAAGCATCAATGCAAAATGAGACCACTGCATTTTTTTTTTTATTATTATTATTTTTTACACTTCACGAATATTTTTCATATCCGGCCTTGATATGAATCTTAAAAAAAGTTGTTTTAGTTTGTTTGGTTATCTCACTTATGAGGGTATTTTATTTTACCATTTCTCAGTGAAAAGTTGACTGTCCCTTCATTGTTTCTGTAGAATGTTTGAGCAAAACTTGGCAAGCCATCAACTATGAAGGACCAGACAATTTTGATATATGTCTTCGAATTAAATATTTTCGTAGGAATTGGATGCAGGCCTTGGTGGAATTTTTATTGAATTAGTACTTGTACATTGCAAAAATGCTTATCCTATGTACAGCAGAAGGTGGATGTGCCCATTAATTCACGTGGTCCAATTTGATCTTCACTTTATGGAATTGGACAGAACCCTCCAGCCAGGCAGCCACAATATTACTGTTTTATTGATATTGACAACAAGAAGGTAGATTCAAATCATGATTTTATGTTCAATCAACACTTAACACATGTATATTTATGAAGTAAGCGCCCCAAATACAGCTAGCTCTCGCGGAAAAATTGTAATTTAGTAGGGGCGGTCTGAGTTTTGAAAAGTAGAAGACGAGTTTCTAAAATGTATGGTTCATATTAATAAAATAAAGATTTTTTTTTTTACTTCCTTATTGTAACGGATATTAATATCAAAC